>AP025049.1:9868951-9935953 GCA_036186865.1 Eustoma russellianum
AATGAAACACTCATTGAGGAATAGGATCTACTACTAGCTATCTACTAGTAGCTTTTCCTGTGCGGTGGTATTTTTTGAGTCACATCTGACTTGGGATTTGAGAAAGAAAGTTACGAATCAGATCATAGCATAGTTTAAATAGCAGAGACGGAGCGACTTTAGAAATTATCTTCGGACTACTAGATGAAAAAGAACCAAGTGAAAATAGTCGAAAATGCAATGATTTTACTAGTCAAGTTTTCTAATTTTGTGCTCAAGAATTTGTCAACCTACTAAGATTAGTAATTTGACTATTTGAATTTATGTACAGATTTGACAGTTCTAAGTTGAGGAGTAACGTGCATTTGCGCATGCTCTGTCTCCTATTTAAAGTATGTTAATATATCTAATGGATTATATGTAAAACTTTTAACATTACCATTTATGAAAATGTACATCAGTAAATAATTAAGGCTGTAAATATTAAGAGAGGTTTTATATTTCTTTGAAACTAAATGAGATATACCTAGTGACACAAATTTGTCTAAGGACACAAGTAACAACTAATCAGATTTAGTCAGTTCGAGAATATTCCAAAATTTCTCATATGTATTCGAAATCATTCTTTATATCTCACTATATACTTTCCCCTAGTATAGAATTGCCTTCCCTTTCGCAATTAATTTATTTTCCTTTTCAGAAAAAGCATTTGCATGCAGTAATTGATTTCTGAATTGAAAAACCTTCACAAATCGAAATTCGGGAAACTCAAATGTAAAGAAACAAAGAAAAAACAAGCAAATAACAATATTGATAAAAAATAATAATAAAAAAACAGTAGAAAAAGGAAAACAGAAAATATTAGAGAAAGAACCTGGGCAATCAGTTCTGGGAGTAGTTCTGGTTTGGAGAATGGAGTCAAAAGTGCCAGCCCACTCATCCCTTTTAGTCAAAAAGGGGGCAGACAAGTTGAATATCTTCTTTACAGTTGCTGGAATGGATGAGTGTTCATATTCTGATGTTGGATATGGTGATCCTTTTGGTCCATGCACAACTGCACAATTGAAATCATAACTACCTTAATCACCAAAACGAAAATGTTGGCGTGTGGGTATGAGGTCACAGTGAAACTAACCCATAAAAGAGTGTTTCTGATGCAATAAGCTCTCGCGTTTGCGCAAGATACAGGAAGGGTCGGATCGCAAATGTACAGCCTTACTTTAAACTTTGTGCAAGAAGCTGTTTCCGTGAAACTGACCCCACAAACAACAACAACAACAACAACAACAACAACAATATTACCCATTGTCTTAGAGGCTCCCGCCTATAGCAGGGTATGGAGGGTCGGATGTACGCAATCATACTCATTTGTTAGAAATACACAGAGGTTGTTTCCCAACGACTCATAATGATACATCAAGCTATGTCGATCTGAGTCATTTTTTTTGTCTAGGAAAATTGTGTACTTGATTCCATTAGAAATGGAAAGATTAGAAACTGACCCCACAAACCATAACCCAAAATCCAATCGACAATAAAATTCAGATTATCTTTATCAAAGACCAATAAAAGAAGAGGGAGAGAGAATGAATGAATAAAACCAATATCATAGGATAGCTACCCAAGTCCACATATTCTAAGTGGAGATGGAAACTAACACGAGGCGTGAAGCATAAGTCACGTTGTTCAACTTCAGACAATAGACAAGATGTCATTATTATACAACTGTTGTAGTAATATTTTTAATACGATGAATGCAATAAATGTACGTTTTCAAGATAGATACATATAAAATTCAAACAATTAAGTGCTGTGGAGATATACATATAAAATTCCGCCAAACAGTTGCACACAAGAACGAGCTTCATCGTCCAAGGTAAGGCATCCCCCAAAGCCAACAGCAAGCTAAAGTATACATACATACACATATATGTGTATATACATATATATATACACACACGCACATGCTTATACTAATGCTTATACTAATATATCTTAGCCATGTGAACTATAAATCCGCATTTATTGGCATTCTAATTGCCGATATATATATGTATGTGTGCATGCGCGAGAGTATTAATATATCTTATCTGTGTGTATGATGGATCCGCATTTATTGACATTCTAATTGCCGAACTCATAAATAAAGGCCATAAAATCCTTCAACTTTTAATAAATTGTCATACTCCCATCTACCCCATTCTCACTAAGAAAACAAAAATTAAAAAGCACGAGGGACCACACACTAGTTTTTCAGGGGTTGAGATCTCTTCACCCCAACTTTCCTCACTCCCTTTGTGACCAAACGACACGTGGCACCAAGGGGGATGGTGAGGCTAAATGAAGGTGACCCTCATATAGTCTCACCACCCCCTTGCTGCCACGTGTCGCGCGGTCACGCGTCACCGCACCCCTGCGATGAGGTGATCATATCCCGTTTTTCAAAGTTATGTGGGCTTACTTGATGGAAGTTGGGTGGATGTGGAGTCTATTCTGAGATCTTTGATGAGGGAGTGGGTTCTCCCCCCACCTGTACCAGAGGCCCCTTAGCCAGGTGGGTTGTAAATCGAGGGATGTGCTCCACCGGCAGCCCTGCAAAGGGAGAGGACACACGAGACTCAGCCAGCCCAGAGGCAACCCTTGTAATATTTCAACAAGGATTGTCTCCACACGGACTCGAACTCGGGACGTCGGGGTTCTAGCCCCAATCACCTTTGCCACTTACCACTGGACTATGCCCCTGGGGGCGTCTATTCTGAGATCTTTTATGCTGTTTTCCAATCATCAACATAATCATAAAAGAAATACCAATTTTAGAAAACGATCACTGTTAAAAATATTAGACGGTAACACAACCTCATAATATTTTTATCTATTCATTTGTATATGATAGTAACATGGGCTAAAATAGTTCATTCTTTTTATAGAAATACTATTTACATCAAATCATATGTGGTAAATAATAAAAACCGGAATGCAATAGGGTGACAGTAGTTATTTTCATGTTAAGAACACCATAACAACACAACAACAAAAACACACACCCAATATATCTTAATAACAGCAAAAACTATTGCTATGGTCTGGAGAGGATAAGAATAAAAGTAATAATAACCAAAGCCAGATGAACCAAAGCGTTTTCACGTGTATTGGTTTCTTTATTGAGCACGCGGTTCCCATTTAAGACAAAACAAATACTTATTACATTTAAATAAGGAAAATTATCATGACTTTTGTCCAGCAGAATTTAACCGGTAATCATGCACCATATCCTAGAATTTTTAATGGTATTACTAATTATTCGTATAAACGCATGGCTGAAAGACGGATTGGCTTGAAATTTTCTGGTCCAATTTCATGTCCTATGAGTAAAACGAACGGTTTCTTTAACAAACACTAGCATGTCGGGAATGAGAATACACAAATGCATACCCTCAAGTGATTAAAAAAAAAGTTAGTGCACAATAAATATAGTATTTTGATAAATGCTGGGTTTGAATAAAATAAAAGAAAAAACCCATTTCCATTAAGAAAGATTAGTAAATTTTTAAGTCATGATATTAAAAAAAAACTTAGTCAAGTATCAGTTATTTAGGTACACGAATCAAAATTTGTAGAAAAACTTTCTAGGACTTTCAAAATTACGTTGAATTATGTATAAGTTAATTAATTTAATAGTTAACTACAATATAAATTAAGTTAGCTAGAGGTTCTTTGACTAATGCATGTTTTAAATAAGCTAACTACTTAATATCATGTGATTGTTTCTTGGTTAAGTTTTCAAAAGTAGTTTGTATTTTTCTTCATGGCTTTGTAGATGTGCTTGGTTTATTTGGTGTTGTGATTTTCTGGTGTTGTAATATTTAGGTCAGATGTTAATAAAACTTAATAGTTGAATAAAATGTAAATTAAATTTCACTAAATGATAGTTTCTGTTGTAGCACTTGTTAGGTCCGTGACAATCACTCTAGAAGAGGGTGAGTAAGGTATTGCCCAATTTTCAAAATTTTCTCGGTTTAGCTCACTCCAAATCAACTCTTCTCCAAATTAAGAAAGAAGAAGATGAGAGATAATGAGTTTGTAATATACAATTTATAGTGGTTCGAATCTCTTTGATTTTAGTCCACCGCCACTTTGTTTCCAAAGCGAATTTTCAACAATAACTTTCTTATTACCTTTAACAAGGAACAAGAACAACAACAGCAACACTTACACTAACACTTATTGTTATACTGATGGAACAATAAAAGGATTAAGGCCAGGTTAGTTGATAAAGGCTTTACACAAACATATGAAGATGATTACTTAGAAATCTTTGGTCTTGTAGCAAAAGTCGAATATATTAGGGGTGATTTTTTCCTAGCTATTAAGTTGGATTATGACATATTCCAATTGGACGTCAAAAATGCTTTTTAAATGGAGATTTACAGGAGAGGTATTCATGAACATTCCATCTAGGTTAATATTAAAACAAATCAGAATATGATAGGTAGACTAAGAAAAACTATTTATGGTCTTAAGCAATCACATTTAGTCTAGTTTAGAAAGTTTACCAAAGTTTTCTAAGACATGGTTATAAACAAACACAATGTGATCACACAGTGTTTACAAGAGTAACAGAAAACAGAAAGCTGACTGCTCTTATTGTGTATGTTAATGATACATATTAATAGGAAATGATGTAGAAGGGATTGAATTTATAAAGAGACAACTATCTATAGATTTTGAAATATAAGAGTTAGACAAGCTAAGATACTTTCTAGGTATGAAAGTGGCAAGAACTAAGACATACATAAGCATATCTCAAAGGAAGTATATACTAGATCAACTTCATGAAACAACAATGGTAAATTGTAAACTAACACTAACTCATATTGAGCCATGACACAAACTAAGAGAATTGTGAGACTAAATCCCACTTACAAATTAAATTATCAAAAATTAGTAGAAAAACTCATTCTCTTGTCTCATACTAGGTTTGATATATGCTATGCAGTTAGTGTCGTAAGTCAATTTATATATGATCCTGCTAATGAAAATTGCAAGGCCACTTTGAGAATTCTTAGATACCTAACGACTGCCCTAGGAGAGAGAATTTACTAGCACTCAGCTAAAGATATACATGCTTACATGGATGCAGAAAGGTCAGGTTGTAAGATAGATACAAGATCCACTTTAAGGTATGGTACTAATTTGTAGGAAAATTTGGTAACTTGAAGGAGTAAAAAGCAGACAGTTGTATCAGGAAGCGGTGCAGAAGCAAAGTGACAGGCATTGACATGAGGAAACTATGAAGGCTTATGGGTAAACAAGGTACTGGAAGAATTGTGTCAGAAGGCCAGAAGGCCATTCTCCCAAACAATATGTACTGTGATAATGGGATGGGATCAGAGGAGGTCATTGATGAGGCCAAAAATGAGGCACCTAGTCAGTTGCCGACACATGGCAAAGTCTTTTAAAAAAAAATTCAACTCGGACCAATAGGAGCATGACACGTGTCATGCTCCTTTTTTTAAAAAAATAAAAATTTCCAGGGTCAAGATCTTCTCCCAAAGAAACCCCTCCCAACCTTCTCCCAATTTTTTATACCCAACCAATATTTGACACCTGTCTCCCCTTAGCTCATCCACTTTCTTCCGCTTCCCCCACACCCTCTTGCACCTTCATCCTCTCCTTCAACCTCCTCCACCATCCACTTTCTTCTGCCTCCCACCCCCCCCTTGCACCTTCATCTTTTCCTTCAACCTCCTCCACCTGTGCCTCCCTTCCTCTCCACCTTCACCTCAACCTCCTAATCCTCCACCATCGTCATCTTCTAACCCCAACAGATCCACCATTTTCAACTCCTTTAGATCCACCGTCAGACACCACCTTTTTAACCAAAATAGAGGCCTAAGCAGGGGGTGTGGGTGTGGGTGCGGGTGGAGGGAAGAGGTGCGGGGGCAGAAATGTTAGCGGTGGTGTAGAGGGTGCGGGTGGAGGGAGGAGGTGAGGCGGCGGAAATGGCGGCGGTGGTGGTGTATGGCAAGGTTCCAAGGGGTTTGGTAAAATGAAGGGGACAAGTGTCAAATGTTGGTTGGACAAAAAATTTTGGGAGAAGGTTGGGAGAGACTTTTTTTTGGGAGAAGATCTTGACCCCTCTAGCAGTGCATCCCTAGTATTTTGCTGAACTGTCACGGCTAACCTCCATTTGCAGTTTATCATTTCTTGCCCCCCAAACTCTTCTTTGACCTCTTCCACTTCAACCCCATTTTTTATGATCATTTCCCCTTCCCTTTAATAATCCCAAATCCACCCAAATCGCTGCTAGATTTCACACCTCTCCTAACTCGAATTCTCTCACCCGCATCAAGTGCCACCGCCTTGAAACTCTTTATGCAACCAGGGAGCTTCAATGCGGACAGAGTAAGGAAACCAGGGAGTCAATTTTCAGAAAATAGGGATCCTGTGTGGAGGGGGATGCGATTTGGGGCTGACGGTGGCGCTGCTGCAGTGGTTGCGTTTTCGACGCTGCAAGAAGGGGGGAAATTTTGCTGCACTCTGTCGATTTCATGGGGAGAATGGGAAAACCTTTTTTTTTTTAAAAAAAGGAGCATGACAGTTGTCATTCTCCTATTGGTTGAGTGGGTGCCTCATTTTTGGCCTCATTTATGGCCTCTTCTGATCCTATCCGTGTGATAATACCTATGAAATCAATATGGCATAGAATCTAGTGCAACATGACAAGTCCAAGCATTTTGAGATTGATAGGCATTTCATGAGAGAGAAAATAGAAACTAACATTATCATCATTGAACATGTTCCATCAGGAGATCAAATTGCAGATTCACCGCATCAGTGTCAACAGTATGTATTCTATACACTAGACTATAAAGGCCAGCGTCCAAGGACCTGCCAGACCCGGAAAAGAAGGGCAACTGGCTCAACCTAGTCTTTAAAAGAAAAACTAGTCCAATGATCGCTTAATGTTGGTAATCTTAGCTTTAAAATAAGCAAAAACAATGATAAGGCATTATATGAATTCGTAACACACTTTTTTACACGCATATATGATATAAAAAATAATTCTGTCAAGAAAAAAAAGGAAAAATTTTAAAGAAAAGAATACAAATTGAAAGGTAAGACTTAGAGAATTTGAACATACCAGTGCCTTTTTCAATCCATGGTGAGACCATGATAGTAGGAACCCTGACTCCCAACCGATCAAAGGTGAAATTGAAAGGCTCGGGCCCCACAATTCCATCAGGACTGGGGACCCCACTAACCGGAGTAGCCACATGATCAAAAAATCCACCATGCTCATCATACGTGATCACAAGCAACGTCTCGTTCCACTGCGGGCTACTCCTCAGCGTCTCGTACACCTCCTTGACAAACATCTGCCCTTGATACACATCGTGCGATGGATGATCATCGTTAGCGGGCTCTACCTTAGTATCCATGTACCGCTGCTCCACCACAACATAGCCCGGTAATTTCCCATTTTTGGCGTCCTTTTTGAAGGATATACCGTAGGGAAGGAATTTGGTTAGGTATTTGAGTTTTCTTAGGTTCCGGTAGAAGAGTGTCGCCGGAATGTTTTGGTAGTAGATTCCGAAGGAGATACCGGCGTCCTCGAGGTTCTCGAAGATTGTGCGCTGCGGATATCCTTTTATGAGTAGACTGGCGATGTTTGACGTGGCGCCATGGGAGGTGGCCGAGTGGACGTAGAGACGGTTCGGCTGTGTTGACGCCGGCACCGAGGCGAACCACCGGTCGAAGACGGCGAATTCTGAAACCAGTGTCTTATACACTGCCACCTGATAGAAAAGAAGAAAATTAAAATTAATTTTCAAGTAGGGTAAGAAAATATTATTTTAATTAGAAAACAGCTTTTAAAGTGAAATTGGACATAATTAATAGTTATACTAAAAGAATAAACAGTAAACAATAACTAGATGATGAAACTGAATAAAATTAAATATAATGTTTAAATAAAATTAGATATAATTAATAAATCTATTATAAGAAATAGACAATATTGTAAGATCTACTTTTTAAAAAAAACACACATGGTAGATTATGAAACTAGAGGCGTACGATAAATATCAACAATATCTTGCTGGTTTGGACATGTCAAACAGAGACAGATAACGTCGTCTGTCAGAGCAGTTGGATGTCTCATTGTAGAAGGAAAAAGAAGTAAAGACAGTCCCAAACTGAATGGGGAGGAACATATTAGACATGACCTACTAGATTTGCACCTCTCTGAGGACATGATCTAGGATATGAGCTCATGGAGACGGATGATCAAGGTTAGCGTGGTTTAAACAGGATATAAGACACCTTAAGGTATATATAGGGGCTTGGATACTCTCTCAAAGTTAGATTGAATTTGCACTTTTTGTGATTGTATTTATCCGTCCTTATTTGTCGTTCATTATGTGTCTATGCTGATACATATAGAGCCGGGGATCTTACTGGAAGCGAACTCTCTATCTTTTGGGATGGAGGTATTATGCATCTGCCTCTTACCCTCCTCAGACCCTAATAATAACTTTTGATGTTGTTCTGATATACTGGTATTGTTGTTGTATGTTGCTAGAGAGGAAAGAAACAAACATGACCGCTACCGCTTGGGAAGGTAATTAGTTTTAGGCAAAATTTTAAATATAAAAAGCTTATAATGAAGTAAAAAATTTGTTTTGCTTTTAAATTTTCTATATAATTGTCTACGTTTTTCATCTTATAGATTACAGAAAAGATTTAATATAGTACTTGTTCTAATTCTTAAAATATGCTTATTTAATATAGGCTAATAAATTAGAGAAAATATCAAAATAAGAGAAGTGACAAGAATAGCTATGATTATATGGAAAAACTTTTTTTTTTGTAATTCTTATGACACAATTAATAAACCAATACCTTAAGCCACTCTGTCATACCTAGAAGTTGTTGACTGTAATTAAATTGGATGTGCAGGGTAGGTTTTCACAAACAACGCCATTATTTTATACAAAACTTATTTTCTAATAATGAAAAGTATAAAAATAAAAAAATGACAAACAGTTTATTAAAATGTGTGGTATATTGTAATTGGAGATAATAATCGATGATCCAAACGGTAGCAAATTAAATATTATCTTCCTCAAATACAAAATTAACATTAACGTGGAATTCCCCACTGCGGGAGGAGAGTGAGTTCACTCTTGTAAATTTAGAAAGGAATAAAGTTGATATTTTGAAAATGAATTTTAGAAGAATAGCTGTTGATTATAATACTAAAAAAAGGTGAAAAACAACTACTGCCTAATCTGTATGAGTACATAAATATTGGCCGATTGTTTAATTGGAAGCTTATATATCATTTTTCAACATAAATTATTAATTTTGCACTTCTCTGTCTCTCTGTTAAGTAATAATTCTTTTCTCCGTTTCTATTATCAAGGAGGGTATTGGTCAACTGATAAGGTTGTTGTTTTGTGACCTTGAGGTCATAAGTTTAAGCTGTTAAAACAGCATCTTATATAAAGTATAGAATAAGACTACATACATCAGACCGTGAAGCGATCCGATCCCTCTCCAACCTGAGCAAAGCAGGAGCCTAATATACTGAAATCTTCTTCCATTCCTATTATCCGTTATCTTCTAAAAAATTTACAAAACTGTGAAATTATTAATTCAAACACCATAAAAATTGTGAAAGTACTCTCTAGTCCTTTAGTGTAGTGTAAGTGGAAACGGTGGTACAAACTCCGACAAGGAATCTTCAAGAAAGTCTTATATTGAAAACAATCAGAAGACAAGATCCTTAGGGCCATTTGCCTCCTTAATGTCAAATATATTTGTAAATCAAATATAGATAATAATAAATAAAAACTTAATACTGAAACAGCCTTATTACAGGACATGATAATAACAATATCGCATTCTATAAACTATGTAGTATTCGCTAAAAAAAATCATTATGTATTAAAACTGTTATACACAAATTTTAAAAGATGATGTGCATAACATACAAGTATTGTAACACTAATTTATCTCAAATCATCAGTACTTTCCAAAAATATTATCAATTTAGACGATGCAGTAACGATAAAGGCATATAAAGGAAACACATTTGCATACTTATTATTCCATATGTATCATAACATCTGTTTTTTAAAAACCAATATAAACTGGATAAAATGAGATGGTGACGGGAGTAAATAACGTTGTTAAAAGTGTGTTTGAATATCACAATTATAACTAACACAAATTTTATTCTGATCAATAATTATTAGTAATCTTGGTTTAATACATTTAGGTACTTATTATTCCATATGTATAATAACGTATATTTTGTAAAACAAAATTAACTGGAAAAAATGAGACTAAATAACGTTGTTAAAAGTGTGTTTGAATATCACATTTATAACTAACACAAATTTTATTCTGATCAATAATTATTAGTAATCTTGGTTTAATACATTTAGGTACTTATTATTCCATATGTATAATAACGTATATTTTGTAAAACAAAATTAACTGGGAAAAATGAGACTAAATAACGTTGTTAAAAGTGTGTTTGAATATCACATTTATAACTAACACAAATTTTATTCTGATCAATAATTATTAGTAATCTTGGTTTAATACATTTAGGTACTTATTATTCCATATGTATAATAACGTATATTTTGTAAAACAAAATTAACTGGAAAAAATGAGACTAAATAACGTTGTTAAAAGTGTGTTTGAATATCACATTTATAACTAACACAAATTTTATTCTGATCAATAATTATTAGTAATCTTGGTTTAATACATTTAGGTACTTATTATTCCATATGTATAATAACGTATATTTTGTAAAACAAAATTAACTGGAAAAAATGAGACTAAATAACGTTGTTAAAAGTGTGTTTGAATATCACATTTATAACTAACACAAATTTTATTCTGATCAATAATTATTAGTAATCTTGGTTTAATACATTTAGGTACTTATTATTCCATATGTATAATAACGTATATTTTGTAAAACAAAATTAACTGGGAAAAATGAGACTAAATAACGTTGTTAAAAGTGTGTTTGAATATCACATTTATAACTAACACAAATTTTATTCTGATCAATAATTATTAGTAATCTTGGTTTAATACATTTAGGTACTTATTATTCCATATGTATAATAACGTATATTTTATAAAACAAAATTAACTGGAAAAAATGAGACTAAATAACGTTGTTAAAAGTGTGTTTGAATATCACATTTATAACTAACACAAATTTTATTCTGATCAATAATTATTAGTAATCTTGGTTTGACGGGCAAATCCTGGTCATGCATTTTCTTTAAGAGGTGTATCACAAACCTTTTATGACTTGTATTAAAACTGGTAGAAAAGGTGAAATCACTCAGCCGGTCGGGCCTCACCGTTCTAGCCCTAAGAATCATCCATATTTAATATATCTCAACAACATCAAAATCTATCGTTATCTCTTGATATACCCAGTATAGCCAGTATAATTCAGTATTATCCTTTAGGATAGCGGTATTGTTTCCTTGTCTACCACCTTCCCTAAAACTAGAGTAGTAATAATGTTGCCCCCAGGGGCATAGTCCAGTGGTAAGTGGCAAAGGTGATTGGGGCTAGAACCCCGACGTCCCGAGTTCGAGTCCGTGTGGAGACAATCCTTGTTGAAATATTACAAGGGTTGTCTCTGGGCTGGCTGAGTCTCGTGTGTCCTCTCCCTTTGCAGGGCTGCCGGTGGAGCACATCCCTCGATTTACATCCCACCTGGCTAAGGGGCCTCTGGTACAGGTGGGGGGAGAACCCACTCCCTCATCAAAGAGTAGTAATAATGTAATAATTACCGTGAATAAATACACGTAATAACATCATTTATCCTTATTGTTTATATCTTATTCATTAAATTAACGGCTACCATTTGACGACATAAAAGTTTGCCGAAAGCAAAAACAGAAAGAATCAAAAGCACAAGGTGACAAGGAAATGCAGATGAGCTTACCATATCAGGGTCGAATCCATTCATTACACTCTGAGACATGTTCGGATTCATCGAATTCGCTTGCTGAACGAACCCATTCATCGGCGCCGGCTTCGCTGCCGTATTCTCCGACCCGAAAATCTGCTCCCGAATTGCCTGAAATGAGTGGCCTGGATCAGGGTCCACAAAGTGCGATTGATTACCAAAGAACACGTGTGTCGATTTCGGGTCCTTGGTGGAAATCGGGTTCCACTCGGACCCGGTAACGCCATTGATTTCCGGGTTTAGCTTCTTCATCCACCCGAGCATATGGTCGAAGGAGCGGTTCTCCATCACCAGCACCACCACTGTTTTTATTGGATTGGCAAAACAGGGGTGGATGCTGGTTGTTAGAAGGAGGAGAATTAGGGAAGCTGCCGGAATTCCCCGGGCATCGGAGGAGGGAGGCATTTTTCTGTGGGTTATATATTCTAGAGGGTAATGAAGGATTGCACCAGCAACACTCTTCCTCTCAAGTCTCAACTTCTGCTTTTTGTAATTGTGGGGAGAGATTTGTAAGTTAGAGTGGGGCATTAATTAAGAGATAATTAAGAGAGGGTACATGGGACCGGAAATCCTATTCGGACCCTTATCATCACATGATATGACAGGGATGAAAATTAGCTGTCCACGTTCTACTATGACAGAGTTTGGACTGTTCAGACAGCCACACAAAGAGTCTACTGCAAGCAATGGAGCTCCAATACCATGCGCTTACCTGGAAATAGAGTCGAAAATCTTGATTTGGACAAGAATTAGACTCTCGCCACTCTCTCGAGTCTCCGCCACCAGAACCATTGGGTCATGTGTTGGGGACGTAACCAAAGTTTATATACTATCTTTTAAATTAACACTTATATGATTTGTATTCATTTTACTTCACGTAACTAACTAAGGATCGAATAGAAATAGTGACTAACAAAGTTTAACCTTTTTAAAGTAGGTTCAAATCAAATTTTAGAACAATATTTTTAAAATAGGTATAGTATATATAGAGAGATAGTACATGCATGCATGTGTGAATATGATATAAAATATTTTACCACTTTAGTATGTTGGCGCGGATCATACGGTTCGTAGTTTATAAATAAGTTGTATTGTTGAGCTGGGATTTTGTCTTTTTGTTTTTTTATTTTGTTATTTTCTTTCTCAATGATTAATTATAGCCGTTACTCATTAATCCTTCAAAATTTAAGAAATTTTTAGTTGAAAACATTTTTCATAACTAGTAATCATCTTTACCGCTGTGTTTTATTTGCTAATGGAAAATTATAATAAAAACACATATTTTAATAAAGTTTTAACTCAGTTTTTCTTTTTTGTACTTTTTACCTTGGAGAAAAAATAGTTTTACCTAAAATAATGTCACCATTTGTAAAAATAGATTAGCCTATATCAAAGAGGTCATTGAGATATTAAATTAAGTTCATAGTGAATGTTTTATACTATTTATAACAATAATGTAGTATATATTGAGTCACGTAATACAACAGAAATGAGTCTAAATACAACTATAGTAAAAGTTATAACAAAAATAACAATCATACACCGTATATCCAAACGACATCAAAAGTTATTAATAGGGTTTGGAGAATGTGAGAAGCAGACGAATAATACCTCAGTATAAAGATATAGAAAGTTTGCTTTTAGAAAGATCTCCGCTCTATATGTACCTGCATAGATGACACTAAAAGTTAGAAATGAGAATTCTAATATCGCCCAAACGGTACTAAATCAGTTGAGATATAAAAATGCCTCATTTACGCATTAATTTTATTTTAATAGTGTGTTTTGTTATTTCTTTATTAGATAAATATTGGCCATAAAAATGACTAAAAGTTGGACATGATCAGTTGACAGAAGTTGTTATTTTGTGTCACATGTCGGGCTGATAATTGATAGTGGACTGCTATCTGATAGGCATATTATCTTTCCGGTTTTTTTTTTTTTCAAATTGAATTGATTCATAAAAATTATTTCCTTCATTAACTGTTTGCTTTTATCCAAGTATGTGCATTAATGAATTCCTTATATATCTTTTCTTTTATTTTCCTTTAAAAATCAATTGATTTGTGTGGAAATTTTTCTAATTGGATAATTATTTGTGACAAAAAACAGTACTCGACACGAAATAGCGCAAAAAAAAAACAAAAACAAGATAAAAACAAAAAGAAACAAAGCAAGATGGAAGACTCTTGCCATCTGTATTTTTATTCAGAAGTGAAGAACTCATTGCGTTACGGAATCGATATAATCTACTTACTTAGGAGCAAAAAAGTAAAAATCCCTCACTCGGAGGCCTATCGTTTATGTGTAAATTAGTAGTCCATCAACCTCTTAAGTTAGGTGAAATTGACCCATACAAGATGTCCGCATAAACCAGACATTTAATCTAGCAGTAGAGGAAAATCCACACTGGGCCCCAGCCCTAAGGAGCATGTGTGGAGGATGCAAATCAAGAACTCATTAGCCTTTTAGGTTAGGGAGATCTTACACAGTGACTCATACAAGGTGTCTTCCCACAAACCAGACCTTCGGCATAGACAACCACACTGTGTGCGTCCTTAAAATCGAACTCTTGGCCACACTATGTGCGTCCGTGGAATCAAACACTTGGCCTTTTATATCAAATCCTAAACTGATTACCAACTGAACGGACCATATAATCCATTTACTTATAAGTAGCTGCACGTCCTTTAGTTTCCTTAAAATTAAAAAATAACCATCATTTACGTGCCTTTATTATTCATCACGGTCAGCATACGCTTGAAGTCATACCAACTATTATAGGAGGGCAATTTGCATTCCTTAAATAAAAAAAAGGAAATAACTTTGTACCACAACTCTTGGAATCATGTCTCGGAAATGGTATTAGATAATCTTCCTCATTTATTATAGTGTTATATGTTGGAGAATTAAAGGTTTGGGCTTTGGCCCATTGTTGGAGAATTAAAAGGTTGGGCATTGACCCATTAAAGAAGGTTGCTAAACTTGGTTGAGCAATGTACTTAGAGCTTAATTATGATGAGTTTCCGATAATGAAAGTCGAAAACTAATGTGTCCTTAATTATCTACGTAACGAGTAGTTAATTTTAGGCTGTGGAATCACTCAATTACGATACCGGGTGAATGAGAAATTAATGCTCAAAGTGGATGGAAAACGTGAGTTAGAGGGTGTTGTGTCACCCATATGGAGGAATACCGCATTGGATGCGTCTATGTGGCGTGAGAAGTCTGTGACGGACATCGATCGATGACATCGATCGATCGATGTCACTTCGATCGATCGATGTCATCGATCGAAGATGGTCAGAGAGCTTCGGAACATTCTGTCCGACATCGATCGATCGATGATACTTCGATCGATCGATGTGATCGATCGAAGTTGGACAGAAAGGTTCGTGATGATTCTGTCCGACATCAATCGATCACATCGATCGATCGATGTGATCGATCGAAGTTGGACAGCGTGCAGAATCCTTTCTGCTGAGCAGTTATGTTTCAAACTTGAAACAAACGCTATCCTCCGGTTTGAGATAAGATCAATCTGGTAGATCTAACGGTGGCAGGGAAGGCAGCTTTGATCTAACAGCCGAGATTTAAACTGACTTAACCGCCCAACCGAATGTGGTTTCCATCTAACGCTCCAAATTTAATTCTGCGAATCAGTTTTCGATCTGAGGGCTGAGATTAAACCTACCTAAACTAGATAGGAGGTTTTCATCTAACGGCTTAAATCAAACTACGGTTTTGATACGACGATCACGGTAACTTGTTCTCCAACCGTCTCCCCTATATAAACAGGGCAAGGGGTGTGCATTAAACACACACTTGCTCTAGCATTCGTAGCATACAACATTCATAACATTCGAGTCTTGCATATCGTCCAAGAGAAGTCAGGACACTCGAAAGTTCGAAGGAGTTCAAGTTCAGCAGTGCCGCTCAACTGAACAGGTACCCGTTGTATCCTGGGAGACGGTTGCTAACGCCGGTTAGGCACAAGTATACCGGAGCAATACGTCTTAAGGACAGAGTCCTCGACTCGCTCGCGGTTTGCATTATTTTATTATTTTCATACGCACACGTCAAACGACTGCGTCTTAGTACATGAGTGATTGTCTCCAACAATCTTAAGACGTATTTTAATTCGATTACTTCTGTACTATTTTTTATTTACGCAAACCAGTGTTTATACTGATTTGCAGTCTACTTCTACTCATTTCTTAAATCTGATTCTGTTTTGATCTGTACGTTTTGATCGAACTGAACAGGAATGGAGAACGAAAGCTCGAACTCTGTTCAAGGCTTTAATGGTGCTCACTCCGTGTCCGCACCTGAAGGGACAAACAATGTTGCTGCCAGAGTTCCGTTCAATACGGTTCCGTTGGCACCTACTGGAGGGCCTCAATTGAATCCGGCTGCCACAGCTGCTCATGTGGAGAAGCCGGAAAAGTTCGCTGGAAGTTTCTTCAAGAGGTGGCAGCAGAAGATGTTGTTCTATCTCACGGCACTAGGATTGGCCAGAATGCTGAGCGAGGATCCACCCGTGGTTGAACTTTGGAGGATCAACAACAGAATATGCAGAATGACTTGGGGGCTGAAGCCTGGCCATATACAAATTTTTGTTGTTTAAATTTGATTCTGAGTTGCCTAGATAATACTATCTATGGTGTGTTTTGTACATATAAAACTGCAAAAGCTTTGTGGTCGGCTTTAGATAAAAAGTATCGCACAGAAGATGCCGGCACGAAAAATTTGATAGTTGGGAAATTTCTTGACTATAAAATGCTAGATTCCAAAACTGTAATTTCGCAGGTTGAGGAAATACAGATGCTGGTTTCTGAAATGGAAGAGGAGGGCATGACGCTCAGTGAATCTTTCCAGGTTGCGGCTGTGATTGAGAAGCTGCCTCCCTCGTGGAGGGAATTTAAGAGCTATCTCAAACACAAGCGAAAGGAGATGAAAATAGAGGATTTGATTGTCCGTCTTCGTATTGAGGAGGACAATCGTCGTGCCGAAAGGAAGCCGTCCACATCGTCTGGTCAAGCCAAGGCTCATGTTGCTGAGGCGAAGAACAGAAAGAAAAATAACACATTGGGCGTGAACGTCAAGGGCAAGGAAATTGCAAAGAAGTTCATAGGTAAGTGTTATAATTGTGGAAAACCAGGGCATCGAAGCAGTGAATGTCGAATGCCCAAAAAGACTCATAATCAAAATAAAGCGAAAGCAAATTTGGTTGGCGCAATGGAAGACTTGAACCTCTGCGCAGTGGTGACCGAGTGCAACGCAGTGGGAAACCCACGTGAATGGTGGGTGGACACAGGAGCCACTCGACATGTTTGTGCGAACAGAGCTATGTTCAGAGAATATGTACCCACGACAAACAACGAGCAACTTTTCATGGGAAACTCCAATAGCTCAAAGATCGACGGATCGGGCAAGGTGATCCTGAAATTGACCTCAGGAAGGGAGTTGACCTTGCAGAATGTGTTGCATGTTTCTGACATAAGGAAAAATCTGGTTTCTGGCGCGCTGTTAGTCACTCATGGATTCAAGCTTGTTTTTGAGGCAAACAAATTTACACATTCTAAGAATGGGGTGTATTTGGGAAAGGGGTACCTTACTGATAACATGTTCAAGTTAAATGTTATGACAATTGTACCCAAGAAAGTTACGCCCGTTGAGGCTAATAAAATTGTTTCCTCTTCCGATTACATGCTTGAGTCTTCTTGTTTATGACATTTTCGTTTGGGACATGTTAATTACAAGTCAATACAAAGAATGATTAATCTTGACTTATTGCCCAAACTGGACTTTAATAATAAAAAAAATGCCAAATATGTGTTGAAGCAAAATTAACAAAAGCGTCATTTCCTTCAACAGAACGAAACACTGAATCGTTGGATTTAATTCATACAGACTTGTGTGATTTAAAGTTTGTGCAAACAAGAGGAGGTAAAAAGTACTTTGTAACTTTTATCGACGATTGCACTAGATACTGTTATGTTTATTTGCTAAGTAGCAAAGATGAGGCCATTGATGCTTTCAAAGATTATAAGAATGAAGTTGAGAATCAACTTAGCAAATGAATTAAAACAATTCGTAGTGATAGAGGTGGCGAATATGATACACCGTTTAATGAATTCTGTTCAGAACATGGCATTATTCATCAAACGACTGCACCATATTCACCTCAATCGAATGGTATTGCAGAACGCAAAAACCGTACTCTAAAGGAGATGATGAATGCTATGTTGATAAGTTCGGTTTTACCTCAGAACTTGTGGAGGGAAGCAATTCTCTCCGCCAACGTCATTTTAAATAGGATTCCATCTAAGAAGACGGATAAAACCCCATATGAACTTTGGACAGGCTATAAGCCTAGTTATAAATACTTGAAAGTGTGGGGGTGTCTGGCGAAAGTTGCAGTACCTAAACCAAGACAAATAAGAATCGGGCCTAAGACAATTGATTGCATATTTATTGGCTATGCAACGAACAATAGTGCATATCGTTTCTTAGTGCATAAATCGGACATTCCCGAAATACATGAAAATGTTGTCATGGAATCGACGAATGCAGTGTTCTTTGAAAATGTCTTTCCAAGGAAAGACAAAGATAGTCAAGAAGCGAGCACTAGTAAGCGAGTGCGTGAGACGACTCCTCAAGAGACTGAGGAACCTCGTCAAAGCAAACGAGCCAAAATACCGACGTCTTTTGGACCAGATTTTCTATCCTATTTGGTAGAGGATGAGCCAAGGAATTTTTCCGAGGCTATGTCAACTCCAGAAGCTCCATTCTGGAAAGAGACAATTAACAGTGAGATAGACTCGATTCTTCAAAATCACACTTGGGAGTTGGTTGATCTTCCTCCCGGGAGTAAACCACTTGGTTGCAAGTGGATTTTCAAGAAGAAACTTAAAGAGGATGGGTCTATTGGAAAGTATAAAGCCAGGTTAGTAGCCAAGGGCTACAGACAGAAAGAAGGCTTTGACTTCTTTGACACCTACTCACCAGTGACTAGGATCACTTTCATAAGGATGCTAGTAGCCATTGCTGCAGTCTATGATTTGGAAATCCATCAAATGGATGTGAAGACTGCTTTTCTTAATGGTGAGTTAGAGGAAGAGGTTTATATGGAACAACCCGAAGGGTTCGTCGTTCCAGGACAAGAACGGAAAGTGTGTAGACTTGTTAAGTCTCTGTACGGACTTAAACAAGCACCCAAGCAATGGCATTTAAAGTTTGATCAGATAATGATGTCAAATGACTTCAGGATCAATGAGTGCGACAAGTGTGTGTACATCAAGAGCACACCAAGTGCCTATGTAATAGTATGTCTCTATGTAGACGATATGCTAATCATGGGCAGTACTCGTGACATCATCTTGAGTACAAAGAAGATGTTAACACGAAATGTTGATATGAAGGACATGGGGGTTGCCAATGTTATTCTGGGATCAAATTTCTCGGATGGCTGATGGTCTTGTTATGTCGCAAACTCACTATATTGAATCTGTTCTCAAAAGATTCAATATGTTTGAAACACAACCGATAAAAACCCCACTTGACTTAAGTATACACTTAAGGAAAGAATCGAGTCGAACCTGTAGCTCAGTTAAAGTACTCTCAGGTTATTGGAAGTCTGATGTACATAACGAATTGTACAAGACCAGACTTAGCTTGTTCAGTAAACAAATTGAGCAGGTTTACCAGTAATCCAAGTGAATGATCATTGGAAAGCTCTTAACAGAGTGATGAGGTATCTGAAATACACAATGAATCTTGGATTACATTATACGAGATATCCAGCAGTATTAGAAGGATATTGCGATGCGAATTGGATATCAGACAGTAAGGGACTCTAAGTCCACCAGTGGATACTTGTTCACTGTTGGTGGTGCTGCTGTGTCGTGGAAATCCACGAAACAAACGTGCATAGCTCGGTCTACTATGGAAGCTGAGTTCATAGCGCTGGATAAAGCTGGGGAAGAGGCTGAGTGGCTTCGGAATTTCCTAGAAGATATTCCGTGCTGGCCTAAACCAATCGCTCCTATTAGCATACATTGTGATAGTCAGTCAGCTATAGGACATGCTCAAAGCAGCATCTACAATGGTAAGTCACGACACATACGTCGGAGACATAACACCATTAAACAGTTGATCTCTAATGGCGTGATTTCCATTGATTATGTAAAATCAATGGAGAATCTTGCGGGTTCGCTTACAAAAGGCTTGCCTAGAGATCAGATGTCAAGATTGACAAACGAAATGGGACTAAAGCCTATAATGCAACAATCTTTGTAACGGTAACCCAACCTTGTTGACTGGAGATCCCAGAATCTTGGTTCAATAGGACAACTAAGTTATGAAGCTTCAGTTAGCACTTACTCATTCCGTCACGTAAAAGTGCTGTCTGCAGATAATATTCAGGGTAAGCTAAAGCTTTTAATGATGTCCTATATCTTGATACATCAAGTGGAGTATGGCAGAATACTCTTGATAGGAATCACCTATGTAAGTGTGAAGTGGGGCCGCTTCTATGAGAAAGTCTAGGAGTTTCTCTAAAACACTTTCTGAAACCAGGTTGTTCATGGCCAAAACGAACACAACCATGAGAACCAAAAGGGTGTTAAAGGAAATAATGTGTGAGTACCGTTGTCTAGGTTCACAACAAAGGCTGACTGGTTCAAGACATCAAGTCACTATTTAGTCGAGTGAATCCGATGGTACATCACTATGAAAGGTTCAAAGCCAGAAGCTACCTCTTCTGATGCAATATTTTCTTGTCTGACTTCTCCTTAGAGTCTGCATCTGCATATGCATTAATTTCCATTCATGTGGGGGATTGTTGGAGAATTAAAGGTTTGGGCTTTGGCCCATTGTTGGAGAATTAAAAGGTTGGGCATTGACCCATTAAAGAAGGTTGTTAAACTTGGTTGAGCAACGTACTTAGAGCTTAATCATGATGAGTTTCCGATAATGAAAGTCGAAAACTAATGTGTCCTTAATTATCTACGTAATGAGTAGTTAATTTTAGGATGTGGAATCACTCAATTACGATACCGGATGAATGAGAAATTAATGCTCAAAGTAGATGGAAAACGTGAGTTAGAGGGTGTTGTGTCACCCATATGGAGGAATACCGCATTGGATGTGTCCATGTGGCGTGAGAAGTCTCTGACGGACATCGATCGATCGATGTCACTTCGATCGATCGATGTCATCGATCGAAGATGGTCAGAGAGCTTTGGAACATTCTGTCCGACATCGATCGATCACTTCGATCGATCGATGTCACTTCGATCGATCGATGTGATCGATCGATGTTGGACAGAAAGGTTCGTGATGATTCTGTCCGACATCAATCGATCACATCGATCGATCGATGTCACTTCGATCGATCGATGTGATCGATCGAAGTTGGACAGCGTGCAGAATCCTTTCTGCTGAGCAGTTATGTTTCAAACTTGAAACAAACGCTATCCTCCGGTTTGAGATAAGATCAATCTGGTAAGGTCTAACGGTGGCAGGGAAGGCAGCTTTGATCTAACGGCCGAGATTTAAACTGACTTAGCCGTCCAACCGAATGTGGTTTCCATCTAACGCTCCAAATTTAATTCTGCAAATCAGTTTTCGATCTGAGGGCTGAGATTAAACCTACCTAAACTAGATATGAGGTTTTCATCTAACGGCTTAAATCAAACTACGGTTTTGATCCGACGATCACGATAACTTGTTCTCCGACCGTCTCTCCTATATATACAGGGCAAGGGGTGTGCATTAAACACACACTTGCTCTAGCATTCGTAGCATACAGCATTCATAGCATTCAAGTCTTGCATATCGTCCAAGAGAAGTCAGGACACTCGAAAGTTCGAAGGAGTTCAAGTTCAGCAGTGCCGCTCAACTGAACAGGTACC
Source organism: Eustoma russellianum (assembly GCA_036186865.1). NCBI lineage: Eukaryota > Viridiplantae > Streptophyta > Magnoliopsida > Gentianales > Gentianaceae > Eustoma > Eustoma russellianum. Next base: position 9,890,867 of record AP025049.1, read on the forward strand.
CGTTGTATCCTGGGAGACGGTTGCTAACGCCGGTTAGGCACAAGTATACCGGAGCAATACGTCTTAAGGACAGAGTCCTCGACTCGCTCCGGGTTTGTATTATTTTATTATTTTTATACGCACACGTCAAACGACTGCGTCGTAGTACAGGAGTGATTGTCTCCAACATTATAAGTATCGGGTCCGGATTCCTTCACCACTAAAGAAGGTGAGAGAAAAGAATTCGGCGACACGTGGTAAAGTCAAATAATAGATGACCAACAAAGAAAGTATGAGAATATATAAAGAACACGTAACAAATATTAGTATGTAAGAATGTGAGGGGATTCATCCGCTATATATGCATATGCGAGTGATTCAAATACGATAAGTAAAGTTGAGTAAAGTTATTGCACTTTGAGTTCTTATCATTTCTTTATGTGCGTGGGTGTAAGAAAATTTTAATAAAAGGTCCAATTATATCACACAGAGATCACTTTCTATGGTCCTTGAACCATGGATGTTATCGTATGTGGTTGGGCTTCGTAGGATGATGCATGTTCTCACGCATATCAAACATGACCACCATGGTCCACGACTAAATAAAGATGTAAATATATCATGAGGTTCGGAACCAATCGAGTTTGATGTAGATTTCGTTCGATTAATTTGGTTCGATAAACCTTAAATTTTTGTTTGACTCAAATACTTAATGAGTCCATCTTGAATATTGAAAATTATGTATGGATTTATATTAGTATATTTATTGGATAGGAACAATAAATTAAGCATAATAACTGTCAGTAAGTTATTCGTATAAAAAAATTTATAGTGATTTAGTAATATCATTTAAAAGTAAAATTTTTATTTATATATGCAATTGTTAGAATAAAAATACATTTCTAATTTTACTCGAATATACTCAAATTTCAATCGAATTCAAAGACGTTTGATATTGAGTATGAAATCGAAAAACATCTAAAATTTATGTTCAAGTTTGAGTTCAAAAAATTTAAAAATACAAGACTCGATACGCTAATGTTCGGATTACATTCTAAGCACGTGGCTTCTAAAAGAGCTCTTCTCAACAATGGGCGTTGATGGAAGAATATTTTGACATATGGTATATAGTCATCTGAAAAAAATTATTATTATTATGTTTATTAGATTTCGTAACTAACACACCAGCACACCATAACCTTATTATTGTGTCATATATGTAGTACAAATAGAGCCGGAGTCTCACTGGAATCAAACTCTCTATCTTTTGAGATGGATGTATTGTTTGTCTGACTCTTACCTTCTTTAGACCCTGAAGATAGGTTTTGTGGTCGTTCTGATATACTCATCTGAAAAATATGTCATGTCAGCGGTCATCTACGGTGCGTAGCGGAAAGATAATGGGGGAAACAAGTGCGCTAAATGATCATTCTACTGGTGTCTATTTTCCTTAAAGACACCATTGAAGATGTAACATTTATGTATTAATAGTGGCTATTACTACAACAACACATACCAATTATATCTCAATGACATCAAATAATAGTGGCTATTACTAAAACACGATAATCTTTTTTTTTTCTACAACTCAGAATTTAAATTCAGTGTTACTTGACTTAGATCTAATCATATTAGACTTAGACCTAGTGATGTGAGCTAGATTTCATTAGTTACTTGCGAGCTCTAGATTGCATTTTCAAGCAAATGGAATCGGAAAATACACCTATAATAGTGAACTGTTCAAGCATATAGTAATAAATGTATTGTATCTCGTAGACGAAAATGAACGGAAAAATGATGTAATTTCCGAGTACTATAGTTCTACCGTTATGGTCAACCGATGACTCTTTTAATCATAATGACTTCTTAATGCTGTCAAAAAACACAGTGATTTCTTAATGAGATATTATCAATAAGATACGGCATCGAATGTTACTAAAATATTAACACTAAGCATAACTACTAACGTCCTATCCAAATATCTGATAATGTTTACCACAATGTTTACGTCTTAAACTGTACAACGAGCTGCTAAACTTCCTCAACAACACATAACACGTATATTCCAACGACATTAAGGCTTTCACTAATGTCTGGGAAGGGTGATATACATGCAAACAATACATTCATCCCAAAAGATAGAAAGTTTGCTTCCAAAAATACCTCCGGCTCTATATGTACCTGCATAAACAAATAATAGAAGATAAAGACAAAAAAAAATGTAAAGTCTAACCTAAAGTTGAGAGAGTATGTAAGTCATTGATTATACTCTAAGGCGTCTCTATATCTTACCCTAAACGTCTACTGAACTTCCTATAAATATTAACTCTAGAAATGTGTAAACAAAATTAACTATATGATGGATCGTGTCTGTTGTTCTTTTTGGCCTGAAAGGATCCCTTTTATTGCTTGAATACCCAACGTTTACAACAATATAATAGAAATCATCTATCACTACTTTGGCCCGCTACAACTACATCAAATCGGCTAGTATTTACATATTCTAACCATTTAACTTGCTAAAAAATATTCTCACAGGCACGGTTTGGCGGAGGATGCTATTATGCGCCGTCGCACAGTATTTTGTTACGCCAATACCAAATATTATGTACTGCTTCTCTGAAAATATATCTCCAGTATAAATCCTTATCACGATGTTGCAATGGATCACCAAGATTAGCATCAAGCCATTCATACACCGTGTACGTCCGACAAAACTTTGCCCATTGATGACTTTTATTGATATGTTTTGCATATAGTGGTGCAAATAGTATGTTTTAGTGGACAGAAAGACTGACCACGCACGATTTTAACCTCCAACCTTATTAAAAAAAAACTATCATCTTTTAATACTATATTAATGGTCACTGAACTATGTCACGGACATCATATAAAAGATAACACCAAGTATGACTAATATATCTCTCAACTATACAACAATGTGCACATATATCGAGTTGGTGTTGTTGTTGTGGTGTGTGCATATATTCACAGCGTTTGAGTACGTATTGATTCTAGAAATATGCAAACATAACTAGTTACCATATTTGTCAAAAAAAAAAAAGACAAGGGGCAAATGGTATGTAACTTTACATGCGGGGTATTCTTTAATGAATAAGACTTAAAGAATAAAATATTTTTCCCTGATAGAAAAGTTTATTTATCGGATAACAATTTCATTAGACTATAACGGTATATTCCATGAGCTGATGGGATATTTTCGATGGGGGTGCTCACTATGTGACCTGTACGTAACGGTGCTTCCATGTTCGACATGTTCTAATTGCTCTTAGCCAATTAGTTGATTACGATGTAAATTATAAAAACTTACGAAAAATAATATGATTACGACTGCTAATTACTAGCCCTATTTCATCTATGTCAAAACAGAAAAAATGCCACTACATGTTGAGAATATTGTTCCACATTGGACACTTTAAGATAAAAACACATGGGTTATATGAGGATTGTTAGAATATGAAGATATTCGTTTTACCTTAAATAGGAGAATCTGTGTAATTGTGACTTGCCATAGTTGTAGCAGTCCCATACTTGTAGCACCAGTCAGTGTAATTGTGATTTGATTTCTTTTATTATTTTCCTTGTATAGATCAATTAAGCAGCTACAAATACATGTACGAGAAATACAATTGAAATATACAAGAAATTCTTCACGAAATTTCCTGTCTTGCCATCGTTTTTCATTACATTTGCATTACCATTGTAACATGGTATCAGAGCAAGAAAGATTACTCTCTGTTTGATTTTGTTATGTTACGGCTCAGATTCAATTCTCATCATTGCCGGAATGGCTACCTATTTTTAAGACAACATCTGTTCTTTATCTTTCTCTACCAAGTGTGTTATCAAATCCATATACCTGCCCTTATCCTGATCAACTGGTGGTTCGTTTGATCAAATTGTTCACTTTCTTTATCTGTTTCCTGCAAAAAATTTACCAGAAAAATGTCAAATACTCCAGAAAATCAGCCAGAAATGCAGAAACATCAAAAAAACTGGCCAAACTCCCTGATAATTTCGACATCTCTGCAGAATTTGCCAAATTTCTACAGAACCAAATAACCCCAGCACCACAAAATCTTTTTCCTTCTCCAGCCATATCCGACAATCTGGTGCTGAAAGTTAAATTGAACTCCGGGAATTACCCATTGTGATGCAATCTTATGCGCAAGGCTCTCCTAGGCAGGGGGAGGAGCACCCACATCAGAGGGGTTCCTCCACCCCCTGCCAACAGATGTGCATGATGTCAAGTGGGAGCAAGATGACCAACTTGTTTTCACATGGCTAATTTATAATATAGATGAGAGTCTAGTTAATAACGCCTCTAGCTATCCAACAGCAAAACCCCTTTGGGATGGATTAGCCATAACTTACAGGTCAGGGGTTGACTCGTTATAGACATTTGATTTGCACATACAAGAATACACTGTGAAACAAGGAACAAACATGTTGGATGCTTGTTGGAACCAACTGCAAATCTGTGGAGGACGATTGATAACAAAAGACCTAATCCCATGGAGTGTCCAAGAGATATACAGAGATTCAACCAATGCATACAAGAGCAACGATTATACCAACTCTTGATGGCTGTTGATGACAGATTTGCAGCCACCAAGAAAGAAATACTGAAAAGGGACTCAAGACCTATGGCAGAGGCTGCGTATGGCGAACTGCACAGGTTAGACACAGAGAATAGGTTACTGAAGATTACCCCCTCAGAATCTTCATCGGGGGTAGGTTTAGGCTAAGGGCTGGCAGTGAAAGGGACGGTGTTAATGGTAGAAACACCGCAGAACCTCCACGGAGAGGAGGAGGAGGAAATAACCCCTGCTCAGGGCCATCATCACGACGGAGGGATGAAAAAAACCAGCTGGAGTGCACAAACTACCAGAAGAAAGGGTACAACAGAGGTAAATACTTTAAACTCCATGGCTACCCTGAGTGGTGGGAGGAGTTTAAGAAGGACTCAGGCTACCCGCTGCACAAGTCACCGGAGAGGGTGAAGGCAACAGGCAGGAAGAGGGTACCACCGGAATAAGGCCAATATGGGACCAGCAGCCCTAGCTCCAGATAGAAAGTGTCGAAGAAGAAGGAGCATTCGATGCCGCAGTAGGAGCAGGTATCCAAACCCTAACCCTCTCTCTTTTTATAGGCAGGAAAAAATGAAATTTGATCCCATGCTCCTGTTGTTTCTGTTAATGTTAGTACGAACCACAGGTGTTTTAAGACGGTCACTTGTGCCCCCAAGTCTTGAATGCATCAACCGAGACCCCTGACCTCTAGACATTTAACAGTTTTATCCCTGGAGTTTCACAAATGTCAATCGAGACCCCTAAACTCCAGAAAATTAACCATTTCACCCCTGAAGTGTCACAAAAGTTCTCCAGAATTCCAAAATTCAGGAAATTGTCCTTGCTAACCCCAATATGTCCACTAATCATCATATCAACAATGCTCCCTCTTCTTCCTTATGTCATAATACCAAAACTACGTCTCTATGGATTTTTGACTGTGGGACTACCGATACCATGTCATAATATGATCCACATGACTTCCTTACGCGTACCCCCTACAAAAAAGAGTGCTGAGACAGTTGACGACACATCAGTTCCTGTTATTGATATGGTCACCATTACACCTAACATCACCTTAAAAAATTGCCTCTATGTACATGCCTTATTAACTAAACTGCTGTCTGTTAGTCAGCTTACTAAAGAATTAGATTGCATTGTTATGATGTATCCATCTTTCTGCATTTTACAGGACATCGTACAAGGGAGATCATTGGACGTGGTACTGAATGCTACAGGTTGTACTTTGTCGATGCAATGGCACAACAGGGACAGTCTAATCTTTCCACCGTGACAATTACCTGATAGTTATGGCTGTGTCATTGTCGGTTAGGTCACCCATCATTTGCATACTTAAAACACTTATTTCCTTCTTTATTTACTGTCAAAACTGAAATGCTGCAGTGTGATACTTGCCTTCGAGCTAAACAAACTCGGGCATCTTACCCTCCAAATAATACTTGTGTTGATCAGATGTTTTCTGTAGTGCATTCAGATGTGTGGGGACTATCTCTGTAAGTACCCCCTTGGTTTTCGTTATTATGTTTTTTTGTTGACGATTTTTCCTGTATGACGTGGCTGTACATCATGAAAAATAAGTCTGAGGTCTCAAATAAATTTCTTACCTTTCACAACATGGTCAAAACCCAGTTTCACACCTCCATCCAAATTTTATGATCTGATAATGGGGGTGTATACTTCGATTGGGAGTTGAGGAAATTCTTTATTGATAACGGGATCATTCACCAAACGTCATGTTCACACACCCCTGAACAAAACAGGGTGGTCGAATGCAAGAATCAGGTTCTATTAGAAATGGCTCGTGCCATGATGTTTGAGTCTCATGTCCCGATGAGTTTCTGGCTGGAGGCTGTATCCACTCTACCTCACGAACCGCCTTCCCACAAAAATCCTCAATCATCAAACACCTCTACATGCACTTTCCACCCAACATTCCATTTCCTCTATATGTACCCTATTCCCAAAAGTGTTTGGCTACACTAATTTCATCCATAACCCCAAACATGAACGGACCAAACTTGACCCTTGCGCTGACAAATGTGTCTTTGCTGGCTATGCTGCCACCCAAAAAAGGCTTCAGATGTTATAACCCCTGAACACACCGTGTCTATATCGCCATAAACTGTGTCTTTGTTGAGACTGAATTCTATTATCCCACCCAATCTCGGGTTCTAGGGGAGCCCTGTGCTAATGATGAAACCCTAGATTGGCTTGTCACATCATAACTGCCGACGACCATTCCAACATGGCAAGTAGATGACCCCGACTGTGCTACAGCTCCCGACAATGTATCGCTCGCTGCCCACGTACCACCTGATGATCAACTAGTAATGAATGCCCTGTCCGAGCTAACAAATGGCACTAGTAATGAACAGTCTACTTCTTTGATTTTTGATAACAACAGTGATATTATTCCTTATAATACCCTTGCGATATACCCATCTGATCCAGAAAATGCCCCAGAATCCCCGGTGTGTTCTACTAATACATTACAGGAACAACAGCAGGTTCGGATCTTACCTCCTAGAGCCAACTGCGGAGTACCTCCAAACCGGTACTCTCAAGACAAGCTATCAAGAACCTCTCGGTATCCCCTGAATTGTTCTAGAAATAGGATAAGTGATGTCGTCCAAGGATTCTTTGTAACGTTATGCTTTGAGGAGATTCCCAAAGATGTCAACGAGGCCCTAAGTCGACCAAAATGGAAGGGTGCTATGCTTAGTGAAATGAATGCTCTCCAAAAGAATGAAACTTGGGAAAAATGCACCTTACCTCCTGGAAAAAGGCCGGTAGGGTGTAAATGGGTGTTCACCATCAAATACAAAGCAGATGGGAATGTGGAAAGACATAAGGCCCGACTTGTAGCTGAGGAGTACGCTCAAACGTATGGCATTGACTATTCTAAAACATTCTCATCCGTAGCCCGAATTGATATCATTTGGGTCTTGTTCTCCGTTGCAGCTACAAGGCACTGGCCTCTACACCAATTTGATGTAAAAAATGCTTTCTTTCATGGTGATCTTAAAGAAGAGGTTTACATGGAAGCCCCTCCTAGATTCTCTACAGAGTTTAAAAGGGGCGAAGTGTGTCGTGTGAAGAAATCTCTGTATGGATTGAAACAGTCACCCCAGGCCTGGTTCGATAGGTTCACAGAGGTAATGAAACATGATTGTTATTCACAGAGTAATGCAGATCATGCCTTGTTATAAAAAGACGAGCAGATCTGGTGACTTGCCTAATCATCTACGTTGACGACATGATTATCACTGGTGATGATATAGAAAAGATGACTCGACTCCGTCAATATTTGTTCACTAAGTTTGAAATGAAGGATCTTAGGGGTCTCAATTACTTTCTTGGAATCGAAGTTCTTCGGTCAAAGTCTGATATTTACATCTCACAACGGAAGTACATACTACACCTTCTCACGGAAGTTGGAATGAATGATTGCAAACCATGTGACACTTCTATGACAGTAAATAATAAGCTACAGGTAATTGATGGTTCACCTCCTACAGACAAGGGTAAGTGCCAACGCTTGGTTGTCAAGTTAATATACTTATCACATACTCGCCCTCATATTGCGTTTGCCGTGAGCCTAGTCAGCCAATTTATGCATTGTCCTCAGGAACATCATATAGATGTTGTTATGCGTATTCTAGGATATATAAAATACAGTCTTGGCAGAGGAATTTTGTTTTGGGATAACGGGACACCTCGATATCCAGTCTTATACTGATGCTGACTGGACAGGAAATCTGATAGATATGAAGTCTACATCTGGGTATTTCACCCTTGTGGGAGGAAACTTTGTTACATGGAGGAGCAAAAAGCAGAAGTTTGTTGCCCTTTCTAGTGTAGAGGTGGAGTTCCGAGGGAATGTGAAGGGTATCACTAAAGTATTATGGCTACATAAGTTGTTCAAATATTTAGGCTTACCTGTTAATCAGCCTACACCACTATTTTGTGATAATAAGGCATCGATCAGCATATATGAGAATCCAGTACAACATGACCGTGCCAAACATGTGGAAATTGACCGACATTTTATTAAGAAAAAACTGGATGCATGGCTTATTGCATTGCCGTTTGTTCGGTCCGAAGACCAGCTGGCAGATATCTTGACCAAGACCATCAATGGAAGATCCTTTACAACCATATTGTGCAAGTTGAATATTGTTGACCCCACTGTTCAACTTGAGGGGGAGTGTTAGAATATGAAGATATTTGTTTTACCTTAAATAGGAGAATCAGTGTAATTGTGACTTGCCATAGTTGTAGCAGTACTATAATTGTATCAATCAGTGTAATTGTGATTTGATTTCTTTTATTATTTTCCTTCTATAGATCAATTAAGCAGGTACAAATACATGTACAGTGATGAGAAATACAATTGAAATATACAAGAAATTCTCCAAGAAATTTCCTCTATCTTGCCATCGTTTTTCATTACATTTGCATTAATATTGTAACAAGGATGAGGTAGCACCACACATTGCCTTAAGGTTTTGAGTGGATATGGACCTCATCTCATGTAAGTCCAAGTTTCAACATGGTATCAGAGCCAGTTTAAAATGTGGACTCACACCTTGCATGGTCTATGATTGGATTGTCTTCCCTCACCCAAGTCCAAATATTCATGTATGGCTTGTGGTTTATGATTGATGGCAGATTCTAAACATCGTACACTTTGAGATAAACACATATGGGTTATATGATAATGAAATATCACCATTATTGACTTAAGGTTTTGAGTGGATGAAGTTTCAACACGACATTATATGTAGGTCGAAAAGAGTAGGCATTGTTATTTCTGGTCTTAAACCATAACCGCAATGGAAGTTGAGAGGAAGAAATTGAAACCGGAATCAAACTATAATCTAAATCTTCAATTTCGGTTTATGCTAAAGTTTTTTATTTCTTAAACTGGTTTAGATTTGGTAGACATTGGTCGGAATCGCAAGGTTAGCGGTTTGTTCGTAATTAAGAAATTATTATTTGTATACCAAATCATCCATAAATTTTGACCTTAACACTTATCCTAAACGCTTTGACCTTTTTTAGGTGGGTCAATTCTTATTATTACATATGTTTCGTTACTCCAGTATGTTATATGTGTTAAAACGGTGTGGATAAATATACGAGATATAAAAGTAGTCATTCTCTTTTTCTTGATATATGTATACTTGAAATTGATGGATCCATTGATGTAATACAGTAAAAGGCAATGACGCTGTGTGTTATGTGATTACTCGAGACAAAAAGACTGCATAACTTTAGTGACTAAATATTGAATTATTTAATCATTAAGATTAGGTCAAGCCATTTTTTTCTGAATCTAACTATTATTTAAAGTAAATAAGAGCTGTAATACGTTAACGAAATTAGTTTTTCTTTTTACAAAACTAATCTAAACCTAAAACCTAATTCGGATCAATAAAACCGGTCAAACTAAAACCGGATGAGAAAAAACTAGAACACGAACCTGAACCGCCAAAAGTAGAACTAAAACCGACAAAATCAGATACATAAGGTTTAAGTTAGTATTTATCATTTCTATGTATCTAAATCGACTGTTTTCAAATAGGAAACGGCGTGGGTGTGTGTACATATGTTGGAAAAATGTGCTCCAAACTTATATAAAAACATGTATGATGTTGTTTTGGGAGATTGAAAGATGATTTGAACACTTTAAACTAGTAATAAATCACTTAGATCGATGCATGTGTAAGTTGGATCGAACCAAGTGCAAGCTGAACTGAAGTTGAGTATTCTGTTGGACATAGATGGATCACATCGATCGATCGATGTATGTGGTATGGATGCAAAGTTGGAGCTCTCTATCCAACAAGATCGATGACATCGATCAATGCCATCGATCGATGTGATTAGGATGAAAAGTTGGAACTCTCTGTCCAACATCAATCGATGACATCGATCGATCGGTATACCAAAAGTCAGGGCTTTTCACTTTGAATTGCAGCTTTTGATCCAATGATCATCCCCCTTCATACATGAACGTTATTGATAAACCATAATTAAATCGTCTGTTAGTCAACAACGGTCAATTGTTCAACTCCAGTAGCTCAGCACTCAAGCACTACAGTTCAGCAGTTCAGCGCCTAAGCATGGCTGTTCAGCCTCGGCTACACCTCAGCGGGGCATCATGACGCCTTTATAATATAGAAGAATATGCCAAGGTTTGCACCTCGGCACCAATTTCAGTTTATGTCCCAGTGCGGCACTTCATACCACTTCACCTCGGCAAGGCTTAATCTTGCACTTCGGCAAAGTTCAGTTGTGCACTTCGGAAAAGGAACCTAGCACGATATTACTTCGTGAGACCCTCAAACAGAAGTGCAATCAAATATGGTGACTACAACTGGTTATTCTTTCTGAACACGCCAAGGTCACAACAGCCGGCCTACTAGTTACATCAACCAGACCGGCCTATTAGTCACATCAGTCAGACTACTGATCACATCAGCAGACCTACGGCGCCTTAGGTTTCTGCCCCAAGCAAACGTCCTATCCACACTCCACTATCAGGGGATAAAGGCGGGGAAAAGGTCTATAAAAGCAAGCCAACCAAGACAAAGAAGAGGATCCGGAATTCAAACATTCATACCCTAAAGCAAATTCATACACTTTGCTCCTCGGCATATACTGTGAGAAACTCCTAACTCACCTTTTATATTATAATCTCAGTGAGATATGGCCCAAACTGACTTGAGCGTCGGAGGGTTTATTCCCGGGGCCAACCCCCCGGGACCTCTGACCTGTGCTTTCTTGTGCATGATATTTTAGAGGTTATTCCAGCTACCATTTCAAACTCCAGTTAACAACTCTTCTCAGTTAACTGACGGAGCTAATTTGAGGTCGACTAGACCCTTGGTGAAGATCCGGCTTCATCATTTGGCGCTAGATGGAGGGCCCCTTAGTCCCTTAACCCAGAAAATAGTTATTCAAAGCTTTTCTAACGATTACTTAGAGGTTTTTCTAATTACTTCAGGAAGCTGTTGAGAGAAAGATGAGTAACAAAGATGGTCAGGGGTTCAAGCAACCTATGACATCCAGGAGGAGCCAAAGGTCTTCTCAGCGACAAACGGATCAATGCTCTACGGAGCAGAGAGAATCCTCAACTACCCACTATTGCCTTCACATATGAAGACCACATGCGAGCCATTCACTATGTGGATCAAAATCCAGAGGTCTTCCAAGCTGTAGTGAGGGAGATGAAGGGGAAGGCCTCTGCAGCAAAGTCCTAGTGGGTTCCCATTCCAGTGACTCTCACCCACTGGAACCATGGAGTATTCTCCCACTCGGCTTGTGTTATTACCCCAGGCGTCAGGCCGGTGTTTATGGCCGAGGGCGAGACGGCCAGAACAAAAGTCTAGCCACCAGAGCTTAAATGTACTCAGAAAGCCTCCTTGCCATTTAAACATGGCAAGAAAAGTTTGACAATAAAGGCAAAGTACCGTTGCAGGAAAGGTGCTCCGTCAAGATTCGGTTAGGAGCCGAGGAAAGGAAAGGGATCTTCTGCTGGCTTCGAAAGCCCATATTCTTTCCTACATGATGAAAAAATCTATGGCAAAAGAACCCCAGCCCCTAGATGGACCGGTCCACAAAAGAAACCATCGACTGTACTGCCTTTATATTCATGATATTGGGCATGATACAGAAGATTGTAAGCAGCTCGGGCAAGAGATTGGGCGTCTTATCGAGTTGGGTCACCTGCAATGTTTTATAATCCGAGGTCCTAGGCTCCACAATAGGCTTAGACTTTGTATAAACCCCCCTCCAGATGTGAAGTTGTAAACTTGGGTCTCATCAAGGTTTTCTAAGTGATGAGGATTCAGATACTGATGAAAGGGGGTTATGGGTTCCGAGCATATAAGGCTGACATAACAGCAACAGTCTTGATCAATCGAATCATGTTTATTTCTTCTTTTGCTCATCCGGTATTTTCTGGCTCAACCTTATATTATCAAGGGATCAGTTTCTTATATCCAGCTGAGTATTCTTATTTGGCATTCAGCCAGGAAAGTTAAGTCACCATATGGTGCATGGAGCAACAATTTATGTCTATCTATCACCCACAACGAAAGTGGGGGCATACCCCAGCAGGTCTGGAAGGTTGAGCAGGTCTCAACAAGATGGGACAGGTTTCCCGATATTTTTACCCCAGCATGTCTGGAAGGTTGAGTAGGTCTCAACAATATCTTTTACCCCAGCAGGTCTAGGAGGTTGAGGAGGTCTCAACAATATCTTTTACCCTAGCAGGTCTCAACAATATCTTTTACCCCAGCAGGTCTGAGAGGTTGAGCAGGTCTCAACAATATCTTTTACCCCAGCAGGTCTGGGAGGTTGAGCAGGTTTCAACAGGATGGGACAGGTTTCTCGATATTTTTACCCCAGCAGGTCTTGGAGGTTGAGCAGGTCTCAACAATACCTTTTACCCCAGCAGGTCTGGGAGGTTGAGCAGGTCTCAACAATATCTTTTACCCCAGCAGGTCTGGGAGGTTGAACAGGTCTCAACAGCGGGATAAGTTCCCTATACCTTCACCTCAGTAGGTCTGAGAGGTTGAGCAGGTCTCAACAGCGGGATAAGTTCCCTATATCTTCACCTCAGCAGGTCTGGCAGGTCTCAACAGCGGAATAAGTTCCCTATATCTTCACCTCAGCAGGTCTGAGAGGTTGAGCAAGTCTCAACAGCGGGATAATTTTCCTATATCTTCACCTCAGCAGGTCTGAGAGGTTGAGCAGGTCTCAACAGCGGGATAAGTTCCCTATATCTTTACCTCAGCAGGTCTGAGAGGTTGAGCAGGTCTCAACAGCGGGATAAGTTCCTTATATCTTCACCTCAGCAGGTCTGAGAGGTTGAGCAGGTCTCAACAGCGGGATAAGTTCCCTATATCTTCACCTCAGCAGGTCTGAGAGGTTGAACAGGTCTCATAAGTTCCCTATATCTTTACCTCAGCAGGTCTGAGAGGTTGAGCAGGACACAACAGCGGGATAAGTTCCCTATATCTTCACCTCAGCAGGTCTGAGAGGTTGAGCAGGTCTCAACAGTGGGATAAGTTTGCCTATATTCTAACTCAGCAAAGCTGAAAAGGTTGATGAAAAGGGGATAAAGGTTTTCCCACATCTTAAAATTCGTCAAGGCACAGCAGAGCTGAAGAGCCAAGGATAAAAGCTGAAGCTTAGTACTTGTGCAAAGAATCAGCATACGAAAGATACTCTTTTGTCAAAGCTAAAGACAAAAGCTTGCAAGCTATCAAAATAGAGCAAGTAAAGTTTCTTAAGCTGAAGACAAATACTTGCAAGCTATCGAAATAGAGCGAGTGAAGTTTCTTAAACTGGAGACAAATACTTGCAAAGAGCAAGTTGAAGACAAATATTTGCATTCACTATTAAGAAGAAGCAAGTAAAACTTCACATGCTGAAGACAAAGGCAGTTAAAGAAACTGAAAGAAGCTGAAGAGCAAGAGTTGGGAAAAATAGATTTTCATTAAGTACAAAGTCTATTACAACTACAACTATTTACAGGAAAAACCCTATTCTACTTTACAACTTCTTCATCTTCTCTAAGATGAACCCCACTTTGGAACTGAGCAATTTGGTTTTCAAGTAAGCTCTCAGCCTCAGGGTTATACAGCTCGGCAATACGAGGATGGTTCTTGTCCAGGCTGGGGCAGACCTCAGAACAAGCATCAATCGCCCAAGTTTGCCCAACAGAAATTGCTGAGCCTTGAATCTTCAGGAAGTTCCCAGTGAAAAGCTCAGATTGTCTGAACTCAGCAACAATGTTCTTCTTTATCTCCTCAGCTTGAAGTTCAAACTGTTGTAGGAGATTAGCCTTACTTTTCCTCTCGGCCTCCAGTTGCTGGTTCAGCTCAGCCTTGCTGTCGGACAACACTTGATCAATAATACTGAGTTCCTTTTGGTAGAACTCTAGTTCAGCCTGAGCCTTGGAAGAAACTAACTCAGTGCTGGCTAATGTCTCCTTCAGCTCAATCACTTGGGATTTGGCATCGGCCAGCTTAGCGTCAGAATCCTGTTTCTCATCTTAAAGTCTGGAGTTCTCCTCCATAAGTGAGGCCAGCTTGGAATCTGAATCCTGCTTTGCCATCTGAAGCCTGGAATTGTCTTCGGTGAGTGTGGCAACTTGAGACTTCAGATTGCTCGCCTCAGCCTCCAGCCCGGACAACCTTGTGCTATTAGGTTTTGCCACCTCAACTAACTCGTCATAGGCCTTTTTGAGGTGGGCATTGGTCTCAGAGAGCTTGAAGAATCTGGAATGGAGTTCTTCAGCTCGTCTAAGAATGTTGAATTCTTGGACCCGATACTGCAAAAGTCAAATTGGTTAAGAAATGCATGAAGGATCAAGTTAAAAGATGGAAAATAGAGGGAAGTCATGCCAGGGCCATATTCCTCGCGAATGAGTTGAAGGCAGGCAGTACTCCAATCCACACTGTCATACATCTGCCAATCCTTAAGAAGTATTGACATTTCTGTCAATTTCCTAGCTATTTCAGGATCTTCGACAGAATTGTTGAAGCTGAACTCTATTGTCTTTTTGTCCCGTTGCGGTTGGGAAGAGGGTTTCCCCTCCGTTGAATTCTTCGCAGAGGACTCTCCTTCAGGAGCGTTTACCCCGGAAGGTTCCCCTTCAAGATTGTTTCCTTTGGGGGGCTCTCCCTCCGATGCTTTCGCCTCAGAAGGTTCTTCCCGGCCCCATCAGCAACCCAACCTGGAGGAGGTACATTCTCCTCTTCAGCAGCAGGAGATGAAAGAATTGAAATGGGGGCATCAATTTCTCCACTCCCGTCCCCAGGTTGAGCTGAGGTTGAAACAGGAACCTGGGCTTCGGCTTGAGGAAGATTATCAGAAGATTCAACTGAAAAGGAAAATATTCAAAGGATTACATAGGAAACAAACATGTCCAAGACTAGTGCAGGGCAAACTTTTACCTGGACGTGTCTGCACTTCAGATGAAGAGCTAGCAGAGGCTTGTTCTGAAGTGGAAGGTTGGCATTCTGACCATGTTCTCTTCCTGGGGACCAAGTTCTTCAACCTTTCAAGGGTCCCACGCACTATGATTTCTGCAAAATTCAAGGAACGAAACAGTCAAAACACAGGTGCAATACCAAAATCAGTCAAAGATTTGCAAAAATATTGCCATATACCCCGAACTATTCATAAAGCAAGAGGAATAAGAGGTCGAAAATTATATTCCGGCCATAAATGTTCCAGGTCAGCAACCTCTACAATCTGCCTATTAATTCTCTTCCAATCTACAACTCGAGGCGAAAGTAACAATTGAGAGGTTTCATTGCAAAATTGTTCACTTGGCCTCCTGTTATTTACACTACCAGTGTTCCAAGGGATTTCTTCAGGTAATCATACACTCTTAGTAAAAAAGAAGTTCCCCCTCTAATCTTGAGAAGAAGAGGGAAGGTTTATGACAAAGAACCCCCCACTACTCTGAAATCTCCTATCAAAACTATACCAACTACCCTCCTGATTACATACAAATATCTCTCTAAAGACTGCAAGTGAGAAGTTTTTCTCAGATGCTCTTAGGTAGAGCAAATAACTGAGAATAACTCTCAGTCCTTTAGGCGTTATTTGGGGAAGCCTAAGTTTGTAACAGAACAGTATTTGGAGTAAAGGAGCCAGAATGGGTAAACAGAAGCCAGATCTAAAATACTCCTCATAAACTGCTTCGTAGCCAGCGAGGGTCATTAGCAGTTTGATGAGTAAGGGGAAGAATGAGAGCAAAAGTACTCCTGTCAACACTATAATGCTGACATATTTCAGTGAGGTCGGTGGCTTTCAAGGTGCACATTGAGTTATGCACCGAAGGAGAAGGCACCATGGATTTCGAGGTAAAAGAAGAAGAAGCCATGAGCAAGAAAAGCTTACAAAAGATTGAAAGAACTGGAGTAAGGTCGGAAAGAAAGCTTCGAAGACGATGAAGAAGAGCAGCGCGATAGTGCAGCGAAATAATCAGATGAGCAGGATAAGGAAGTAGAAAAGAATGAATTGGGGAGATTGTCTCTATTTATAAGTAAGAGAAAACGAAAGGTTGCACCTTTTTGTTTGAAATACGAAAAGGCAAAAGTTCAGGCATTTTCCACCCTCGGGGAATGAAACCGCCAAAAAAGTAATGATAAGGTGTCGGAATTAGCGCTTACGTTAAAAGCGAAAATTACTGCGCTAGTAAAAGGATAACTGTGCGTTTAATAAAGGTCTGCCACGTCACAGGTTCACTAGAACAAGATTTGTCTGCCTTTGCAGTTCAGCTCAGCCACACAAAATCTGGGGGCAAATGATAAACCATAATTAAATCGCCTGTTAGTCAACAACGGTCAATGGTTCAATTCCAATAGCTCAGCACTCAAGCACTGCAGTTCAGTAGTTCAGCGCCTAAGCATGGTTGTTCAGCCTCGGCTGTACCTCAGCGGGGCATCATGATTGCCTTATAATATAGAAGAATATGCCAAGGTTTGCACCTCGGCACCAATTTCAGTTTATGTCCCAGTGTGGCACTTCAGACCACTTCACCTCGGCAAGGCTTAATCTTACACTTCGGCAAAGTTCAGTTGTGCACTTCGGTAAAGGAACCTAGCACGATATTACTTCGTGGGACCCTCAAACAGAAGTGCAATTGAAATATGGTGACTACAGCTGGTTATTCTTTCTGAACACGCCAAGGTCACAACAGCTGGCCTACTAGTTACATCAACCAGGCCGGCCTATTAGTCACATCAGTCATACTACTGATCACATCAGCAGACCTACGGCGCCTTAGGTTTTCTGCCCCAAGCAAACGTCCTATCCACACTCCACTATCAGGGGATAAAGGCGGGGAAAATGTCTATAAAAGCAAGCCAACCAAGACAAAGAAGAGGATCCGGAATTCAAACATTCATACCTTAAAGCAAATTGATACACTTTGCTCCTCGGCATATACTGTGAGAAACTCCTAACTCACCTTTTATATTATAATCTCAGTGAGATATGACCCAAACTGACTTGAGCGCCGGATGGTTATTCCCGGGGCCAACCCCCGGGGACCTCTGACCTGTGCTTTCTTGTGCAGGATATTTTAGAGGTTATTCCAGCTACCATTTCAACTCCAGTTAACAACTCGTCCAGTTAACTGACGGAGCTAATTTGAGGTCGACTAGATCCTTGGTGAAGATCCGGCTTCATCAGTTATGCAATTGACATGGAGGTTAATTAAACTGCTGAAACCTATTCTCAAAGTACCAAAAGTGTTCTTCCTCCAAATCTATCTCTTTTCCTCTACTATCAAACACTTCTATATTTGCAAGTTCAATCCCTTTCCCTTAGAGCAAACAAACAAGCGAAGCCGTTAAATCCTAAGAAGCATTCGCTTGTAGTTCCTCTTGCTCAACCGGTAGAGACGAAATTGTATTTAAGGACGGTGATTTCCATTAGGTCTCGGCCTTTTCCATTTTTGTTGATCTCTTGGATTGCTCATATCTCACCTATTTATCCAACAACCTTAAAAGTAATTTTCGGCTATGGCAACCAAACAAACCGATGTTCCGGATATGTCTAGACTAGAACATTTTGATGGAAAGTTTTTCAAGAGGTGGTATACAAAGGTTCTTTTTTTTCTTGAGATGCTGTCTGTCTCCTACGTTTTGACAAAAGAGAAACCTACAGAAGATGGTGAAGCACTCAAGTACGATGCAGATAACATCACTTATAGAGGACATATTCTTCATTTCCTCTCAAACTCGTTGTATGATATTTATGTCAAATTTCAATCAGCAAGAGAAATTTCGAGAGCACTTCATAACAGATGCTGGTAAAGAAAGTATATGGTTAGTGAATTTTCAAGTTTCAGATGGTTGGCCACATGTCTATCTATGATTAGATTCATCAGTTTCACCAACTAGTGGACAATATTGAACAGAAGGAATAAAGATTGATGAACCTTTCACTAGCTGCTGCTCTAGAATTAGAAAATCTTCATTCTTTTGTGGAACCATGACATAGAGAGAGGCTAAACATGCATGACATTAGCTTATCTATGGATAGTATAATCAAACATATCCATATAAGAAGAGACAATAGGCTTGAAAGAATGCAAGTAGTGAGGAAGGTGAAGGGAACAAAGGCCAACATCATCGAGCATGCTTGCCAAGAAGGACCAAAAGATCCAATCCAACAAGCCCAAAGTGTAAAGCAAAAAATGTAGGGACAATACAACAAAACCAAAAGGAGTTTATTTGGCGTTGTTGGAAAGCCAGGTCAACCAAGGTGTTTTCCTGCAACAAAGTGAAAAGGACAATCAAGCAACCATGCCAACCTTGTGAAGGAGATGGCGAACGAAGCTTGATGGAGGACGAAACAATGCTGTAGTCGTCGCGATGAGGTAAACCTTGTCGGAAGTGCAACAGAATGTGGTGTTGATACTAGAGCCGCCAGACATTATTGCAACCACAGATATCTACTTCTTGATTATCAAGAGATAGACAGTGGAGAGCAAGTCTTCTAGGGGATGCACGAGGAACCCGAGTAATCGGAAAGGGGGAAAGTGCTCCTCAAGTTGACCTCTGGGAAAAAGCTGGAGTTCAGCAATGAGCTACATGTTCCTACCATTTGGAGGAATTTGATTTCTGGAGGCACTTCTGAACAGGGATAATATTAAGCTTGTTTTTGATTCCGATAAACTTGTATATCTAGGAGTGGAGAGTTTATTGAGAAGGGTTTTTGTTCCGGGGGTCTCTTTGTAATTGATGCTATTTGTTGAATAGTAAGAATGCATCTAGTTCTGTGTACATCGTTGAATCTTTGATTGTGGTATGCTATATTAGGACATGTTAATGCAGATGCCATTAGAAGGTTTAAAGACACAAATCTAATTGAAGTGAATAATGAGGAACAAGTTTACTAAATGTCATTATTGTATAGAAGGAAAACATCGTAAGAGACCTTTAAGTCTATCAAAAGAGCAACAGAAAAATTGGAATTAATTCATAGTGATCTAAGAGATTTTAATAACATTATGAGGAAAGGTGGTAAACGGTATTACATTACCTTTATAGATGATTTTTCTAGGTTTGCTAAGGTTTATTACTTAGTAACAAGCATGAGGCTGAGAAATAGTTTATCAAATACAAGAATGAAGTTGAGAATCAATTAGATAAAAGGATTAAAAAGGTAAGATCAATTAAGGAGGTGAGTATAGTACTTTGTCGTTACAAAAATTCTGTGAAGATAACAGAATTAGACATGACTTCACACCTCCGTATACTCCTCAATCTAATGGTATTGCTGAAAGAGAAAAATAAGACACTTAAGGATATGATGAATAAAATGCTCTTAAGTTCTGGATTGCCAAGTAATATGTCAGGTGAAGCCATACTTTCAGCATGTCGTATTCTCAATAGAATACCACATAAGAAAACTAGTTTAACTCCTTTTGAACTTTGGAAATGTTATGCACCCAACATAAATTATTTGAAAGTGTGGGGGGTGTTTAGCTAAAGTTGGAATTCTTGAATTCAAACGGAGTAAAATTGGTTCTAAAATAAAAGACTGTGTTTGTTGGTTATTAAATAGTGCAACATACATGTTTATGACTTTAGATAATGGTTTAATTATTGAGTCTAAGGATGCAGAATTTTTTGAAATAGAATTTCCAATGAAAAAAAAGAAAGTAAGTAGTACTAGTTTTGAATTTGGTGAATCTAGTAAGAAAAACAGTGATGTATGTTGATTTCTTGCCTAGTAGAAGCAAAAGACAAGGATTGAAAAATCTTTTGGAGACGACTTCAATACTGCTTTTATTTTAGAAGAAGATCCTAATTCATATAAAGAGGCTATGAAATCCATAGATGTTAAATTTTGGGAAGAAGCTATAAATAGTGAACTCAAGTCTATCCTTAGTAATAATACTTGTGAACTAGTAGACTTGTCTAGGGGATGTAAACCTATCAGTTGTAAATGGGTCCTTTAGAAGAAACTAAAGGCTGATGGTACAATTGATAAGTTTAAAGCAAGACTAGTTGCTAAGAGATTTCTCAACAAGAGGGAATAGATTATTTTGATAGGTATTCACCGGTAGCGAGGATAATTTCTATTAGAGCGTTAGTAGCTTTAGCCTCTATTAACAAGTTTAGTGATGCACCAGATGGATGTAAAAACGGCTTTCTTAAATGGAGATTTAGATGAAGAGATTTATATGTATCAACCAGAAGGTATGATTGTTCAAGGACAAGAACACAAAATATGTAGACTTAAGAAGTCCTTGTATGGTCTCAAACAATCTCTAAAACAATGACATGATTTGATAATGCTATAATTTCCAATGGTTATATTGTGAATGAAAGGGATCGTTGTATCTATAGTAAAGTTGAGGATTCTGGTTTTGTAATTGTTTATTTATATGTTGATGATATGTTGATTTTTGGTAATAACATGAATGTGTGAATAGTACTAAATCATTCTTATCGTCTGTCTTTGATATGAAAGATATATGTAAGGCTGATTTGATACTTGGTTTGAAGTTAGTAGAGATTTGTGGGGGTAAGCATTGTCACAATCTCATTATGTTGAAAAATGCTGAAAAGGTTTAATTTCTTTTATGTAAAACATGTGAGTACTCCTTATGATCCTGTAATTCACTTGAAGAAAAATAGAAATAATAGTGTTTCACAAGTTGAATATGCTAGAACAATTGAAAGTGTGATGTATCTAATAAATTGCACTAGACCTGACATAGCCCATGCAGTAAATAGACTAGCAAGATATACTCATAATCTAAGTAATGAACATTGGTCTGACTCGCAGGTAGCGATCGCTCGAGCGAAGAATAAGATCTACAGTGGAAAAAGCCGGCATATCAGATTGAGACACAATTTAGTTCAGAGGTCATTAACTTGAGAACCGAGTTTGAATCTCGCAGACTCTTTAACTAAAGGACTAAATAAGAGTTAGTCCAACAAGCATCGAGGGGAATGAGAATGATTCCATTGTCGTGAACTTGTATGACAGCAACTCAACCCATTATTAATGGAGATCCTATAACGGGGTTCAATGTGGTAAAAACTAGTCATATAAAAGTTCTATAAGTACTATCATACTTGTCTCTTCCTATGGTGCTGTTGAAGATAGTATTCGCTACAAGTAAATGAGGGTGAGATTTATTAGAATCTCTTAATGAAATTTATAGACATGTTGTATGGTGGTGTGATCAGTGCACACTTGATGAATTTCACCTATATAAGTGTGGAGGTGGTGCCGTTTCCTATGAGAGTTTGGAACAACTCAATAGAGCGCTTATGAAAACCCGGGACTAGGTGCATGGCCGATATCGCACCACACCGCAAACTTTCCTAAAGCTAGTCAATGACATGTCGGCTGTAAGTTTATATAAACAACAAAGAGGTAAGATTCAAGACGTCAATGTCATCTTATTTCCATTTATATACTTATTCTTATACTAAGTGGTAATTCAAGAAGTAAGTCATTGTCTTTATGTGTCATTGTCTTCGTTTGATAGTGGAGAGGTTGGTTATTGACGTTCGGGAATGTTTGTATATAAGTTTGGATAATATGGGAGATTGCTGAAAAAATGTGCTCCGAACTTATATTAAAACATGTATGATGTTGTTTTGGGAGATTGAAAGATGATTTGAACACTTTAAACCTGTAAGAAATCACTTAGATTGATGCATGTGTAAGTTGGATCGAACCAAGTGAAAGCTGAAATGAAGTTGAGTGTTCTGTTGGACATAGATCAATCACATCCATCGATCGATTACATCAGTCGATGTGGTATAAATGCAAAGTTAGAGCTCTCTGTCCAACATAGATCGATGACATCGATCGATCGATGTGCCAAAAGTCAGGATTTTTCACTTTGAATTGCATTTTTTGATCCAAGAATCATCTCCCTTCATACATGAACGTTATGCAACTGACATGGAGGTTAATTAAACTTCTAAAACCTATTCTTTAAAGTGGTTTTTACACAACCCAAGACCTATAATTAATAGGCCTTGCTATCTTAAAGAAATAAAAACATCTTTGCAAAATCTGAAATTTCAGCAAGTGTTCTTCCTCCAAATCTATCTCTTTTCCTCTACTATCAAACACTTCTATATTTGCAAGTTCAATCCCTTTCTCGTAAAGCAAACAAACAAGGAAAAACCGTTAAATCCTGGGAAGCATTCTCTTGTAGTTCACCTTGCTCAATCAGTGAAGACGAAATGCTTTTGAGGATAGCGATTTCCATCACGTCTTGGCCTTTTTCTGTTTTTGTTGATCTCGTTTGGTTGGCTCATACCTCGCCTATTGATTGAGCAATATACATATGTGTGTGTATATGTATATGCATGCGTGTATAATCTCATACCTAGAAATTGCGATCAACATATAAGATGACATGAAATTTAGAAGAAAAAAAAAGAAAAGGCGCTATTTAACAATTTTGATTATCGTATGAGTGTTAATCGTTTACACGAAAAAATAATAAAAGTAATTGATTATAAACTAAAACAAAAGAATCTTTTCAAAGCTTGAACGACACAATCTTAAAAGAAGAATATTGTATGTTGGTTCTAATATTTTCCATTTTATAGGCTTGACCAAAAACTATATAGTCTTGTTTGGGCTTTTTCCGATCCCTTCATGGAATTTTTTTAGTTACGATAGGCTGCTAGTCGCTAATAGGAGACACAATTTCTTATACATTGTTGATTATTTTATTCTCTGCTAGTCCATATTAGTGACAGAAATTTTTTTGTCAATTTTTGATTATTTCATTATGATAATAAGCATCAACCAAAATAACAAATTGATAAATAATTCGTAACTAATCCAAATTTAACACATAAATAATTTTAAGGGATTTTTGTTCTTAAAAAATTATAATAGCATGAGTGATGAAGCGGGATCTTCACCAAGGGTCTTGATGACATCAAATTAGCTCCGTCAGTTAACTTGAAGAGCTGTTAACTGGGATTGAAAGTTTGTAGCTGGAATAACGCCAAATATCCTACACAAGGAAGCACAGGTCAGAGGTCCTGGGGGGTTGGCCCCGGGAATAACTCTCCGACGTTCAAGTCAGTTTGGGCTATATCTCACTGAGATTATAATTTAAGAGGTGAGTTAGGAGTTTCTCACAGTATGAGCCGAAGAGCAAGGGATATGAACTTGCTTTAGAGTATGGTTGTTTTAGATCCGGATCCAGATCTTGGTCCTGGTTGGCTTGCTTTTATAGACCTCTTTCCCGCCTTTATCCCTTGATAGTGGAGTGC
Organism: Eustoma russellianum; assembly: GCA_036186865.1. NCBI lineage: Eukaryota > Viridiplantae > Streptophyta > Magnoliopsida > Gentianales > Gentianaceae > Eustoma > Eustoma russellianum. The sequence goes on from AP025049.1 coordinate 9,914,766, forward strand.
GGATAGGACGTTTGCTTGGGGCAGAAAGCCTAGGACGCTGAGGTCTGCTGATGTGATCAGTAGTCTGACTGATGTGACTAATAGGCCGGCCATGTTGATGTAACTAGTAGGCCGACTGTTATGACCTTAGCGTGTTCAGGAAGATTACCCAGCTGTAATCACTATATTCGAATTGCGCCTCTGTCCGAGGGTCCCACAAGGTAATATCGTACTTGGTTCATTTGCTGTGGTACACAGCTAAACTCTGCAGAAGTGCATGACTAGGCCTTGCCGAAGTGCATGACTTGGCCTTATCCTGCTGAAGTGGTCTGAAGTGCGGCATTTGAACATAAACTGAAGTTGGTGCCGAGGTGCAAACCTTGGCATATTCTTCGATGTTATAAGGGCGTCCTGATGCCCTGCTGAGGCTGAACGGCCATGCTTGGGCGCTGAACTGCTGAACTGCAGTACTTCGAGTGTTAAGCTGCTAGAGTTGAACTGTTGACTGTCGTTGACTAACAGATGATTTAATTATGGTTTATCATTTGGTCCCAAGATTTTGTGTGGCTGAGCTGAACTGCGAAGGCATACAAATCTTGTTCTTGTGACGTGGCAGACCTTCATTAATTGCACGGTTATCCTTTTACTTGCGCAATCATTCCCGCTTTTAATGTAAGCGCTAATTTCGACACCTCATCATTACTTTTTCGGCGGTTTCATTCCCCGAGGGAGGGAAATGCATGAACTTATGCCTCTTTGCATTTCAAACGAAAAGTTGTGGCCTTTTGTTTTCTCTCACTTATAAATAGAAACAATTTCCCTGATTCATTCTTTTCTTCTTCCCTTATCCTGCTCAGCTGGTTATTTTGCTGTATTGTTGAATTGCTCTTCTTCTTCTTCTTCTCCGAAGCTTTCCTTTCAGTTCAACCCTTCATATTTTTTTTGTAAGCATTATTTCAACTTACTCATGGCTTCCGTTGTTACAACCCCTTCTTCTTCAGATTCCCAAAACAAGTATACTCCCTCTTACCCAGAGGATATGGAGGATGACCGTGAGGTTCAATCCCCCCACGAAATATCCGACTCCGATGGGGACAATCGTCCTTTAAGGAGGTTACGCTTTACTGGCGGACCTTCTTCGGTTGCTGCCACATCTTCCACCTTAGTACCCCTGCCATCTCCTGATAGGGGTTCTCCTTCCCCTCTAGTGCAGGCTTCGCCCTGCACTTTAAAAATGGATGACATTCCTTTTCTTTGTAATGAGTTTGATATTGACATAAACAACTTTTCCCCAATTTTGCCTCTTCTTCATCAATCTGCCTATGATCCACCCGTTGGGTATGAGACAATTTACGAAGAATACTTCAGGATAGGGTTTGACCTTCCTGTTCCTGGCCCCCTCTTTCAGATTCTTGACTTTTATCAACTCAGACTTCCACAAATTATGCCGAACGGTCTGAAATTCATCGCCAGCTACTTGCTCTACCTGAGAGCAGCTGAGGTTGATTTTGATTTAAATGTCTTTAGGGGAATGTTTGTGTGTAAGCACAAAGAAAGCTGGTATTACTTTAGTAGGAGACATCCTAATAAAGAAATAAACCATGCTATAAACATCCCCTCCTCTGTCAAGAACTGGAAGGGGAGGTTCTTTTTATCAAGACCATAGGGTTACCTGGGAGAACCCTATGGAGATCTGGCCCTACAAACAACAAGAGGCCAAGCAAGAAATTTTGCAATGAAGCCTCAAAGTTGCTGCGTCTTCCTCAGGCCGTAGACTGGAAGAGGGTGGATAGGTCAGTTGTAAAGGCGGCTGACCCATACCGCATGGGGTCCCCCCTCATTAGTATGAAACTCTGGGCTCCTCAGCCTTGGACTTAATCTTGCGTATGTTTATAGTTCTAGTCATGTATTGACTGTTTTTGATGTCATGAATATCTTCTGACTAATTTGTTGTTGCGTTTTTTAGGAACCATGGTTTCTGAGAGCCCCGCGAACTTGAAGAAAATGACTCCCAAGAAGAGGAAAAGAGGGGATGAATCAACCTCTTCCTCTGATCAGCCTTCTTCCAAGGCCTTGTCTGCTCCCCCAGTTGCTCCTCCCACAAAACAAGGTAAAGGAGAAACATTTCTTCGCTGTTGCTTTTATTTGATTTACTTAATTTCAGTGCTTCTAACTCAAGTCTTTTCATTGCAGCTAGAACTTCCACTGGTACTTCCACTTCCTCCCAGAAGTCTCTTCTAGGGCCCCAGCCCTGCCCTCCAAATCCGGGGTAAAGGCTGGGGGAAGTATCAAGAAGACTACCCCTACTCCCAAGGTCATCATCAAGGCTCTTCGAGCCAAGGTGATTCCACCAACTGTGCCAACCAAGGATGCTCCAACTCCTAAGGCACACAGTTCTGATCCAGTCCTGGCTACTCCGGCTGATGATCCAATTCCTACAGCACCAGTCATCATTCAAGCTCTATCATCCCCAAACTCTCCTCCAAGAGGGGTAATCATCCGGGATCCTAAGGATGTCCCCACTGGGGGAGTGGAAATCACTTCCGGAGAGGCCTCCTCCCGAAATCCTTTTGGGAAAATGCCATATGAGGGGGAGCCCTCTCACCAATTCTGCCGAAGATGGAGAAATTTGGTGTTCGGGGATCACGGACACTGCTGCTCATCCTGGTGTGGCAATGAAATTGGCAGACTTGCCTGTGTTGCCCGTGGATAGGGACTTTTTTGCTTGCCAGGACTGGGAGACTGCTTTCGACACTTATTACAGAAACATGTCCTTGTTGAGTTCTTTTGTTTTGTTTATTGAGCTTCACCATCCTCTTTCTTAAATTGTTTGGATGATAAGCCGATCATGGTGGTTGTTGCAGTATCGTGCTCAGGAGTGTGATATGCTGCACAGAGCTGAGGAGATGCGCAGGTTGGTGGTAAAGCTCTCTGAGGATAATGATGGACTGAAGAGGGCCAATGATGCATTTGCTGAGACGGCCAGACCCAATGACTCTAGAGTGGATGAGATAGATGCTGAGCTGAACATGTTGAGGTCAGAACTGGACTCAACGAAATCAGAGTTGGACTCCCTGAAGTCTGAAAATTCCAAACTGAGAGAAGGAAAAGAGGAGTCCGACACTCAGCTGGCGGTAGTCAATTCACAAGTGGACGAACTGAAGAGAGTGATCTCTGACTTAGAGCTGGAATCTGCCAAGACCCAGGCTGAGTTGGAATCCTCTCAGAAGAGATTCCATACTGCTGAACAAGAAGTGTCCCAGCTGAAGAGCCAGACTGGAGCAGGTCAGAAAGTAAAAGAGGATCTGGCTCAGCAGCTTGCAGCAGAGAAAAAGCTAAAAGATGACCTAACTCAGCAGCTTGAAGCAGAGAAGAAGAACAAAGCTGAGCTCACTTCTCAATTCGAGTCTCGAGCTGAAGAGATCAAGACATCTGCAGTTGATGAGTTCAGGAAATCTCAGTATTTCGAAGAAAATTTTGATGAAGATGCAAGCTGTTGTTTTAGTAATGGGACAGACTTGTGCAATTAACACCCGCCGTGAATTCTATCCAAACCTGGATAAGGAGCATCCTCAGCTTGCTGATCTCCACAATTCTGAGGCCGAAGCTGTATTTGAAAAGCTCCTTGAACAATTCCAAGAAGGCATTGACCTCAGAGAAGCTGGCCAAGAGAAGGGGCAGTAGTATAGGATTTCTCATGTGATTTTTGTAGTTGTAATAGATCATATACTTAATAAAAAATCCTTTTTTCCCAACTCCTGTTCTTCAGCTTGTTTCAGTTTCTTTAACTGTCTTTGTCTTCGGTATAGGAAGTCTTATTCGCTTTGTCTTACTAGTGAACGCAAATATTTGTCCTCGGCTTGCTCTGTGTTGATAGTTTACAATATCTCAAGACTCTTGCAAGTATTTGTCTTCGACTTGCTCTGTATTGATAGCTTACACTATCTCAAGACTCTTGCAAGTATACTTGTCTTCGACTTGCTCTGTGTTGATAGTTTACACTATCTCAAGACTCTTACAAGTATTTGTCTTCGACTTGCTCTATGTCAATAGTTTGCAAACATCTCTCTTCAGCAGGTACTGCGAAGTTTTGATTGCTCTATTTCAATAGTTATGCAAGTATTTGTCTTCGACTTGCTCTATGTCAATAGTTTGCAAACATCTCTCTTCAGCAGGTACTGCAAAGTTTTATTTGCTCTATTTCAATAGTTATGCAAGTATTTGTCTTCGACTTGCTCTATGTCAATAGTTTGCAAACATCTCTCTTCAACAGGTACTGCGAAGTTTTATTTGCTCTATTTCAATAGCTATGCAAGTATTTGTCTCCGACTTGCTCTATGTCAATAGTTTGCAAACATCTCTCTTCAGCAGGTACTGCGAAGTTTTGTTTGCTCTATTTCAATAGTTATGCAAGTATGTGTCTTCGACTTTTGTCTTTGCCAAAATATTTGTCGCTTGACTGAAGTGCAGCTCAGCCATGTTTTAACTTGCCAATGACAATAATTTTTAGATAAAGTAAAGCCTGTTACCTGAACCATTTAGGCAAAACGAATGAACCGCAAAACGACTTTGTCACAAACATTGTTTCATTCAATCTTCAATACCAACAGTAATAATATACATTCCTCTAGCACTGCCAGAAAAAGAAAACCATGAAAGACTTCTCTGGGAAAACCACTCAGGCCTGCTGAGGTGAAATTCTTCACTGATGTAGAAGCCTTAAATGAGTAGAATGCCAAGTCCTCGGTAAAGTTTTGCCTTCCAAGGTTTGTATCTTATAAGCCCCATTTGAGCGCACCTCTTCTATTCGATATGGTCCTTCCCACCTAGGATTGAGAGCCCAAATTGGTGCTGCATGGCTTGCTTCATTGTTACGTAATACCAAGTCCCCTACTTGATAGGATCTTAGCCGTACTCGGGAGTTGTAATATTGCGCAATTAGATTTTTATATTGAGCCATGCGGACATGGGTCCGCTTCCTTTTCTCTTCCAGTTCATCCAAATTCAACCGTAACTCTTGGTCATTGATTTCAGCAGAGTAACAATCTGTTCGGGTAGAGCTGGAACCAATTTCGGCTGGAATGACTGCCTCAGTGCCATATACTAAAGAAAATGGTGTTTCCTTAGTAGAGGTAGAGGGAGTAGTTCGATATGCCCATAATACACTTAGGAGCTCCTCTACCCAACTTGCTCCAATCTGATATAGACATTTTTGCAGTCCATCCTTGATTGTTCTGTTGGCTAACTCAACCTGTCCGTTAGCTTGAGGGTGTGCTACCGAAGTGAATCGCTGTTCAATTTTGAGCTCGGCGCACCAACTCTTAACAGGGTTATCAGCAAATTGCTTCCCATTATCTGATATAAGAACTTGTCGAAGACCAAAACGACATATGATGTTCTTCCATAAGAATTTCTTGATTTGATTTCCCGTTATTGTAGCTAAGGGTTCTGCTTCCACCCATTTGGTGAAATAATCAATAGCCACAACCAAGAATCTGACTGATCCTGGAGCTTGGGGTAGAAGTCCAACAAGATCTATCCCCCATTGTACGAACGGCCAAGGGCTTGAAATAGAGGTGAGCTCCTGACTTGGCAAATGTGTCATAGTAGCATTGACTTGGCATGCTGGACATTTTTTGACCAATTCCTTTGCATCCCGCCGCAGAGTGGGCCAGTAGTATCCAGCCAGATAGCATTTCCTTGCCAACGACCGGGCACCAGAATGATTTCCGCATATTCCTTGGTGCATCTCTTGAATAATGTAATCTCCCTCCTCATTGGTCACGCATTTTAACCAAGGTTGAGAAAATGATTTTTTATATAGGTGGTCGTTGAAAAGGGCATACCTGGTTGCCTGCAGACGAAGGCGCCGAGCTGCACGCTTATCCTCGGGCTGAACTCCATGCTGCAAGAAATTAACAAGTTCGTCCATCCAGGTGTTGCGATAATCCACTTGCAGCACTTCATTTGCATCATAAGCGCGATGCTTTACCAGCTCCACAACTATCTTCTTCCCCAAAGTTGTTGAAGTGGATGATGCTAGCCGAGATAAAGCATCAGCTCACTTGTTGGCATATCTGGGGATATGTTCGATGCTGAAGTGCTCAAATGCCTGTCCGAGCTGCAGCACTTTAGCCAAATATTTTTCATATTTTCCTCTTTGGCTTCGTAATCCCCATTGACCTGAGAAAAAATCAGCTGTGAATCACTTCGGGAGATGATTCGTTCTGCCCCCAACTTTCTCGCGAGGCCTAGTCCTGCTATGAGGGCCTCGTATTCTGCCTCGTTGTTAGGATATTCAAACTCAAATCGCAAGGCATACTCGAATTCTTCTTTGTTGGGGTTGATGATTAGGAGTCCCGCTCCACAACCATCTTTGGAGGAAGACCCATCCACGTATAATGTCCATTCAGCCATTGGCTTGATATCTTCCTCCACGGATATTCCTTCAGCTAAGAAATCTGCCAATGCCTGGGCTTTGATGGAAGTTCTTGACTTGTAATGTATATCATACTCTGCAAGCTCCATGGCGCATTTTGCAGCTCAGCCAGATGTATCTGGCCTTGATAGGATTTGTTTCAAGGGCTGGTCAGTGACCACTATGATGGGATGAGCTTGCAAGTAAGGCCTGAACTTCCTCGCTGCCACTACAAGCGCTAAGACTATTTTCTCCGCATTGGGATATCTTACTTCAGGCCCATGTAGAATTTTACTGGCGAAATAGATGGGCCTTTGTATATTATCCTGTTGCCTGAGCAAAACTGCAATAACTGCTTCTTTGCACGTCGAGAGGTATATATATAGCTTTTTCTCGGGCAGAGGTGAAGTAAGCATTGGCACCTCAGCCAAGTGGGATTTCAGCTCGTCGAAGGCTTTTTGACATTGTCCATCCCATTCGAAAGCTGTCTTCTTCTTCAAGACCTGGAAGAAAGGAAGGGACCTCTCATCAAATTTGGACAGGAATCTGCTCAGTGCAGCGATTCGACCAGTTAACCTTTGCACTTCCTTTACGTTCCTAGGGGGATGCATATTTTGTATAGCCTCAATTTTAGCAGGGTTTGCTTGTACTCCATCTTTGGAAACCATGTATCCCAAGAACTTTCCAATACGTACCCCAAACGTGCACTTTTTTGGGTTTAGTCTCATGCGTGAGTCTCTCAGCACAGTGAAAACTTCCCTTAAATTTTTGGTATATTGATCAAGAGTCCTGGTCTTGATTAACATATCATCAATGTAGACTTCCATTATCCGGCCAAACTGTTCACTGAACAAGGAATTGACCAGACGTTGATACATGGCCCCAGAGTTATTCAATCCGAATGGCATAGTTACATAACAATAAGTCCCTGACTCAGTTATGAAAGCAGTCTTTTCCTGATCTTCTAATGCCACGAGGATCTGATGATAGCCTTTGAAGGCGTCCAAGAAGTCAAAGATTTCATGCCCAAGTGTTGAATCCACTAGCCTGTCGATTTTTGGGAGTGGGTAACAATCTTTTGGACATGCTTTGTTGAGATCAGTGTAATCTATACACACTCTCCAAGACTCGTCCTGCTTGGGGACCACCACTGGGTTAGCCAACCAGATCGGAAAAAGCATTTCCACAATGAATTTTATGGCCAGCAATTTCTTGACTTCTCCTTCAATGACTTTATTCCGTTTTGGTGCAAAATGTCGCTTCTTCTGTTTCACTGGCTTTGCTAAAGGATCAATATTTAGTTTATGTTCAGCCAGGTGTGGGGGTATCCCAGGCATATCCTCTGTAGTCCATGCGAAGATAATCGCAAACTCTCTCAACAGATCCTGCAGCTGAGCTAACAATTCGGATGGCATCCAAGTCCCAATCTTTATAACATTTTCAGGTCTGCTCGGATCTAGAGTGAAATCATGCACTACATCATCCGACTGTAAATGCTCCTCGTCTGAAAGTATCAGTTCATCAAGACTGACTTACTGAACTGATTCATTTCCCTTAGTGGCAATAGCGTAGCAACTCTGTGCTACTTGTGTATCACCTTGGATTGTAGCCACTCCCCCTGGAGTGGGAAACTTCATGCTGACGTGCAAGGGTGATACGATGACCTCTAATGCCACCAAGGCTGGACGGCCCAATATGACGTTGTAGGGGGATACATTCTTGACAACCAGAAAGTCTATCCATAGACACTGATAGGCAGGGGGTTTGCCAAAACTGCGGCTGAGCGTGACAAGACCTGCTGGCCGCACTACAGCCCCAGCGAATCCATACAAGGACGAGGTAACTAGTTTCATCAAGGAATCGGGTAAACCAAGCTGCTGATACACCCGATGAAACATTATATTAATAGCACTGCCGGTATCCACATAAACGCGTCGGACCTGCACAACTTTATCTGGAGGAAGGTGCACACACAGCTCTATCACTAAGCCTGTGTTGTTGGAGTTTAGAGGAATGGGGTCTTTCGGACCATAAGTCAGCTCTCTTGCCATCCTGGCTCTTTTAGCTGGTGGATCTGATGAGGTTCCTGAGGAACTAGGTTCTCCTTGGCCTGAGTGAGGTGGGCCTCCAGAAATTGTATATATAATAGCATTAACTTGGGACTGACCTGCAGCCCCACGCCTTCCTTGTTCTCCATCATCCTCATTTCTACGGTGCTGAGTTGGAGACTCGGGGCGGCATTTGTCTTTATAGGGATCCCTGTGGAAATCCAGACGGTTGTTCAGGCGTGATCGAGGGTCATAAAATTGTTTTAAATGTCCCTGTTCGATAAGTCGTTTGTTAGCCTGAGCCAGCTGCCTGCAATCCTCAGTATCATGTCCGATATCTCTGTGGTAGTGGCAATAGTATTTAGGATTCCTTTTCATCCTAGGCCGTTCAGAGGCTCTGGTTCTGTCCTCAGACCATCTTTTTCCATGACGGTCAAAATATATTGTTGTGAAGCCAACAGTGGTAAGCCCTCCCTACCACCTTTGTCCTTACCGCCTATACGATCAAACGCACTGTGCCGATCATGGTTTTTCCCCTCATGGCGCCGATCCTCCTTTTTCGAACTGGGTCGGCTGTCTCTCTATAATTTGTTTGTCTTCTCTCCTCGGGCAAACTGGTGAGCCTTCTCCAGACATTCTCTTAAAGTGGTTGGCCCCTCTTCAGCCAGTTGTGAAAAGAGGCGACCTGCCCGTAGTCCATTAATGAAGGCTGCGGCTTTAACGCCTTCATTTCTGTCACTGACCTGCAGTGACTCGTCTGAGAAACGTTGCATGTATTGCAACACATATTCATCTGGACCTTGCCTCAAGGTCATTAGATAGGATGAGTTCTTCACAAACGGGGTGCTGGACACAAAATGTGACTTAAACTTCTGTGCCAGTTGTTTGAAATACTTCATAGATTTTGATGGAAGCTCTTGGAACCATCTCCTGGCCTTTTCCCTTAAATACAAAGGGAAAGTCTTGCAACGCAACGGGTCTGGGATGTGTTTTAGACTCATTGCAGTTTGAAACTGAAAGAGATAGTCTGTTGGGTCTGTGGTCCCATCATAAGTGTCCATCTTTGGCACCTTAAAACTGTCGGGGGCTAAATATTCTGCTATATCCCAGGAAAAAGGACTATCCTGGGCTGCTTGCACAATCTCTTGTCTGTGCTCTTCATAGTAAGCCCTCGGCCTGCGAGGAACTTCTTCGTCCCTGGGGACGCTTTTCAAAGATAAGTGAGGTCTGGACGTATGCTCTGACTCCACGGTTGGAGCCTTGAAACTATGTCTTCTAGCATCCGCCATAAATCCTTTGTGCGGTCTAGCAGAGTGGCCTTGTGACACTTCTCTCTGAGGAGGGGGTGGATCAACCTCCATATTTTGCACCTCCGGCTGCTTGCTTTTGAGATACCGTACCATGGCTTCGAACATTTTCATGTTCTCAGCAACGTATTTCATCGCTTTCTCTCTTACTTCCTTTGAAGCTTCAGGGACAGGATCGAGATTAGGCATAGGAGATTCAGGTACCCGAGAAACCTGTTCTAAGACAGCTGAACGCGTAACCATGCATCGTGGTGGGTTGGATGACTCACCCAAACCTTCTCGTCCACCTTTTGTCATAAATAATCGTTGGTTGTTTTGAGTTTGAGCTTTTTACTGGGTTAAGGGACTAAGAGGCCCTCCTTCTAGCGCCAAATGATGAAGCCGGATCTTCACCAAGGGTCTTGATGACCTCAAATTAGCTCCGTCAGTTAACTTGAAGAGTTGTTAACTGGGATTGAAAGTTTGTAGCTGGAATAGCGCCAAATATCCTGCACAAGAAAGCACAGATCAGAAGTCCCAGCGGGTTGGCCCTGGGAATAACCCTCCGACGCTCAAGTCAGTTTGGGCCATATCTCACTGAGATTATAATTTAAGAGGTGAGTTAGGAGTTTCTCACAGTATGAGCCGAAGAGCAAGGGATATGAACTTGCTTTAGTGTATGGTTGTTTTAGATCCGGATCCAGATCTTGGTCCTGGTTGGCTTGCTTTTATAGACCTCTTTCCCGCCTTTATCCCCTGATAGTGGAGTGCGGATAGGACGTTTGCTTGGGGCAGAAAGCCTAGGACGCTGTAGGTCTGCTGATCTGATCAGTAGTCTGACTGATGTGACTAATAGGCCGGCCCGGTTGATGTAACTAGTAGGCCGACTGTTATGACCTTAGCGTGTTCAGGAAGATTACCCAGCTGTAATCACTATATTCGAATTGCGCCTCTGTCCGAGGGTCCCACAAGGTAATATCGTACTTGGTTCATTTGCTGTGGTACACAGCTGAACTCTGCAGAAGTGCATGACTAGGCCTTGCCGAAGTGCATGACTTGGCCTTATCCTGCTGAAGTGGTCTGAAGTGCGGCATTTGAACATAAACTGAAGTTGGTGCCGAGGTGCAAACCTTGGCATATTCTTCGATGTTATAAGGGCGTCCTGATGCCCTGCTAAGGTGCAGCTGAGGCTGAACGGCCATGCTTGGGCGCTGAACTGCTGAACTGCAGTACTTCGAGTGTTAATCTGCTAGAGTTGAACTGTTGACTGTCGTTGACTAACAGATGATTTAATTATGGTCTATCAATGAGGATAAACTTTATTTACTAATAAAAGTTCGAAAGTATTGCAAGAACTAAAATATCGGGGTTGAAACTAGCAAAAGATTAAAATGTTGAGGATAAAACATTGGAAACCGATTACAACTTTGGGGATAAAACCGCAATTAAAAGGTAATATTTTCAAATGGGTATTGTGATTCAACAGTAATTTTCTTTCTGATTGCGACTTTAAAATAAAATGAGCGATGAAATTAATTTAAGTAGTAAGTGTCATGAACGAAAAACGGTAAATATGGAGACAAATAGAGTAAAAGACTTAAAAGATTAGAGATGAAAATCGTCGTTTTTTCCATTAACTATTATAATGTTAAGAATAAGAATCCAAAAGCCATGCTTGCTGTCATTAAACATAATATGATTTTATCAAATACTAAACTGATTAGGTTATGATTTAAGTAAATTGCACCCACTTATATTTTGTTGATTGCTCTCAGCTTAGGCTTCTAATTGTATTTGTGCTGAGATAAAAAAAAATTAACTTTCTTCCCAAAATGCCCTTAATTGCAGAGACAGATATCAGGCTCAACATAAGGATTTTGCAATCGTGGAAAAGGGTCGCTTTGCCATTTCATGTTTTATCGTCCAGAATAGGAATCATACACTAAAAACCATAAATATGTTATAACATATTGTTATGTTGGTTTTGAATCTTATAGACGAAATGATTATTATCAAATGTGACAATAAATTCATCAATTTTTTGCATCTTTTATATCGGAGGTTCACAAGACATGGAACGAATGTTCGGTTGATGAGTTGAGTTTCAGTGAATGAATTTGGAGAAAAAGCTGACAGAATAGTGCAATAAGAAGGAACTGGCAAAAGATGATCCAGACATAACATTCAGTTAGGGCATGGATGCAAAATGTTGAGAATAAAATGAGAATTCTCTGTGTGTGTATAATAGTTTTGTCCGTAAACATGATATATTATCATGTGACTAACTTGTCGTGGAAGTTTTGATAAGTTATCAATAAAAGTAAAATGATTTTTTTTTTTAGTTTTTTCCAGTTTGTCTCTCTGAAAGAAACATAGAGACAAAAGGATAGAAATACATTAAGACAAAGTGGTGGTTATAAACTAACAATCGACTATTTGTCTAAATGACAATTTGGAGGCCGTGTAAGCTACATTTTACACGTCATTTGACGATTTTGACCACAAGGTATTTTTCAGAACATTATTGTCAAGTCATCTGCCATAATTTTATATGTTTGGTTTCTTAGGGTATTTTCGTCATTTTGGACAGAAGAGTATTTTGGTCGGTTACATAAATTTTTTTGTGCAATGCTAAAATTTTTTACTATATGGTTTTTCTGGATATATGTAAGGATTTCATGGTTATCTTATATTTATCAACCATATATATAAGGATTTCAGTTTTCAGTTTTCTCGTTATTTCTCAAAGTGTGATATTTATTTTAGCATGTTATATAGTATAACTGGATTTCTTTGTAGTTCTCTCTCATAAATGAACTGATAGCTTGATGTTTTTCATGGTTATTCTTTGAAAAGAGGTCGAGGTTTGAAACCCAAAATGGACATTTTACATACATTTTAGTCTTCTACATTATTATTTTTGGACTTCTTTGATTCAAAATGTCAGAATATATGGATGATTTAAGCTCAAAATACATGCCAAAAAAGAGAAAAAGACTTCACATTTTTGGAATTATTTTGATTCGAATTGTTGATGTTTACTATGCAAACAACTCAACCTATTATCCACTTATTTTGATAATGCAATCTGATATTTTACTCATATTTAAGCACAAAAAACATAGGTACTAATGTGTGGTGGTGGACCAATCATATTTTGACAAATACCAAGATTAAACTTTGTCCATCATCCGAAATGCTTCAGTCACAAGGTGACTTAAAATTGCCAACATGGCAGCTACGTGGACACAAAATCAGTTGAGAGGAGCTAAAAATGCGGATGAGATCTAAGGCTTTATATGAGGCAAAATATGAGGCCTTCAATCACGCGGCGCCACGTGTACAAAAGAGTCTTTTTTTAAAAAAGAAAAAGAGTAAACAGCAGGACCTTTTATACATGTGGCGTCGCGTGATTGGAGACCTCATATTTTGCCTCATATGAGGCGTCATCTGATCTCACTGCTAAAAATGAAGGAGAAATGGTCAGCCCTCATCCTATCCAAGTTGTTAAGGAGTTGAAGCAAAAAGGAGGGGAGCCTATCATACTTTTATCCTATCATTTTGAAGCTTTTGTTCAAAATTTCTACTTTATTTTTAATAGTTTTTTGCCTGAGGAGCTAAAAACGATGGCGCAATAAATTTTTTTGGAGGTTCCAAATAAGCAAAGTTGTGAGGTGTTCAACCAATTAAAGTTGGAGAAATGAGATTGATGCCATAATTGGTGACATGCGGTCATTCTAATCAGACCAAAGGACCGCTCACACCTATAAACAGGAGTGGAGAAGCAAGCTTGAAGAGTGCATCTTGAACGATCTTCTTCCTCTCTTCTTCTTCTTATTCTCTATTCATGTTATTGTATATTGCAGCCGTGTATTGGTGTTCATAATTGTTCTTTTACTGCATTTTTCACTTCTTGTATTTGTTAAAGTTGTAATTGATTAGGCAAATTATAAGGCTCAATCAATAATTAGTGAGGTGTTGGTAGTTTTGGTGAAAAAGTATATAAGGTGCTGAAAATTTCAAGCCTTCATAGGGTTGGCATATAACCCAAGTATCAAGTTTTTGGTGTTCTTGAAAGGTGATAGTTGATAGTGAAAATCTAAGAAAAAGGTGTTTCTTGAGAGTGGAGTATGTCATATTTACCGAACCATATAAATCCTCGTATTATTGTCATCTTACTTTTTATCCTACTTTTGACTTTTTTGCATTGAATTTGGCATTTACTTTTAAAATAGGAAACCAACTTCAAAATCTTTTATTTTTTATGACAATAAGATCAGACTATTAGCTTTTATTTGCAATAAGAATCATCAAATTTGATCAAACAAACATTAGTCATTCAGCCTTTGGAAAATTATTGCTTCAGTCTACCAACAGATTGACCAGTGTTCAAAAATGTGTCTTTGAAAATTAGTTAATCATCTTTTCTGATCAAAGACTTTTAGAGTCTTAAATTAGACATCCTAAGGTTTAATTTGTAGTAAAAGTTTATTTTTAGATCAATATACAAAAAACTATAGTCTTGCAAATTTCATCAACTTTCTGTCTAGTACTATCTAGCCGAGCATTTTAAAGTTTAATTTCATTTGAGGGTCGAACGATATTATTTTTTGCTCATTTTTAGAAAGATTGAAGTTAACACATTAAAGTTCATTTTCAAAAAGTTTAATAGTTTTTGGAATTATGTACTGAGAGTATCATTTTTCTAAGAATATGTACAAGTTCTAAGAATTTCAGAAACTTTTTTGAGGGGTTTTTAAAAGGGTTTAAAAATAGTATCTATTTCTGCAGACCATTATTCAACCCTCTCAAATGGTATTATTAGAGGTGTTTTGGTCCAAAAATGAGTATCAGACCAAGGTCACACCACAATTCGGAGACAAAAAAGTATCCACCGTTGATCTATATCAATGTTTTTGTACAGGTTACATTCTTGACTCAATTCAAGGTTAGTTGCTTAGTACATTTGAACACTTGAAGGCATGTGGAGCGTTTGCACCTCCTTGATTGAAATCAAGGTCTTGGAGCAATCAAGTACACATTGGTATTCTTTTAAATTCAACGCAATAGCTTCAATCTCTCACAAAGATGAATTAGAATGTCCATTCAACGTCCTCCTTTATTTGATGTTGATATTTTCATACTTTGGAAACTTAAAATGGTGGTAAATATAGAGGCGGGGGTCTCATTGGAAGCAAACTCTATATCCTTTGGGATAGGGGTATTGTTTGCCTGCCTCTCACCCTCCCCAGACCCTAACGATAGCTTGCGCTGTCGTTGGGATATACTGGGTCTGTTTGTTGTTGTTGTTGTTGGAAACTTTAAATGATATTTTTCTAATGGCTATAGACATCGATTTATGCTGTACAGTTGAAGATGGTCCATACAATCATATGAAAATAGTAGAAGTTAATTGAGTTGCACGAGAAGTAGAAAACTATAAAAGTGAATGGACTTGCGAAGATATGAAAAGGAAGTTGGTGAAAAGGCTATGTAATTATTATTAAATAGATTTAGAAAATTCAAGACTGGTTATGATCTAATTTTAACAGTGCACATGATATGTGAAAATCTCTTAAATTCAAGCATGAAAGTACTAAGAGTCGAAAATAAATATATTTATGTTCAAATTAGAGTCTTTAAAATATTGCCGAATGAATCCATATTATCAACGGATTTAAGTCATACTAATGTTTTGAACGTTCTTAAGTCTAGAAAAATCCTTCACCAACAAAGAAAAGTTGTAAAAAGTGCTAAGCAGCCTCCTCGCAGAGTGAGATCCTAAAGCTACATCAATTGAATAAACCAAATCAACCACAAAGATGGATGAATAAATCAGCTTGCTAAACGTCTGCGATGCTAAACTAAACTAGAGGAAAATCCAGTCATCTAAACAATCCAGTAATGAACTTGGATTTAATTCAATTTAATCCATGCAACCTAATGAAGTCGTGTTAGAAAATAGTGGCACTGAATTGGATGATGATATAATAATGGTCATTAGAAAACTAAGGATTTTTTCAAGAAGCGCCAAAATAGGACAAATAGGTCTAGACCACCATCCTCTTCTACTTTGCAAGCTAATAACAATAAAATTGATAGAAATGAAAACAATAAATGGTATGATAAAAAAACTTGAATGCGAGGAATGCGAACAAAAAGGGCATATATCCTATGACTGTCCGAATAAGAATTCCAAAAAAAACTAAGGAAGGACAAGGGAGCAAGCCAAAGGAGTCCAAAACAAGAAAAGAGAGGTGTGAACCCAAAACGAGTACATGAAGTTATACTTCCAATTAAAAACCCGAGCATTCAGAAAACGAGGAAGCACAAGTATGTTTTGTCTGAAAAGAGGTATCATCTAACTCTCATTTAGACTTCGATTGTGATATTTGTTGTGATGAAATGTATGACGAGTTTATGAAAATGCATGTATATTGGCAAAAGCTGACAAAAGAAAAAAAGAAAATATTTGAAGAAAAGGTCAAGTTGAAGATGTCCAACTTGGAATTTTCCACTTAATTAGAATCTTTTAAATAAGAATCATCTGATATTATGGACTCGTTAAAAATAAAAAATGAAACATATTGAAAGAATGGACATGTATTAAGTGCTGAAATCGATTCATTAAAGTCTAAAGTTCATGATTTGAATGTGAAGTATCTTTTCTAAATGCACACAAACTAGACTTAGAAAAAATTTTAGAATTATTCAAATCTGGTACAAGAATGTTAGATACTCTAATTTCTTCACAAAAATATGAAAATGATAAGGGATAAAGAATAAAGAAGAGCATGATCATTTAAGCAAAAGTACAAACTCTGTCTCATCCGATTCCAAATTGAGTTATATTGCCAACAATGTGACTAGGAGTGATATAAATGTGTCTATCTTGCCTACACCCCTCGTCTACACATTTTATACCTAAAGTGTATAAATTTGTACAACATGCACAAAAGACTACTTCTAGACAAAATGTTGCATCTAGAACACCTAGAAATCAAGCATATATACATACATACATACATACATACATACATATATATATATACATACATATATATATATACACATACATACATACATATATATATATATATATATATATATGCAAACGAAAAACCTTTAGGTCTAGCGGTTGAGTAGCATTTATCCCATCCCTGAGTCTCGAGTTCGATTCCCCTCCCCCATTTTTTAAAAAAATGCAAATGTGCATAAACCGAATAGAATACATTCGGCCCGTGTTGTCTCACCTATTTCACGAATACTTATTATAGAGAGTTTGATGTATATAGACCCAAATATGGACATCCTACATGTCCTCCTTATAATCTGCATAGGAATGCATCTAAACACATGTTTATGCATCTAAAATACCATTTAAAACTCAAACCAATGTGCCTTATATTCCATTTCAAAATAGGCCACAACATGATTTATTTAGATACACAGCTAGAAATAATATTAAGAAAAATAAACTCATCTTTCTTCTAAAGACCATGTGTAAACAAACATTCACACAAATAGTCAAAAATTTTAATCAAAATGACCAATCAAACAACTTCATAGTCCATATATCAACCATATTTACCCCCATGAATGTCTGAAATAATTAATCTCAGCTTTTGATACACAATCAATTAAAAATATGCAAACTATGACTTAAGAACATCTCATAGGCTTACTCTTCTTACTTGCTCTCAATTAATGTAGATGACTCAAATGAACAAAGATCCAGTAGGACTTTTAAGCTTGTAACGCAAAGCCAGGACTTGGTTTCAAACAAAGATCCAGTAGGACTTTTAAGAGTGCTTGCTAGAAATGACATGCACATAAAACAAAGTCGTTTTGCAATTCAAGCACCTTCTCCATAATTTGAGAACAAATCAACAAATAAACTCCATGCTTTTCATACATCCGGTCATAAGTTTTTGTCTTTTTTCATTGGTTGTTTTTTCTTTTTTCCCCCAACTTTTTGACTTTCTTTGAACTTTTTTCCTTCACAACTTGCTTTCTCCTTTCACCATTCTTGCATTATCTTATAAGAACATATTTATACATCCTTTCAATCTCATCTCATCATGTTAATCAACCATTCTTTATCCCAAATATAATAAAACTACGATATAAGTTCTCTTAAATATATACAGTAAAGGATATAGTATTTTTATCAAATAGGCTAAAATAAGGAGGTTCATCGACAAAGGAAATCGAGCAGAGTCTCACAATTCTTAATAAATATGCTCATAAGGGGTACTAGGGATAAAATGATTGCATAGATGGCTTGAAAAGCTCAAACGATCTAGAAAACGTCTATGACTATCATCTCTAAGTCAACTTAAAATCATCTATAAATTTCACGTCGAGGAGTAATAAAGTAAGTTCTAGAATGCCACAAGATATATGAATAAGCATAATTTTTTACTACTATCTACAAATCACAAGATCATGGCTATACGTGCTCAAAATTTTTCCAATTACCTGGAATTACATATGATCAAAATTGAATTATTCCATTATTCAAAAAGAATCTTTCATATTCTCCATAACTACTCATGCAAAATTTCATCGCGAAATATTCATAGAAGATCAAAACATTTAAATTTACGTCTAGGTAAGCATTTTTCAATTTCTAAAAAAAATCAGCTTTATAATTCATGCATTCACAAAAAGTTTAAGCTTCCTACGCTCCACTTAGAAATTAACATTGTTCTCAATGTTAAAAATAAATAAGGGAAAATTACAAAAATCTCCCCTGTAGTTTTGAAAAATTACAAAACCTCCCCGCTTGTTTGTTATTATCCAAAAACTTCCCCTGTGTTGTGGGTTAAAAACGCAACGGTAACTTTTCTGCAGTAACACAGGGGGCTGTGAGATGCACGCGCTGTAAATCTGCTTTTTCCGGTGAGTTGTTTCGTGCGTGTAAGGCAGGGGTGTCTTAAACGTTATGAAGTGACGATATTACCCCTGTCTTCACCCGTTTAAACCCCCTTCCTCCTTTTACTTTCCTGCCTCTTCTTCTTTGCGAATCCTTCTTTCCTCTGCAGCAAATCGGCGGCTTGAAAAAGACTGCATTGGTGGAAGAACTCTACCCTCTCAGCATCATATCATGGTTTTTGGGCAAGATTGCTTAAATGTCCACCAATCTTTCAAAGAAAGGTCATTTTGGTTATGAAGGTATCGATTTTTATCGACAAAGGAGGTACTTTGCCCCTTTGGTTAATCAAATCAATCTTTTAGGCTAATTGATTATTCTCCAGGTAAAGATAATCTCCAGTTGATTATCTATGGATCAACGGGTAAATTTGTGATGCTGAAGAAAGGTAATAATTTGTGATGCTGAAGAAAGATAATCCCAGTTGCTTCGGGCTTTTGCTCCTTTGTTGTTTTCTCGATTTAAGCAGGATCAGAAAATGAGTTGTTAATAATATATGCAATGGATGTTGTTTGATTTTCAACAATGCAGAGCTCAAGCAGTAGGGGTGCAGGATGTAGAGATTTACGGTTTCAAATACACACATGCATGATCAATTGACAACTACAATCTAACATTTACCAGTTAATCAACTCAATGCTGTTGCTGCAAGAGTTGTTCTTCACAATCACTGACTGTTTCCTTCTTCTGTGCACCTGTCGAAGTAAACAATAGAATTCCACTATTGCATGCTCCAATCGCCACCCTAGGTAGAAGAAACCAGAATCAGAATTCCTGGATTGCACCGCGTAGAAAGTTTTGCCCTAGGTCGCACCTCCTCCCTAGCGAATCACCTCCCCGTTTTTCTCCTCCCTTTTATCTGCTTTTCTGAATTTACTCATTTTCCCCAAAATACATATTAACAATCGGTCAGTAAACATTTTCCACCGGTGTTACTGCAGAAAAGTCACTGTTGTGTTTTTAACCCACTGAACAGGGCAGGTTTTTGGATAATAACAAACAAGCGGAGAGGTTTTTGTAATCTTTCAAAACCACAGTGGAGGTTTTTGTAATTTTCCCAATAAATAAAGTATAAAAAGGATAAGAAGCTTAGCTGATTTAATCCATACATAGCCTTTTAATGCAATGAACAAGAAAATACGCTATACAGACCAACCGAAACAATTCATTTCTCACGGTTCCTCCAGCTTTCTATCCCACAAAACAAAAGCAAAAACTATAGTGCAAAAAATAGAAAAATAAAGAAATAAACAAAACAACAAAAGAAAACAAAAACAAATGAGTACTTCTAAATTCATAGTCTTCAGCTCGACTTTTTCTTAAGTTATATTATTAATATGGATCATGCAAGTGAATTATCTTTGTGTTTGATACTGAGAAGTTTCATTATTTAGCTTTAGGGGACTACTTTTTACTTTGACTTTTTTTACCTTTTCAAATACCACCTCAACATCTCTTGCGAGAAATATTTTCTTGATAATGCAAGATATATATCTATCTAACAAAATCTTTTGTCCCATTTGTAATTTATTTTCCAAAAGGATTTCATTTTTTTGCTTCTAAAATATGTTGGACTGTACACCTGCAGTGAACACCATTGGAGGGGGGTGAATAGTGGTTAGCAGAAATTACACTACTACCCTTGAATAAAATCCCCTTTGATCCTCCTCAGATTCAGTGTTTGTATTTGAACATTCAAAAATTAGTGTACACGACTCCAAAAATTATGAAAATTTCCACAAATTAATTTTAATGTCTTAAATAGAATCTGTCCAATACTGAGACAAAAATAAGATTGTTTGACCCTTAAAACAAATAAAAAGATTCAGATGGTCAATCTAAACAGAATTGGACAGAATAGTGCTAAAATTTGAAAATGTGTTTCTCTTTAATTCCTCAACCAAAAAGGTTGATCTTTATGTTAAAACAATCCTCAGAATGTCTAGTTTAAGTTTCAAAAAGTCTTTGACCTGAAAATATCCTTGATAAAAGCAGAATTCAAGTTTCTTTGGGACTGGTCAGATTGCAGCCAGAATGGAGCAGTTATCTTACAACGACTGAAAGACTAACTTTTCTTTGCTCAATCAAGTGATTCTTGTTGAAAATGAAAGGTAACAGTATGAAGTATATCTCCACCAAAAATTACAACTTTGTAAAATGTTTTGCTATTTTTTCAAGACGTGTGAAGTTGTGTGAAATCTGCAGCGAAAACGGGCAGAAAACAGAAAAGTCAAAAAAAAGACAAGTACACCAAAGATTTATCCTGATTTGGTCAATGTAACCTACTCCAGTTCCAAGAAACACCTTTTCTTGGATTTCACTATAAAATGAACACAAATACAATAAGATCCAAGCTTGATCTTTGGGTTAAACACCAACCCTATTCAAGACTTGGATGAACCTCTATGCAACTTTTGGTTGCAACACCTCTACCGCCTATTGATATAGCCTTATAAATTTGGCTAATCAATCTTACAAAAAACACCAAGAGAGGCGTGTAGCTCTACACAAAATATCATAAG
>AP025049.1:9935963-10097832 GCA_036186865.1 Eustoma russellianum
AACACCTTGGCTACACAAAGAATGAAACAAGAATAAAGAGAAGAAGATAGCAAGACAATGAGCTTCAACTTTTTTGCTTTCAAGTGTGTGTTCTTCTTCTTCACCTTTGCCTCCTATTTATAATGTGAAATAGGCCTTGAACTATGTGTCAACATCTTCATCATTAAGTCCTGCTTGTCTTCACATCATTGGTTGGCCATATAATCATTTTGTATCCTTGGCAATATGGAGAAACATAATTGGTCCACCTTGCATCCTTATATTGGCCGAAATTTCCACCATGAAAATGCCTTGATTATCCTTTGCAAAATGAAGATAATAGGAATGGAATATGCCACAAGACTACCTCAACTTCTTGGCTTGAAAATAGGCCATGTGAGGGATGCCATTTGACTCAAAAAATTAGCTCCAAAAAGCCTTATAGCCGGTGGTATCCTTTTTGAAATTTCCAATTGCCAACTAGCTTGTTTTTGGTTGGTCCACTTGTCACCATGTCATAAAATGAATACACCACCTTTGCCACATCATTTTGGACTTTTTGAGCTGATAATAAAGGTACAAACTCATATTTTTTTAGAAAAATAAATAGACAAAAGATGACAAGATTTTGTCAACATATATTCTGAAATTTCCACACTTTTACTCCTTGTATGTCGTGATGAATTTCACACCATGAACACCTTATAATCTCTACAAAAATGATGATTAAGACTCTCCAATAACTTGTATAAGAAGGTCTTCAAGAAAAATAGAATGTGACATCGAGTACCGTCATATATTTTGCTACCGTTGATAATATCATCAAATGAGAGAGTATAATAGAAAACCACCAAATAATCTTCAAGAATAACATAAATGAATTTCAAAATGAAGATAATAAGATACTCAAGAGATTCCTTGAGTAAAATGACGAAACTGCTCTCGGGGGATAAAATGACCAAAATGCCCCTGCTGAGAAAACTCCGAAAATGACCCCGATGGTCAGAAATAAATATAAGAACACCTTTGTGATAATAAATAAGATGAAGATAGGTCCTTGAATCATATTCACCATGTCAAGTACCTACATAAACTCAAAATACCAATTTTGCCCTTTTTGGTAAGTTGTAGAAACTTCCAATGCACATTAGTCACAAGACATAATTATAATTATCAAAAACACATAATGACAACATGATAAACAATATGAATCATGTAAAAACAAAAACAACCATTTTATCACATTTTAGAGAAAATTTTTAAAACCCTAGACATCGATCGATCGAAGTGCCTCTGCTTGAGAGATCGATGTCTCACAGTGAGGTTCAGAGTTTGTCTCTGATCTACATTGATCGATCAAAGTGAGAGATCGATGTGTACATCGATCGATCGATGTGTCTCAGGTTTAGAGATTGATGTCTCACAGTAGGTCTTGGTTTTTCTCTGCCTTACATGGATCGATCGACGTGAGGGATCGATGTACATGAATCGATCGAAGTGCATTAACCTTAGAGATCGATGTCATTTTTCTTCATTTTTTCAACTTTTGACCAATTATAATACCATGTGTGACATTGTTATGTATTCAACACTTAAAATCATAACTTTGAATATTATCCAAACATATTTCTCAACAAAATATGCATTTCTTGGGGTGCAATCTTCCAAAGGGACTTTATAAATAATATTAATGGAATATTAAGCATCATTATCCTTAAGGTGTTTTAAATTTTTCAAAACATACAACTTTACTTGCTCATCACCTACTCTTACGATTATATCTCCATAAGGAACATCAAAGACAATCCTAGTTGTGGCTAAAAACACTCTTCCAAAAAGAATCTTTGAATTAATACAAGTTGGTTATTTTCAAGTCTCCTAATTTTATTTTTGTAAATACCGAGTGAGGCATAACATTAATGCTAGCACCAAGATCACATAAGGCATCTTTAAAGTAAAAATTACCACATGATCTTCTTGTTTTTTTTGGTAATTTATCTTGAATATTGTTAATATTTCCTTTCATATGATCATCCTTCTTAAGATTTTGTATCTATTACGCCCCGAAATTTTCGTTACGTCGGAACATATTAAATGTCGTAATTTAGTAATGTCGATATATGCTCGATAAGATCTTCAGTATATCGACAAACTAGTGAATATGATAAAGAACCCATTCGAACATACAGATAAAATTTAAATAAAATTAGTCGGTAACAACTTAAGTTATTAGGATAAATTAAATTCAATAAAAATACATGACTCAAGAGTTTTTCACTACTTAAACAAAAGGAAAAATAAAACAAGACATGAAAAGCTATTTTGGGAACAAGAAAAGAAACATAAATATATATAAATACATGTATAAAATCGGCCTTTAGGCAGAAAAGAAAAAAGGAATTTGTGGTTAGAATAATACCCCAAAAAAGGCCAAGTGAAGAAAATTGTGTAGAAACCAAATGATGATATTTTGTCCTATCCTTCCCGCTCAAAACCCCCCATGGCCGTCCTCGATCCACACAAATGGGAAGAGAAGATTTTTCTTCTCTTTTGTATTCAACCATACAACAAAATCTTAAACTTTTTTTATACAAATGATTACACCTTTATCACACTTTCTTACATAACCAACAATAAACCACCATTTTCCCTCCCTACCTTCTTTAGGCCTGCAAATCCCCCTCCCAAGGAAGACAAACATTTCTTTTCTTCCACTATGATAAACCATCATGAGGCCTAAGCCCTAATACAACCAAAGATGTCATCATGAAGAAAAAAAATCTTTTCCACTCCCCCAGACCACCCCACCCAACGGCCACTTCTCTTGAAAAAAAGGAAAACCCCTTCTTTCTTTTATTTACACTTCAACACACTTCGATCTTTAACCAAACACTCTCTCTTATCTCTTCAAAAAAAAACACAAGTCTTCTAACCCCTCTTTCCCTCACTTGGCTGAGAACAACAAGAAGAACAAGGAAAAACATTTTCTTCTCTTCACATCACCTAAACACATCCAAGACAAGATTCCGACCTCCTCCCACATTAAGAAGTAGAGACTGAAAGTTTGTAGAGTCAAGAAACAGAATAAACAAGGTAAGAACTTCATATATAATGATTTCAAGTTCCTCCATTTATCTTTTTTTGTAGTTGCTCACTAACTCTTCCATTTTCACACCCTACATGTGGCCTTCAAGGAGGAGAAGGAAGAATTTTTCTCCAATCTAAGTGAGAAAATCTTCACTTTAAGTTAAGAATAAGTGAGAAAGACAAGTACTCTTCCTAGATCCTTCATGGATTTTCAAAGGTTAAGTATATATGTTCATATAAAGGTTGGATCTTTCATGTATGTTCAAAGTTTTATTAGGAAAAATTTGTAAAATATATGTTTCCATGTGATGTATATATTGTCATATGTGTAAATCCAAAAATCGGCCAACACTAATAGTTTTGGATCTTATGTATAAATGAAATGAAATGAACATTCTTAGGTGATATATGTAGAAATTAAAGCAAGAAAATAAAACCATATGATATGTTAAGAAAAGTGCACTAAGAATGTAACTTTGATACACTTGTTGTATTTTTCCATGCCGGTCATCATCTATGTATTTTCTATGGTATTTCGGTTTTTATATGTTTTAGTGATCTTGTTTTAGCATGTTTATGGATGCATCATAATCATGACTAATATACTAGGTCACAAGTATTGTTCTTGATGATCATCATCTTCATATATATATATATGTGTGTGTGTGTATGTATATATATATGTATATATATATATATATACATGCATATATATATGTGTGTGTGTACATATATGTATATATATATATATATGTGTGTGTGTGTGTGTGTATATGTATATATATACACACGCACACACGGCCAATGAGGCCATTTTTGGCTCCTCATCTAAGCTTGGTCTTCCATCTTCATGATGTTGTATATTAATGATGTTCATGGCTCAAGAATGTAACTTTTTATGGTTTTCATCACCTTTATGTTATGTGTATTTTTCATGTGTTCTTAACCTTGAAAATCATCATTTTGATGGAAACTATTATGCATGAGAATAGAATACATGTTAAACTCAAAACATATATATAGGATGTGAAAAAGTAGAGATTTATGTGGTTATATATGTCTCTAGAAATCGGCCATAAGGCCATAAAAGAGAATAGATAAGAGTGTTACATGTTGTGAATATATATATATATATATATATATATATATATATATATATATATATATATATAAGTATGTATAGTACACGGCCTCAAGGCCATTTTGTAGAAGAAATAATTTTGTTACATTTTATTAACCCATGTATCTATAAAATGTAGTATGATATAATTTATGACTATGTTATGTATCTTCTTGTGACATGTTACGCTAACTATGAAATAAGTGTCCTAGATGCTTAACTGTTAAATTATAAGCTCGTATGTGAAATATATAAATTAAGAAAGTGGTGATGGATGAAATTGCCAAAAAAAGGGGTTGTTTAAGGTGTTGGGCCGAGAGGTACCTTTTTGGGGTAAAAAGGGTATTTTTTTAAGTTATGACATGTCTGATGTAGATAACTGATGGATGTATGATGTCTAAATTTTAGAATGACCAAATTGTCCCGAAGGCCGAAACTCATGATTCGTGAAACAAAAGTTATGAAATTATTTTTATTGCATCACATGTTTTAAAATTCATACGCGTAACGAATAATAAACACGAGACGATTAATTCCAACGACACATGTTGTGTTATGTTTATGTTATGTTATGTTATGGTGCACCTGCATGATATCGAGATCAGAGTGGTAGGTTTCATGGACATATATAATCGTTATGGCCGAGTGTAACACCTTGTCTGGGACATGAGATCTCCGCCATAACGCGTCACCATTAGAACATGTACTTATGATTTATGTTGTACATGTTACTACAGGGGGAATCATTTGGTATATCATGCGTTATTATTCTTATGAACAGTGCTATAGCCATCTCATGAAAAATGTTATGTCTACATGTTTATGAATATGTCATGTTATGCATGTTTATGAATGAAAAAGTCATGTTTCAATTGTCATGATAAATGGACCATGTTCAACCACATTTTCATGATACCATTAAGCTTTTATTAGAACATCCTTAAGCCTATGATGTTACTAAGTTGACAAGGTAGAGCTTATGCATGAAAGTGTAGTTGATATAAGTCTCATGGCCTTAGAGTAAGATATAGATTAGAATTAGGAATGGATATGTATGTGGTGTTTTATTGGATTAAGTAGAAGTAAAATATTCACTATGTTACGATGTTAAGTTTCATACGTATTATGTCACTTTACTTGTTTAAAATGGAGATGTGCCATGTTATGTTCTTTATTTACACTTTATTATTTTATCATCTCGTCTCTCCATATATGATCCACATGACGTATCTAGTAGGATTACTTGCTGGGCGTTAGTTTTATCACTTATACTTGCCTTTAATCACTTGAAGAGGATAGGGTTTGTGATACCGAGATCATAGAGGACGGACCTCGAGTAGACTACCCATGAGTGAGAAGTATGCCAGGACTTACCTTTTGGGATATGTTAGACGATGTGGATCATGATGTACTTTATTATTTTGGAACATCATGCATTATGACTTGTATTGATTATGTGATTTGTATGTTTATGCATGTCATAGGTTTATCTTTATGTTGCTTCTGCTACATCGATTCATGATTCATGTCGACATGCATATGTATATATCGGCGCCTTGTACTTCTCATAGCAGAGTATGGCTGATGCAGCGTGCCGAGACCCTAGTCCCAGGCGGGACCTTACAGTATCTCCACTTGGTTGGCTAGTATTACATTATAAAACTTCTTATAACTTGGTATTTATTCTAAGGCTTCTTCAAAAGGAATATTATCATTTAATTTCTTAAATTTTTGCAATTAATTCAACTTCTAGGTGATTGCTATCAAATCTTTTAAGTTTCATTATGAAAACTTTTCATATAATGGTTCCTTATCATTTTTTGCTTTGTACCCCGTCAACTCTTGCATTTGGGTTTTCCTTTTTATGTAAATTCTTTTCGCTCAAAAGAGTTATAGCATTTAAATCCTTAAGATTTGTTTTAGTATTACTTGACAAACTTCTTTGAAACATACTTGATAAGATATTTGATATTCAGCCAATTTGAGTCTCCAAGTTATTAATTGAAGCTTGCTGGCTTTGAAATCTAGTTTCTGAACTTGCTATAAATTTTGCTAAGACATTTTCAACAGATAACTTTTTCACTTGAAGAGGTGGAAAACTAAGAGGATGCCCTATTTTGGTTTCCATTCCATGATGAATTATTCATCCATGAAGAAGTTTAGGCATTAGAGTAAGGATTATTAAATCTTACTTTTGACCTACAAAATAAGCTCCATTATTTGTATAGAATTTATCATTTGGAATGAAAAAATTATTTTATGGGCATTGATTAAACGAATGATTTCCTCCACAATTTTTACAAATTCTTTTTCCAGTGCCTGAGTTTTTAGAGATTAAAGAAAATTGTGCCAAAATAACAAATGTAGCATCTAGTTCTAGCATGGAACCTTTTCTATACTAATTGTGCCGCTCATTAGGCCATTGACATCGAATAGAAGTTGTCTCTTCAAATAAATTTCAAGCATCATCGGTGGCTTTTTCAGTATAGCACTCCTACTCGTGCACTTACTGAATTTGGCGTAAAACTGCTTCTCTCGTAATACACTTAGTACAATCTTCAAGTGCTCTGTGTGGGTCTCTCATCCAGTGAATACACAAGTATGTCACGAATGAAAACAACTACAAACTTGTTCAACTGCTCGCGAAACACCATGTTCATCAAATCCATAAATGCTGCTGGGGCATTAGTCAACCTGAATGGCATCACCAAGAACTTGTAATGACCATATCGAGTGCAGAAAGCGGTCTTAGCGACGTCACCTGTTTTGATAATCAAATGCTGATATCCGGAGCGAAGATTGATCTTACTGAATACTTTGGCACCCTGTACGCAACAGTTGCAATTTATATTCAATCATATTAACGTTACTTAAGTATTTGAATTACTTACCCTCAACTGATCGAACAAGTCTTCGATCCTCGATAATGGATACTTATTCTTGATCGTGATTTTATTCAGTTCCTGGTAATCGATTCACAGTCTCATACTACCCGGCCTGTTGAAACTACAGAGTCCGTTGTGGCTGCTGTCGCGGTTGGGGTTTACCCTTGCTCCCCTCTGCGTCTTGGCCCACTGTCTAGACCGATCACCAACAAAGTCTCGGGGCCTCTTGCCCTTCATCTCTTCATCACATCTCAGAATATTCCACACAATGCGATATCATGAGTCTAGAATCACTCCAAAGTTTTGCGGATTCGCATTCACAATCCACGTGCGAATGCGAGAATTCAAAACCTCGATTAAACTTGATAATCTTCAGGCGCTCATCTCCCATGATCGATGGAACATACCTTCCAAAGCTATAAACTGATTAGCATAATCAGCTACTGTCATGCCAAGCGCCTGTCTCAAAGGCTCGAACACCCCAATCATTTGCAACGTCACTGATGGTGGGATGTAAAAGTTATGAAACTCCTCTAGAAAGCGGGTCCATGTGACTGGCAGTGGCAAATGCTGAACATTGGTCTTCCACCACTAATTGGCTCCCCAAATAGAAAAGGTCGTATCACGTGCGCCTTCATCTCGTCAGGTACCTGAATCAGATCTATTCCTTACCTCATCTAGCCATTTCTCGACACATCCGGATCTGATCTGCCCTTGAAGTTCAGCACTCGAGCCCTCTTCAACTCTCTATAAAAGAAACGAGTATCCTGCTGCGACGGCGGCAGAGGTGCAGCATGATTCTAATTACTATTATTCCCAACGGCCTGACTAATCTGTACTAAGGCATTAAATACATCCTGATGCAAATATCCCTGATACTGCTGGTGCTGAGGTGGGGGTACTGGCTCAGCAAATGGTGGTACCGGCTCCGCTGGTGGGGGTACCTGTGGCGGTGGAGGTAGCTGTGCGGGTCTATCACCGCGTCGTCTCCCTCTTTGTCGTAACGACATCCCATCGGAGGCATTTTATATTAATTCAACAGTTAATAAATACTTATGAAAATATTTATTCAAGTCATTTTCCATATCCTTAAACAATATTTCTAATTATTAGGGTTTTCACTATATCCTTCTACTACTTAAGTATGGTAAGGTTAATTTGTCTAATTCTAAACCATTCTACTTCGCTTAATCTAAGGCTGAACTCTCAGTCTAGAATCGTCGCTTAAGTTCTAAAATCATCACTTAACTCTAAGTCGTTTGTTTTACTGTTTCCTCTATGGATCTAGAGCCTTAGACTCTCATACCACCTGTAGTGCCCCTACGAAATTAGGGTTTCGGCACGATGGACCCGTCGTATGCTACTACGAGAAGTACAAGGCGTCGATACTATACATATGCATGTCGACATAAATAATGAATCGATAAGCAGAAGCAGACATGCATATCAATACAAATCGTCATAAGTGCGTACAAATCATAATGTACAATGTCTCAAAATAATCTAATTACATCATGATCAAAATACCCAACACATCTAAAAGATAACTCCAGCATACTTCTTCTCTCACGAGTAATCTAGCCAGGGTTCATCCTCTATGAACAAGGTGCCAGGAACCCTGTTCTCTGTAATGTGATAAGACAAGTATGAGTGATAAAACTTATTTGCCCAGTAAGTAATCCGTCTAGATCGTCATGTGGATCATGCATGGGAGATGGGTAATAGAATAACGATACGTAAATAAAGAACATAACATTTCACGTCTCTAACTTTAATAAATAAAGTGCATAACATAAATGTAAATAAAAACATATAACACATATACCATCATCATATTAAACCTTCTATACTAAAGGTCTCTAAAAACGCCATTTCTATACATGTCCACACTTAAAGTCTCAATCTATGTCTAAGATAATCACTATACTTAATCTCATCATCTAGATGCATCAAGTCCCTATACGAATCATGTAAATGCGATATTTTGATGATACGATGTCATAAAATGATGCCATAAAAAATTCTGTAACGATAAACGATAAAACATGATATTCGCATCCATTTTCCATAAACATGTCCAAGACATATCATTTTCATAAACATGACATTTTCATGTGATGGCTATAACACTTTACCTTGTATGCGAATGATATCGTCATATTAACGAAATAATCCCCCGTATAGTAATATGTACAAAATATGAATCCCGATGAGTCCACATGGTGTTACATCATAATGTACATAAACTAATGGTGACTCGATATATCGGAGATCCTTGTCCTTGACAAGGTGTTACATTTGGGCCTTTAAAGAACCATACTATATGCCTATGACATCAACCCCCTTGACTTTCGATATCATGACGGCCTACAATCATCGATAACATACTATATACCTATATCACCAACCACATCAGACATGGTATTATAAAGTGTAGCGCCCCGGCCCAAAACTGTCATCGAAACCAGTGCACCCGCCGTAGTCTACTATGAGAACTACGAAGCGTCAAAGCAGATCAAGCGTACATCATTCATGACGTAAGATAAATCAGCGGAAACGTCGTAAAATTTAAAACTTCACCATCATTAATGTAACCAGAAAATACAGCGGAAATAAAAGGTGTTTGATCAACTGGCTAACATAACTTCCAGTACAACATAATAAACATTGAGTTTCCCAACTTAAAGAGAGTAATCAAGCATCTATCTACTTCCATGCCCGTCATCCCATTGAGCCCACTCGCCATCGTCTTCGACAAATATCATTTCATATTCTGGCTCACCTGAAAAGGAATAGAGTATCTGTTCTTAGCGAAAATATCGCTAGCAAGTAACCCGTCTATACACCTTACGGGATTACACACGACGAGTCACCAGTGGATAAATTATTGCCCAAAATAAGGTGCTCGGGTTAACAAATAGCATCTTTACAACAATTTTCCAAAACAGATAAATCACATGAATGATACACGGATACAAGAACAAACATATAACTAAAATAACATACCACATAAACAGAACATAAGCTAGTCACATTTCTTGCATGTCAAATCTTATGCTTCGTGTATCATGATGCATGTACTTCTTTAAAACCACCACACAACACCCATGCATATGTCTTCTTTCGTAAACATGTCGTGCGTGTCATTTCACAAAACGTTTCATAACTTTTCATATCATATTCTTCGCGTAACAGAACTTTATACCCTGTGGGTGATCAGTCTACAGCAAACATAACTTTATACCCCGTGCTGAAAGGTCCACGGCCCCATAACATATAACTTTATACCCCGTGCTGAAAGGTCCACGGCCCCGTTACATATATCATATATCCGTACTGATAGGTCCACGGCCCCATTACATATATCATATATCCGTGCTGATAGGTCCACAGCCCCATAAAATATTTTATACCCTGCTGTTGATTCACAGGTCACGCTTTTATACCCTGCTTTCGCAGGCGTGACTTTATACCCTGCGATCAACCTGCAGCCATAGTTTGCCTTTCGAAAACGTTAATCTTTTCTTGTAAACACATGTTCTTTCGCAAAGCAATTCTCAAGTCAAATGCAAGTGCTCATGTCATGATGCAGGATGCTCATGCAACTTCGTATTAAACATGTAACACACACACACACATCTTACATATCAGGTATACGATCTTGCACCTCAAACACTCCATGTTTGTATTCTTTCCAAGTCAGTTCGTCTCACCAATTCACTTGGGATTCAATCTTATTCTTACTTAGTCAAACTTACCATCTATTCTTCAATTGCACCTCAAATACCCTTGCATTTTATGTTCAAAAGAAGTGTATAGAGTTACTACACATACATAGGACGCCTAAAGGGTCAAAAAGACTTCCAGTATACTTGAAACGCCACATGAGGCGCATAAAGGGAACATGAGGCGCCTATTCTAGGCGTTCGAAGTGTTCGGGGATGTGCCATATACATCGAACGCCTACATGAAGCGCCTAATGTGACATGAAGCGCCTAATGTAGGTGTTCGAAGTGTACGGGGATGCCCTGGGACACATTGTACGCCTACATTAGGCGCCTAATGTGACATGAAGCGCCTAATGTAGGTGTTCGAAGTGTTCTGACGGTTCAGAACTACAGTTTTTCTGCAGTAATTTCCATCCAACACCTTTCTTCTTCACCCCACCCATGTTAAACACCTCAAGATCCATCTTACCATCTAGATTCATCATGCTTAACACACAACTAACATGAATTGATTCTTAGACACGTCTAATAATATCCACTCTTAACCTTCTACCATTCACAACCTTCAATAGATATCTTCAACCTTCCCAACACAACAAGTCTATAACCATGCCGTCATTCATCCTTCAAATTCTCTGCAATTTCTCTCACACATCTAAGATGTAGACAACCAACACAAGAATATAACAAGACAATAAACACATCAAGAATACACTTTCATGGGCATGCTTGACAAACAACAAAGCACCACATAGCTATTCTTAGAACTTTGGCCCAAAAAACATGACTTTACACAACTAACAACAACAATTACATATAGTAAAGCATTTAACATAGACAAGTCAAGATTACTAATGTGTGATCCGCATTTTCTCTTTATAAGAACATAGGGCCTATAGAATCAAAATTTGCGTAAAGCGTATAGAAAGATTACTTGCCTTGGTTTCTAGTTAGTCTTACGAATGTACTTCAGAATTTTGGTAAGGATTGAACCTAGATTGGCCTTCTTCCTTCCTTTTCTTCTTTTCTTCTTCTTCTTCCTCTCCTTTTCTCCTTCTCTTTTCTCCTGCGGTTTCTCTTCCTTTTCCTCTGTTTTAACTGCCCCTTTAGACTAATGGAGAGTTATACTAAGTGTTGTGTAACTCCCCTATCCTTTAGTAGGGACCATTTTGGTAATTTTCCCTAATTACCTTTAATTCTACTTTTAACCCCTTTTTCTTGTTTTTCTATATTTTAAGTAGCTAAGTCTCACATCCTACAACATTAATTAAATTGCATTTAAGGTTGACCTTTAAGTATTGAAAGTCGTGCTTAAAAGTCACGGGGTATGACATAAAGGCCTCCGGATAATCATATATATATGATAAACATGTCATGACATATCCGACTATACGATATGATTCGATATGCAAGGATGAACTTTTTAAAACATTTCATGAAATAAACATGGATGCATTTGGCTACTTAGCTATTCTACAATATTTATACTCTAAACATTTCTCATATCAAGTCATAAAACCCAACATATATATACATATTCTATGACTTAACTCATGAAAATACACCCTTTTTTCTATCTTAACTATCAGCCTCAACACCCCAAAACAGCCAACTTTTTATATTATTTTATCTATCCATATTTTCTTAAAATATACATCTTACAATTAGTTAAGTTGGGCAAAAACCCTAATTTCATATTTATTTCCATATACTTTCATATTTCATAAGAATATACATAAAATAATCATATTTAACATCAAACTTTATTATATGCATATTTGTATCCATAAACATGTATCAAGTTATGTTTTCCACATCAACATATCTACATAAGCCGTGTAGTATATATGTACACACACACATAATTTGCTCTTTTTTTGATTGAATACATGTATATATGCATATTTATATTTTCTTTTTTCTATAACACACTTCTTTATTCTATATTTTAGCCTTATGTTCATTTCTTTACATGACATACATATCTACATTTATAACATGTAATAAACTTTATTCTTTCTCTTCATTTTACCGTTATGTTCGAATATATATATATTATGTACATGTCACATAAATCCTTTTCTTTTTCACCTCTTTTACTTCTATCTTGATTTAAACATATCTCCTAACTATATGCACATTAGTTTCCATCAACTTAATAACTTGCAATATCATCATAAAATACATAAACAGACAAAAAATTGGAAACCATGAAAAATAAAGCGATCCGGCTAAAAACCCTACCTATGGCCGAATACATACATACATGAAATAAACTCATTCTAATGGCTTCTAATCTAGCTACGGGATCAAAAGTTTCATCATAGTCAATTCCTTCTTCTTGTCTATATCATTGTGCTACCAACCTAGCTTTGTTTCTAGTTATATTTTCTTGATCATCCATTTTGTTTCTAAATACCTATTTAGTACCAATTATAGGATGATCACTAGGTTTAGCCACTAACTCATAAACATCACTTCTTTCAAATTGATTTAGCTCATCTTGCATGGCTATTATCCAATCTTCATCAATTATAGCTTCTTTTATATTTTTAGGCTCAACTTGTGAAATGAAGGCAATTTTCATGAAATTTTCTCCTTGTTAATATGCCTCGACTTGTTTATTCTAATATCAATTCTTTTGGGTGATCTTTCTTATATTAATATGATTCCAGTAAATTTAAAGTATCATCTTTCACTTCTTCCTCTTCTTTTATCTTAGGTCCACTTTCAAGTGGGTCAATTCTAAGATCAACAAGAATATCTCCTTTTGGATTCTCAAGGTTTTTTGTATGACTTACTTCAACTCTTTCACTTTCTTCATCATCATTTAGAATTGGTTTATAATCAATAAATTCACTAAACTTGCTATGAATTGACTCTTTAGCTTTCATATTTCTTTTATTGTATACTCTAAGTGTCTTGCTATTTTGAGCAGAACCTATGAACATTTCTTCATCTGCTTTGAAATCAATTTTATCTAAGTTATTTTTGGTGTTAAGTATGAAGCACTTACAACCAAATACCTTCAGGTATCCAATGTTGAGTACTCTTCCTTTCCAAAGCTCATAAGGAGTCTTTTTGAGAGATTGTCTCAAGTAGACTCTATTTATCACATGGCAAGCAGTATTGACCGCTTCAGCCCAAAAGCACTTAGGTAGCTCAAATTCATTTAGCATGGCTCTACTCATTTCTTGAAAATTTCTATTTTTCCTTTCCGCAACACCATTTTGTTGAGGAGCTCTAGAAGATGAGATGTTGTGTCCATACCTTTTAGATACACAAAATTCTTGAAACTCACCACCTTTATCATTTCTAATTTTCTTGATGATATCTTCTCTTAGGTTTTCTACTATCCTACAAAGTTTTACAAACTCTTGGTATGCATCATTCTTTTTTTGCTAAGAACATGACCCAAGTATACCTAGAAAAGTCATCTACCACTACAAAAGTTTAATGTTTTCCACCTAGACTTGCCGTATCAATATCCTCATACAAATTCATATGAAGCAATTGGAGAGGTTTGGTAGTGGAGGTTTCACTTTTGAGCTTGAAACTTACTTTAACAAGCTTTGCCTTTTGACAAGTGTCACATAAGTCATGGTTTTCAAATTTTAATTTTGGAAAACTTTGGACCTTTTCATTTTTGAAAATTTCTTTGAACTTTTGGAAACTAATATATCCAAGTGGTCTATGCCATAATTGTGTAAAGTCATTTTTGGCAACTAGACATAAAACTTTTTAGGATATCAAATCATGTGTGCTAAATTTGTAAACATCATTTTTCCTTATACCCTCAAAAACAATTGTACCATTCTTTTTCACTGTGCATTTTCTTTTCACAAATTCAACTTGAAAATTAGCATCACATAGTTGGCTAACACTTACCTAATTATACTTAAGCCATTCTACATACAATACATTATTAATAACAAAAGAAAAATTACCAGTTTCTTTATGACCAATGATTTTGGCTCTTTAATTTCCAAAATGCACCGTTCCACCATCTTAGATTTTGAGCTTGGTGAACAAAGTTTTGTCTCCGGTCATGTGTATGGAACATCCGTTGTTCATAAGTCATTTGGTTCCTTCTTTGTCTACTCCATTTATCTTGAGCACCTACAATACCAAAAGGTTTATATATTGGTACCCGTTGATGGTTGGGTCCTTTGGGGTTAGCTTGTCGACCCTTAGGCTTCTAAACGTACATGTTACCATATCTAGCTCTACATACACTTTTTACATTGCCTCTTGGTTACAATGAAAGCAAATAGGTATATATCTTAATTGTGTGTTTTTGTACTTATGAGATAGTGAGCCATTTTGAGTCCTTTTTTCTTTGAATTTTTCTTTACATTTAATAACTTAGGTTCAACAATGGAATATGAGGTCTTAAATCCTAAACCAGATTTATCATTTTCTATCCTTTGGTTTTCAAGTAATTTATCTAGATTACTTGTTAATTTTTGTAAATCTAATCTCAAATTATCGCATTCCTTCCTAATTTTGATATTTTCTAGAGCTACAGTTTTGCATGGTAAGTATGATATCATGCTCTTGATAAATCAAAATATTATTTTCATACAAGTTCTTGTTTTCTAGTATACATTTCTTAAATTCTTTATTCAAGTGTTAATCTTGTAGACTAACGTTAGAAGATGTAGAGTTTAACTTAAGATTGTTTTCGATTGCCATGAAACAAGTGTGTTGTTCCTTTTGATTTTCAACTAGTGCAATGCGTTCAACATCCTTGTCTTTATTTTTCTCACCTTACTATTTGGAAAGAAAATCATCTTATGTGGTTACTTCCGCATTTAAGGCTTTTTTCTTTTGAGGAAAGACTTTCTTGTCTTGCTTTTGCGACTCCTTGAAATGGTAATCGATAATGAAATGATCGGGTTTACCACACCTATAACAATTTTCACTTGATTCTTTGTCCTTGGGTGATTTCTTGAAAAAATTTCTTGCCTGGGCCTTGTTTATTGTGGCTACTCTTTTAAATTTTCTAACTAAAAGTGCAACTTCCTCATCCGACTTGTTGGACTCTACCACCAATCCTTTGTGTGATGCATCTGTGGACTTAATAGGATTCATTCTATTTTGCTCATCAATTAGGATTTTATGAGTGAATATATTACCAAACAATTCATCAAGAGTAAGAGCCTTGAGAGTTTTGGATTCGATGATGACGGTCACTTTGGGTGTCTATTCTCTTGGCAAAGAGTTGAGAAGTTTTGAGACAAGATCTTCATTTGATATTTTTTTTTCAACCATGGAGAGTTGATTCACTATTCGAATGAATCGGTCAATTGTCTCCTCAATTTTTTCGTCACTCTGCATTCCGAACATTTTCTATTCCTTCATGAGCATAAGTCTTTTGGCCATTCTTAATTGCTCAGTCACTTCATGTATCATTTCCAGCCTTTTCCATGCTTCATGGTCTGTTTCAAAAACTTGAAGTCTTATAAGCTTAGTAGCGGTTAGGACACTTGAGAGAATATCAAATATCTCCATTTATAGCAAAATTTATCTTTTGTTCGTCGGTGTATTCATCCTCAACTTTAAACATGGATTCTCCTTTTGAGTTGGTAATCATAGAAATTTTAATTCCTTTGACAAAAACTCTCCATATGTCAAATCCACAATCTTTCAAATGATTTATCATTTGAAATTTCCACAGGGAATAGTTTTGAGCATCAAATATAGGAGCTTTGGTGTAGCAACCCGTCCCGAGCCCTAGTACCTGAAACGACTCACTCGCCATATTTCGCTGAGGAAAATACAAGGCGTCGATACGATTCATTACATATTAGCATAATAGCGCAAATCGATATCAGCGATAGTCATAAAACTAAACGCTCAAAATTATCATCATTAATATCAATGTCTATGCAAATTTAGCTCGATGCAAATGTCAAACGTAGCCAAACCCTAAATCCTCAAAATACAAAAACCTCAAATATCAAAATAACTGCCTCAACTAAATCTTCGAACATCTCATCCAAATATCCTCAGTCTCGAAGTCTCCAGTCCTCATCTTCCACGGTATGATAATTCATTTACCTGTCTATCTGCAAAACTGGTTGATAGAGGGGGGGGGGGGTGAGCGACATACATCGCCCAATAAGTACTCTTACTATATTTACCATGGGATTATACACGGAGCAACAAGTGCGATAAAGATATATAACAATATAAAATAGTAGCATGCTTCTCTTCTCAAGTAGATTTACAATTCGGCCCCTAACATCCAAAATCAAATAGAGCAAATAGACCCAAAAAAGTACAAAACAAAGTCCCATTAAATACGTAACAAAGTCCAACAAAGTACATAACAAAGTCCAATTAGGGGTTAGTCCCAATCCAAAATCGATGATGCAAATTTTCAAATATGCATTGTCAAAATGTCCAAAGTCAAAGGCCCAAAATTTCCAAAGTCCAAAAGTTCAAAGTTTTCAAATCCGATTTAGCCGGTCCAATATCCAAAATCCAAATCGGAGTACAACTCGGTCCAAATCCAAATATCAAAGTGTCCAAAATCCAAATATCCAAAACCCGGCTAAAACGGTCCAAAATAATGCAATGGCTATAGCACTTTCCCTACAAATGACTTATACTGTAAGACTTACGAATTGGTTTCCCAATAGTTAATATGCCATAGACTCCCTGAATATTCTAGGTACTTACGTCTATGGCGCCCTATGTCGGTCAATATTTTCGTGCTCCCTGAACATTCTAGGTAGTTACGCCCAGACACTCCGTTTATTTGGAACCAACCCGGCTTAACAATATACTTCAAGTGTAGGGGTGAATTTCCAAAAATATGCAAACGCTATTTCCAAAACCATTTTTCAAGTATCAAAGTTAGTCCAATTTACCAAAATGGTCCAAAATGTCAAATTCGTCAAAATTACCAAATTACCCTCCAATCATCACATAATTTCCAAACAAATAATCCAAATAGTTCAAAAGTCCAAAATACCAAATTCCATCCTTCGCAGCCGTGTATGTATACACGCATATATGTCCACGTCCATACATACACTTATACACGTGTATACGTACACGATACTCCCTCGGCGCACTTTTTCGCCAAAATTGATACTGATTTCCAAATCAAATTCGCATAAAATCATAACTTACAATTTATTTACTTATCAAATTATACCATCAAAAATACCACAAAACTGCCGCTAGCTATATTAGGGCACATTACAAATACAGTGTAGCATACGTTTATGTATGCAATCGGTCCACACAACAATTTCAAAACACTTCTCTATGTTTATTAAAATGTCACCGAAAATTCATGGAATTTAATATATGAAACGGAAATTGATTGAAAACGTTTTGATGCAAAACGGAAATACGTTTCATATATTGCATTACTATATATATGTGCAAGTGGTGAGGGTTAAAATATAGAACATTTTTGAAAGGCATGAGACAATCAAAGCTTTGCTGAAGGAACTTTCACCACTTCCATTTACTGAAGGTTAATTTGAAATCTTGCATTTGCAAAATAATCATTTGTCCCTTTGCGCACCAGCAAACCACATATATTCAGTCATCACCATCACAAATATATATTTTTAGAGCACACACAATTATTAGGCATAACATGTATGATTTGTGTCACACATATACATATATACAAGAATTCATACAATTATGCATTCAAAAATACTCATGCATGATCCGAGTTTGTAACGAACATAACGTATAAAATTTTTGCAACACATAGCAAGTATAGGGAGATTACTTACTCACAATTGAAAATTAATTGACCAAACTGTAAATATGGTGGATCTTTGAAAGCGTCAGTGGTGTTTTCAACAATGGCCAAAAAAACATAGTTAATATAAAAGCAATTTAATTTCCCACAACTCAGTGTACTGCAATATTTAAGATTCAAAGGAACCATTTTTCATACACACCATTAAAAATACAAAACTTTCAGTAAAGGCGTCGGTGAATATGTTTGGCTCTTTCTTTCTCTCTTATATATATATATATATATATATATATATATATATATATATATATATATATATATAATCCCATACTTACAAACACACATATACATTCATCTATGCAACCACAAATAAATCATGCATGATCCGATTTAATATGAAAATAACATGATAACGTTGAAAAATCATAGCAAATATAGCAAGGGTACTTGCCTCGTGTATCGATTATACGCGATATACAAAGAATCGGGTTGAACGGTTGAAGAAATTATTGTTTCTTGCTCCTAATGGCTGCAGCAGAAATTGAGAGAATTGAAGGAGTGCTGGCCGAATGTTAAATATTGGGAGAATGTAGTTTTGCTGCTTTGATGAAGGCTGACATCAAAAATCAGTGGTGGAAGAGGGTAGCCATGCTGCCGCCATTTGCTGGAAATATTGTTGGAGCTGCTTTGAAGTATGAAAATGGAGTATAATTGTTTATGATGTGTGTATATATAGGCTAGTGTTAGGTAATGTATTGAGTAAATCTTTAGAATTTAGTTCATATCCATATAATTTTCCTCTTCTAATTCCAACAACATTTGGATAACTATTATCCTATACTTATAACTTTTCCTATTCCAAATCATATATTAAGATAAGTACTATGTCTAATTAATATTTATTCATTTTATTTCTTCTTCTTTTATTTTTCATTTACCGCTGAAGGCACGGGGTATAACATTTGGTGTTTGAGGCTCAGAATAATGTGGTTGGTTTGAAAGTTGAGCTGTAAGATGAAGAGGTTGTCATTGCCATGATCTTTAACCTTGCTACTTGTAAAAATTGGTCAAGCAATCAAGGTTAGGCTCTGATACCACTTGCAAAGTCCGTAACAATCACTCTAGATGGGGGTGAATAAAGTGTTGGATGATTTTGCGGCATTTTCTCGTTTTTGGCTCACTCCAACTCAAACGCTTTCCAAATCAATAAACAAATAGATGAAAGATAATGAATGAATACACATGATATAGAGTAGTTCGAATATTAAATGATTCTACTCCACTACCACTTTGTTTCCAAAGTGAATTTTCAACAGCAGCTCTTCTTATTACTCTTAATAAGAACAACGACATCAATACTTACATTAACACTCTTAGTGTAAGCAACAACGTCGACAACTTCTTGTACAAAACAGCTTTGTGCAACAACAACAACACTATTTATAAGCAAGGACAAGTCCTTGCTTTCTCACAACTTCAACAAAGTCCTAACAAAGAACTTTCACACAGTGAATTTGGGAAGTAGTGGGGTTTACACTTTCTAGCTAGTCTAAACACAAGCAAGAGATCAAATATGTATGGTTCCTCTTGTGTTAGACCTGCACTCTAATTATTTACAACAATGAAGAACAAGCAATAAGAGCTTAACA
The DNA here is from genome assembly GCA_036186865.1 of Eustoma russellianum. NCBI lineage: Eukaryota > Viridiplantae > Streptophyta > Magnoliopsida > Gentianales > Gentianaceae > Eustoma > Eustoma russellianum. The sequence goes on from AP025049.1 coordinate 9,956,147, forward strand.
AGCTTTAGTTAAGCACTTTTGCACAAATGAGAGATTTTTACAACAATAAAAAATAAAGCTTGAAGAGGATGAAAGTGTATATGACCCTCATCTGAGCTTCTTCAATTTATAGAGGGTGTGAGCATGTTTTTGTAACCTCCCTCAAGTCTTCAACTCAATCATAAGTCTTGACAATGTCCAGATAGTCTTTAGCCACTCTATAGTTGAATTCGATCCTCCAAAGACACCATAAAAAATCTTAGACATGCATACAATAGTCAAGGAAGCATAATTAAGGTCAGGGGAAAGTCCACAAGAAATTTGAGCAAGATTAGAGGGAGAAAATAATTTAAATCTTCATTGGATTTTGTTCCAAGAGACATAAAAATTTGAATCATTGATGACATCGATGGATCGATGTTTCTATGTGAGAGATCGAGGTCTTCCAGTAAGGTTTTAGTTGTGCACCTTATATACATTGACCGATCGATGTCTCATCACTAAGAGATCGATGTCTTCCAATAAGGTTTCATTTTTATTCCTTACATACATCTATCGATCAATGTCTCTTCTCTGAGAGACTGATGTATACATGGATCGATCAATGTCTCATATTTGAGAGATCGATGTCTTCCAGTAAGGTCTTAACTTTGAGCCTTAACAACATCGATCAGTCGATGTCTCTAATTTTAGAGACTGATGTCACATTGATCGATCGATGTATTCCTAACTAAGAGATCGATATTAGACAGTAAGGATCCGACCTTGTTCATTCCCAACATAGATCGATCAATGTCTCTTCTTGAGAGACTGATGTATACATCGATTGATCCATGTGAGAGATTTATGTCTCATAATTGTTTTTCTCATTTTGTTTTAATTCCAAAGTATGAAATATCTTTCTAACTCATTTACAATATCTTTTAATTTTATCAAAACAATTCATATTCCAACAGTTGGTGTATAACCCAAGAATCAAGTACTTTGTAAGGTGTAAGGTGATCTTTTGATAGTGAAAATCCAAGGAAAGGTGTTCCTTGAGACTGATGTAGGTTGCATTGACCAAACCATGATAACTCTTTGTGTTCTTATCTTATTTACTTTTCATCCCATTTTTATAGTTTCAGTACTCAACTTTACACGACAGCTTAAAATAGTAAAACGTCTTTAAAATTCTTGATTTTTTTGCGAGAAAAACTTCTGACTGTTAGCTTTCATTTGCAATAAGAATCATTGAATTTGAACAAAATAAAGTTAGTCATTCAGTATTGGAAAAATTATTGCTCTATTCTGTCGACAAATTGACCAGTCTTCCAAAAATGTATAATTTTAATCTTATTAAATATAGTTTTTGGTCAATACCTTTTGAAAACATAAACTAGACATTTTAAGGCATAATTTGGCACAAGAATCAATCATTTTAACCAAGTACAAAAAAGTTATAATCTCTCAAAGTTTGTTAACTTTTTGTCAAATTCTGTTAAGTCTGACCACTTGAAGTTTTATACTTGTTTGAAGGGTCAAATGTTTTTAATTTTTGCTTACTTTTGGATAGACTGGGTTTAACACTTTGAAGTTCGTTTCAAAAAAGTTTCATAATTTTTAGAGTTTCAAAACGTGTACTGATTCTAAGAATTTCAGGATCAGATTAGAGGGAATTTCTAAAGGGTTTAAAAAATAGTGCAAATTCCCCTAACCACTATCCATCCCCCTCTAGTGTTGTTTGTGCAGACGTTACGGTCCAACAACAACATCACAATCAAATTCTTCATGCCTATTGGGACCCGAATGCGGTCAATCTATGCATAAATTTAAGATAATCTTTATTTTTGTCTTGGCTAATGGTCATCAACACATGTCTGGTGGATTCTTTCAATTTAATGTCAATTGAAACATTCAAAACAATCACATCAGACTCCTTACGTAACATGTAATATAAGTGAACCATCACTTGCTAAACATAACGTTGTTCAAGCCTAATGAATCATAAGAATTCAACTCGTAGGTTATCTTTTATTGAATTTTATTGGGTCGTAAAATATTTTTACGATTTTGACAAAACCGTGTTGTATCAATAGTTATACCAATAGTTATTGTGTGAAAATAATTTTGACAGAAACGCAAAGCACCCTAAGGGTTTTTTTTTTTTAAATAAAAAAAGAGAACGATATATCATCTTATTAAAATTAATATATCTTTGCATTTTCTCCCAGTATTTGACACTATTGGTGAGAAGAGAGGAAATCCTTTTCTTTTTAATTGGACTATTTTACAGACGGCGGTTAATTTGTTCTCCCAGTGCCTGAACGTTTCCATTCCCAACGTACATCTCACCGTCGCCGATCAAGCTCACGATATCCCGATTGGATTTCTGTTCTTCAATTGAGCTTCTTTCACTTCTGCCTCCACATTAATACGGCGCATTCGGCACAAAAGTGTGCATATTTGCTTCTTGATAATCGTTGATCTTGAGGTCCGAATTGATTTTCCAGGGCATTTTACGAGTTGATACTTTTTGAAGAGTGTAGATAAACAATTACAAATTGCAGTGATCCTAAAGCGGTGAAAACATTAGAGTGATTTGGTGTTTTTGTTATGATTATTTTGCCGTTGAAGTTTGATCAGTATTGTCACTAGCAGAGGAATCGCAGGGAATGGGTTGGGGACAGGCGATTCTTGAGGGAACATGGGTGGTTGGATCGCTGTCTTTGTTAGCGTGGACTGGATTATGGTTCTTGAACCGTAGGTTATACAAGGAGTATGAAGAGAAGAGGGCTTTGGTACAGATCATTTTCAGCGTCGTCTTTGCCTTCTCTTGTAATCTCTTTCAGCTCGTCCTCTGCGAAATTATTCCCATTCTCTCCAAAGAGTCAGTGCACCTCTCCTCCCTCTGTAGTTGCTTTTGGAATTGTTACACGTTGAATTTGTGTTATGTTCATGTCAAAAATGTTATGTTTAATACTTGTTATCTTATTGCTAAAATGCTCTCATTTTGGAGGAATGAGCATTGTTAATCCATATTATTTAAGCTGTACAGAACTTGACAAATATTCACTTATCATGATTGATTTGCAAGAAAAAAGCAAAAATAATACTGGCCAGTTTTCATAGTTCTTTAGTCTAGGTTTTGGAACCATATATGCCTCACCGATCTTAGTTGTCTTTCCACCTAATATGTGCTTGTCTTCAGCTGCCCTATTTGTGGAACATCACCTGCTGGTAGTTGACAGAGTTCTTTTAGAATCAAGGTGTTATCTGTGAGTAACGGCTTTTAATATGCTGTAGGGCCAGATGGATTAACTGGAAGGTGGATTTATACTGCCTGATAACGTTGTTGGTCTTTGTACTGCCTTATTACCATTGTTATTTGATGCTTTGCAACAGTGGTAAGTGACCCTGAGCTCTTAAAGACTCACCACCTTCGAGCACATGGATTTCCTAGTCTTCAAATTTCATTTCTATCTCCATTTTTTTCCATTTCAGGTTTAAGAAAAGAACGGGCTGCATCTGGTGCAATTTTGTTTTTGTTGGCTTTTCTTTATGCTTTTTGGCGCCTGGGCGTTCACTTCCCTATGCCGTCTCCAGATAAAGGTTTGGCTTCTTTGTTCAATTTGACCCATTGAATGGGATTCTCTTTTATAGTTTCTTAAATTTTGTGTCTGGACATATCAATGGTGAGACGCATATATTTTTTTTGAAGTTTGTGGTCTGATGGTTACTTTTCCTGTAGCAACAACAAAACAACAACTATACCCAGTATATCCCAACGACATCAAAAGCTGACGCTAGGGTCTGGGGAGGAGGCAGACAAACAATACCTCCATCCCAAGGGATAGAGAGTTTGCTTCCAGTGAGACCCCGGCCCTATATATACATATATGGATAGTACAATAAGAGGAAGATATGCACAAATAGTTGGAAGGGAAAGATCACAACAAAAAAAATGCAAGCAACCTAAAGTGTAAAGATTATCTAATCCTCTAAGTATGCTCTAAGGTGTCCCTATATCCTGTCTACCCCTCCTTAATCTTAATGCCAAGATTAAGGAGGGGTAGACAGGATATAGGGGCACCTTAGAGCATACTTAGAGAATTAGATAATCTCTACACTTTAGGTTGCTTGCACTTTTTTTGTTGTGATCTTTGTTTTCCAACTATTTGTGCATATCTTCCTATTATTGTACTATCCATGCAGGTACATATAGGGTCGGGGGTCTCACTGGAATCAAACTCTCTATCTCTTGAGATAGAGGGATTGTTTGCCTGCCTCTCACCCTCCCCAGACCCTAGCGTTAGCTTTTGCTGTTGTTAGAATATACTGAGTATGATTGTTGTTGCTACAGTTATTCCCCTATTCATGATTGAATCAATTCCATTTTCTTTAGTTGACCTTCTTGTAGTTTCAATAACTGCCCTACTCTTTCCTTCCTTTTTTTTGTCTTTTGTTTTTTGAGCCCTTACAATTAGCATATGCAACATGCAAGGAAGATATCTTTTTACGAGGAACGTCTTTTGTTTCTCTATGTCAATACTAAAATATTGTCATAATTGTGATCCTATTCTCTGGTCATAATCATTAATGTGTTTCTGTGTTTTACTTTTACTGTTTCATCCTTTCCGTTTCTGCTTGTGTCTTGGTTCTTACTTAGTCTTTCATTAACTCTATGCGATTGATTGGTTAGCAATTTTGATTAAATTTGGTATCATTGTGCATTTATGCTTTAATTACTTGTTTCTTTTTATTTTGTTGGAAATATATGCATATTTGTAGAATGGGTTTCCAGAGAATATAATTTATGGAACTTAAGAAAACCCAACTGTTACGTATGATTTGTTTTCCGGCTCCTTCTAGTCGAATTTATAATCATCTTTTGTTGATTTATTACCTTTGCTATTTTGTTGCTTTGAAAGCCAAGTTATTATCTCATCACTTGTTGATGTGTACCTCATTGTGTATTTCTTCCTTGGCTCGTTGATAATGCAGGTGCTGCTTCCACTATTTTCCGTTGATTGGGATCCCTCTCATCTTGTATTATGTTCTTTCTCACTGATGAGCATTTTTTTTGAAGGATTTTTCACCATTACGCAGCTTGTCAGCAGAATTGGGGTGATTGGTGTCACTGTGATGGCCATCCTTTCTGGTTTTGGAGCTGTAAACTTGCCATATAGTTATTTGTCTCTGTTCATTAGGTAAGAGAAATTGCAACTTACCGGAATCATTAGATTCTAGTAGGATCATCATAAGAAGGGCTTTGAAAAACTCTAAAGATTTCCCAACTTAATATCTAAGTAAATTGTAGTTTGAATGAGTAGAACCTGCCTTTACGTTATTTTATTTTTCTCCATGACTGAGTTTTCTCCTGTGAAAGAGAAATTGAGGAAACCGATATTAAGGCGTTGGAAAGACAGCTAATGCAGTCCATCGAGACTTGTGTTGGAAAGAAAAAGAGGATCATTCTGCAGAAAAAGGAGATGGATAGAGTTCACGGTTTGGATGAGGTTTGATTTCTGCTGTTTATCCCTTAACTCCTTGAACTATTCTCTTTCTGTTAATGGGTTGAATGCTCCTTTTCTTGGTGCCCATTGCTTTCTCCTTAGAAATGGCAGAAGAGTTCAATACGATTATTTGGATGCTGGTTAACTGCTTGGGTGGCAGAGGGGAGATTAGAGAATTAAGATTATATTCTCAATAGCAAAATTCATGACAATTAAATCGTAAGCATAGACAAAGTACCAAGAGTGGACTTCTTTCATTGGGATTTCCGTGGAAGGGTCAATTGAAGTATCAATGCTAGCTACTGATTCCTATATTGCAGATTATGCTACTGATGATAATCTCATATGTTCTTTTGAAAGTGGTTGCAATTTCTGTATCTCAAAGAAAAATAAAGAAGGTAGTCATATTAGTAAATTATTCATCACTACTTATTTGATAGGTATTACTGATCCCTTTTTAACAAAAAATTCATCTCAGTTTGAAAACTTTTTTATGTTTGATCCATAATCATGTTTGTGACAAAGGCGTCCTGCACATGCACCGTTAGGCGGTGTGAGACCATGAATAAGGTGCATGATAAATGTAGGAGAGAGAGGCTGTCAACCTAACACAACCCTCTTCTTTTATTCGGGCTTGCAACCAACAATAAGAACGACCAAATTATACATATAGAGACAATAAGGAATGATATGACTTATATGACAAATATAGAGCATATGGTCAGTGATAGAGCACAATGGGGACAATTGATTTATGTAGCCGATGTTATGTAGAGGGTATAAGATTTAAGTGAGATTTTAGGTACTAAGGACTGAATCACGGTTGAGATGATATAATATTTTTGAAAGATGCATATCCTAAAGGCGCATATTATTGCATTAGGTATTTGGAGACACAAAAGGAGGGTAAGATTTAAGTTACGAGTCAAAATCAAAAAAAAAGAAAAGAAAACAAAAATAAATAAAATTAAAAGTAAAATGCAAGAGAAATGATTGATCCAGATAGGCGATCCCACATAGTGAGAAAAAAGCTTGAGTGTTGTGTTGTTGTTGTAGTTTGAAAGTTTTTTAGGGTTGGACTTTCTTTTCCTTCTAGAGGAAGAATTTAGGTTATGAGAAACGATTCATCATATTTGAACTCATCTGTAAACTTTGCATATATTAACAGTAAATTATTTGGTCCTCGATTATAATCTTTGCTTAATGAACCCAGCAATCATTCTATTGAATATGTTTACAAATAATTCTGATCAAGAAGCAATTTCTTTGTCTTAGGTTAAGCATCTGGTTTTTCCCCTTTTTATCAGCTTACCTGGTGTTTGTGTTTGCATTGCTACAAAATGATGTTTCTGTATCACAACTGCTTTCCCTTGATTATGTTCATGTCCTATGGTTTGCAAACTTTAGTATCAAATTTTCATCTGACAATGCCTGTCTCCATATGTTTCAGAACCTGAAGACTAAGTCCTTCCTGAGAAGAATTGTCGGAACTGTAGTCCGATCTGTTCAGGAAGACCAAAGAGAAGAAGGTTTGTGCTTCACTATATTTTTATGAGCAACCAGTTCCTTTGAGATAAGTAATTATCTATTCTTCATTGATCTATAATATCTTGAACTTTCTGCATTGCGATAAGGATAGACTATTCTACTACTACAACAACAACCATACCTAGTATATTCCAACGACAGCAAAAATTATCGCTAGGATCTGGGGAGGGTGACCGACATGCAAATAATACCTCCATCCCAAGGGATGAGTTTGCTTCCAGTGAGACTCCTGGCTCTATATGTAACTGCAGAGATAGTACAACTATTCTGATAAGAATAAAAATCTGCACTACTCCGACAAGAACAACTAATCTGATGAGAAACTAGTTAAGGAGGACTCTTATTATGCTGCATCACTTTTTCACAAATTTCCCATCCTTACTCTCTAAATAATTGTTTTAGGATTTCTTTTCATATCGAGTATGTAAGTTTTTGTTCACAATTTCGTAGCAACAGTTGGGCATGGTTTCCTAAAGTGCTCGTGCTCATTAGGACTGTGGATTGTTCACTGTATAATAAATTTGTTTCAGAGCACTTTTTAGCCACTCAAGAAATGTCAGACAAAAACAGGATGTGCACGGTTTTGAGGTTCTTCACTCTTAAATTTTTGCGTAGCAAGAGAAATTGCCAAAGGTAGGATAGCGCATTTCCCAAGTTCATCTTCCTCTCTAATAGTGGTAGGACCAGTTCTGATGCGAACTTAGCTGAAATCATGCGCTCCAAAAATATCTTTCGATAACACTAAATTGAAAGACTCCCCAAAACACAAAGAACACACGAAGAACAAAAAGAAAGACACGACTGGAAATTAAAGAGAAAGACAAAGAACCTTGTTAAACTCTTTGATGAACGCAACTTTGCAATGAACCTTGTTAGACCCGTTGATTGCCCACGTTGAGCAACCTTCACTTGATCAACAATCTTCGAACAAAAAACCTTGGAAGACCTTTGGAAAGGTTTTTGAACAACCTACCTACTTAAGCAATTTATTGAATTAAAAAGTTGAAAGTTTGAGTAAATAGAGTTCAAAAACGCTCGTACTATAATTCCTACTCAAGCTATTTATTGAATTCAAAAGATCAAAGTTTGAGTAAATAGAGTTTAATGGGGTAATGTTGTTGTAAAATTTGAGTAAATAGAGTTCAAAAACGCACGCGGCTGATTTGATGAGCAAAACCTTAGTTTTTCTTTAACTTTTATTCATGAAAACTTCATGTAAAAATGTTCAGAACGGTGGCCTATCTATAGGCTTAAACAAATCCTAAGCTAGACATTGAAAGAAGAATCCGATCTACCGAACTTTCTTAAAACTTAACCAACAAGAACATGACTTTTTCTATCTAAGTATCTTGATAAAACACGCATGAAATGATTAAAAAACATAAATTCGTCCAAAAAAGGCTGTATAGCCGTTGGCCTCAATATGGCCGTAAAAAGCCTTTTTTTTTGTAAGTTAAAATGATCATATATAAGTCATGAATGACAATTTACAAAATATTTTTGCTCAGATAAGCAACAGCAAGTCTAGCTTGCTCAAAATATAAGTGGCTTACAAGTGGCTTATCTAATTGTCAACCTGTACAAAATAGTTGCCCTAGAAGATCAACATCCACAAGCCTAACTTGTTCATAATGTTGGTGGTTTACAACAGTGAATCCCAATTCTAATGCCAATTGTTTTCAGATTTCAAATAGTCAAAGATAACTATGTCTAGGTAGTACTGGAAAACCTAATATCGTAAAGTGAAACTGAAGATTGGATACTTTGGCATGAAGAACAGACTTAGGCCGCATCTTTTGGAAGATCCTGTATGACCCACCCAGAGAAGGTTAGATATGGATTTTGCTATGACATAGAGATTTTGCATTGGAAGTGGACAATCTGTTATGGCTGCTCTATAGGACTCAAAAGGGGGTTTGCTTCATTTACGATGTGGAATATGGTGTACATTGCTGGATGGTGCTACATGAGAATTCCGTGCACCGTTAGGGGAAAATTAGTGGGACAAGGCAATGTGACTTGTTTACCTATCAGCTTATGGGATCTTGGCCAACACACGACATTTGGCCTCCTTATAGAAAATTCTTTAGTGATCTTTGGATATTCCAGGCCTACTTTGTATCTATATTTCTAGTTTTTATTTCAGTTGCAATTTGTTTGACCTTGAGGTCCTTGTATGTAGTTTTATTTTTGAAATAGGTAAGCTTTTTGCATAGCAATATGATGGTAAATCCTCATGCAACATGTATATTGAGCAAGTTTCACTTGCTATCGCTAAACTACGGCTAGACTTGATTTGTAAGAGTATTGTGCCTCTTATTTTGAGCAAACTCTGCTTGGTGTTGCTTACTCTAGACATGCTATGTAAAGATGCTTAATTAAGTTTTTTAATGAAATTTTGCTTACAAAATAACTTCAAATAGCATGCGGCCAGCTTTTAATTCGACTCATCCTCCTCCCATGCTCTTGTTAGATTTGATGGCGTATCATCCTCCCTTTTTAAAGAGATTCGTCCTCGAATCCAAGTCTGCACGACTACACTTGGAACACAAAAAGAAATCATAAAGTTAAGGTAGTTTACTACCAACTCCACCAGGTTCAAATATAAAAATGATAAAGAATATGACTAGTAAGGATGAAATAAACTTAAAATTCCAAGTAAGGATTTTCCTTATCTCTAAGTTTTCCATGAACTTGTGTTCCTTTTTTTAACATGTTCTGGATGCATCATGACCTACACCAAAGGATTATTAAGCACAACAAAGAATATAGGATTCATTAGAGTATTCTAATTCAGTATTTGTAATTTATGCTTCCAAGACAAGCCTAAAAGCATGATAGATGCTAGACTAGTTTGAGTGTTTTTGTCCAAAGAATTATTCCATCTATACGGCATTACATCAATTTGAAGACACGTCCCATATGTTATGAAACTTGGAAAATAAACATGCACTTTTGAATTATGTTATGACTTTTCCCACACACATGTAATCAATCACAAGCACCTGGGTTAAATACATTTTTTTGTAAGCTAAAATTTTTATAAATGAGCCAAATTAGGCAGTATTACAATACTGGTTGCTTGGGAGTAGTAACAATAAACACAACTTGATCAAAATACATTGGCACAATAGTTGTCTATCTCCAAACATAAGTTGGTTTTCTATCTCCAAACATAAGGTTGGTGTCAGAAAATCCCCATCCTAAGGTTACATATAATAAAAATCTAAAGAACACCTTAGTTAAACAAACCAGGACATCAAAAGCAACAGAGGGTAATTACACCAAGCAAAAATATACAAGACCATAAATTAGTAGACGTCTGAACAAGCATACTCTACTACCAAAAGCTCAGGAGTGACAACCTTCCTCCAAGGCAGGTGCAATGATTCCAGTGAAGACAATCCCGACGGAGTAGCTAGTACCATGACTTAGGGATTGCAAATTTTATTTTCAAAGCAGTACTGGATCCACAGAGCTTTCAACTTGGACCCAAAAGGCTACAATCCTCAAGTAAGACATAGAGAATACAGCCCCAAAAGTACCTCATGTATTTGAATGTGCAGCAATTGTAGACCTCACTGAGGTGTACAGAAGAAGTCGACCTTGGTGAGGTGTATAGAAAAAGACTCATTCATCATGATCGTGTAAGAGTTGGCCAACAGAAGGCTAAGTAATGCAGGGGTAGTGAATGGGATCGAGAGCAGGTACCAGAACCTTGTTTGGTGAAGATCTTCATTGATAATCCGAGGTTAACGGCTTGTTTCCAATTGAACTTACTGTTTTTTATATCCTCTCCATGTAACGACAACATAGAAAAGGTTATCTAGAATTTCCTTTAGGGTAGTGTTGTGATCTTTCCCACTTTGTTGATAGATTCTTCTGTTCTTTTCGCGCCAGATGTGGTAGACAGCAGATGAGAATACAAATTTAGCTATATCTTTCTACAACTTTGAGTTCTAAACAACAGTTGAGTTGAGTCATTCAATTACCATTCATATGTCTTGACTTTGCTATTTATCTGATTCAATATAGTCCTTCAAACTTGGTTTCCGTAGTGACACTGGAAAAAGAGGCGATCCTGGTCCTCAATGCACTTGCAAACAAGATACATAAGTTAGTCTGAATCATACCCCAGTCAAATAACTTATTCAATCTATTTGTTCTCTTTCAACATGCAAGCCAAAAAATGATTGCATAATGTGAATGAGAGTGATTGCATCAAACAACTTTACTCCAGTGAATTATAGGCAGAGGTGTTTGGAGGGCCTTGGTGGCATCCTTGACAGAGAACTTGTTGCTGGGCTTCCATTTCAGCCATCCTCCCTATATTTTCTTTTGATACTCCCACAAGCAAAGCTGAACTAGATGACCAGATCATCCCAACCTCTTCTATATAGGAGTCTCTAACCCCTTTCCAACACAGAGGAGACCTTTGCATCCTCGGTAAGGGGCAGTTTTCTTTTCAATTATGGGTGGCTAGTTCTCAACCATAGATTCTAGGGGTCATTCCAAGATAAAGTCTCTTCTTCGTTTCCTCTCTCTGTAAACACGGTGTGCATATTTATCTCGAACTCCTAAGGACCTTTTCCAAAGCCAAGAATCTGAGGGTTTTTGCTTTGCTTTTCAGATGGATTTTCCTTTCAAGATCACCATTTTCACCTACTTGACCCATCGTCATTTCCTTATTTGACAAATATCCCAAATGTTCTTCATAATGAAGGCCTTATTCACAAACACAGGTCATTAATACACAAGCCTCCTCTTTCCTTAGATTGGTATACCATAGACCATTTGACTTTTGCCTTTTTTGTGTCTCGCAAGAAAGCCTTTCGAAATTTTCTCAATCTTTCTGATAATCTTTTTAGGCAGAAAGTACGTGTACCTACAAATTGCTATTAACACTGAACTTATTAGCTAGACTTTTCCTCTACAAGAAAGATTATTATTAGCTCAACTTTGCACTCTATTAGTTAGCCTGTTCAGGAGTAGTTCGCAGTCAGAGTATGATAGCTTTCTAGCTATGAGTGAAACACCAAGATATCTTATAGACAGTTGCCCCAATGACATACCCAGAATCTAAGCAATCTCTATTCTCTCTTGGTAGCTGATACCAAAGGTGAAAACCTCACACTTTTGTGGATTAGACTTCAAATTAAATAGGGGTTGGAAATCCTCTAGAGTCACATTTGTTACTTTGGCAGACATGATGTCTGCTTTAGACAAGATAAATAAATCATATGCAAAAGCCAAAGAGATATTTAGTTCATCAAATTTAGGGTGAAAAGTAAATTGAGGGTTGAAGATCTTTCCTTTCAATAACTGTGAAATCTTCTATAACAAGGATGGAGAGGCAAGGAGATAGGGGGTTTCCTTGTCTAAGTCCTCTAGTAGCTTTAAAGGTACCTGTCAAGGCATCATTTAGGTTGATAGAGAAGGAAGCAGTGGATATACACTTGCCAATCTACTTGATGAACCTTTCAAGGAAGTTCATCAACGTAAGGATTAACAGTATATATTGCCATTTAGCTGTATCAAATGCTGTCATTATATCTGCCTTTATAGCACAACATTTTGGACCTCTAGTCCTCTTGTAATTCTTTACTAGTGCATGCATTAAGAGGATATTATTCTGTATGGTTTTGCCCTTTACAAAAGCCGACTGATTTTCATCCACGAAAAAAGACTACAAGGGTTGAAGCCTATTTACTAGGATCTTTGATATGACCTTATAGGTGGCATTACAATAAGATATATGTCGAAATTCCTTCATCATTATTGGGTTATCAGCCTTAGGAATCAGGGATATGGTAGTGGCATTAATATGGTTATATATGTAATTTTCTCTGAAGAAGTATTCTATTGCAGCCATGAACTCATCCTTCCTAACTTCCTGCATGTTATCAGCTGCCTCTTCTAATGAGGTGTAATAACCTTTTTTAGTGAACTTATTCAGATTCTCATCTTGGCTACTTAGGGGGAGAAGTCTTCATTTTTGTCTTCGTTGGTCGATCTCCAAACCTGCAAAGGCGTCACACTTGTTAGCATAGTTCCCATAAACCATAGGAGAAGAAACCATCTTACTGGCTTCTTCATTCATATGCTTATCCTTTTCGGTGTGGTATGGGCTTTTTGGTGGAGAGTGTATTATGTTGACATCCTCAATTCTTATATCTTTCATTTTTGGCGATGGATGCTGATTGAAACTGACTTAAGTCATTATCTTCATTATCAAAGTTAAACTGACTGCAATCACTATCTTCGTTATCGAAGTTGTATCCCATGTTACTTGAACCCCTATAGATTTTTCCAGTTAAATTCTTGTGATCTTTTCTTTTTCTTTGTCATTCTTATGATTTTTCTTTGGGATAGCGTTAGGAATTTTGCTTTCTTGTCCCCTCCTTGAATGGTATTGGCCTTGTTTTCTCGATTGGTAATGGGTGCCTGGCTTCTAAGATTTCTTGGCGAAGAACTCCATAGTGATCCCATTAGGACCAAGTGCACTGTCACTCTTCATAGGGAACAAAGCATCTTTGATTTCCTTATGAGTAACTAGAGCCTCTTAAGTATAAGACTGGGCCTTAGATAAAGATCTCCCATACCAGGTTTAGGAAGGAGGAGGGTGTTGGCAGGGTTCTGCGAAAAGATTGAAAGAAATCAGAGGCCATACTTTTGACAGAGTTATAATCATCAACCATAGTGCCATTGTCATTTGTAGTTTGAGGATCTTGTTCCTAGCTATATGTGGCTTAATTGATATATGAAAATTTTAATATTCATATCTCCTTTTTAAATCCATGTAACCTTTGCTTTCTTCTTGAAGAAAGTTTCCTCAAAATCAAGCAATCTTATATATGTTTCTAATGCATTTTTCTCAAGTTGCTGTTTATTTACATTTAGTCTATGGACATAGAGACTGTCATGTATAGCTTGAAGTTAAGCTTCTTTAAGGATTTGCCTAGCTTCCAAGACTTTCTCAGGGACGTTTCCATAAGCTATTTTGTTAAGATTTCTCAAATGGCCTTTCAGTCTCTCTAACTTGGGGATTTCCAAGAACAGGATCATACCAACCATTTTTTATGATTTCTTGAAGCAAGGATGCGTCATCCAGTCTTTCATGAACTTGAAAAGCTTAGGACCAAAGTTTCTCCCTAACTTAAGAGTTAGAACTCCAGGAGAGTGGTCAGATAAGGTAGGAGCTTCATAGTCCAATTGGTAGTTTGAGAACTTTCTATTCCACTCTTAATTGCAGAACATATGATCAATCTTAGTATAAACTCTCTTGTTCTTATCCCTTTTGAATGACCAAACAAGCTCTGCTCCTTGGTCTTTGCAGATGATTCATTCATTCTTTCAAGTACAAATCAGGACTCTATCAAGTTAATAAACAAATCTCTAGGAAAGTTTGAAGAGTTTTCTGGTTTAAAGTCAAACCTTCATAAATGTGAAGTATACATTACGGGAGTAACATATTCAAGAAAACAAGCCATCTCTGAATTATTGGGAAATCCAATTGGTTCTCTTCTAGTTAGATACTTAGGAATACCATTGACCGCTAGAAAGTTTTCTTATAGGGACTATGGCTCCCTTTTGGATAAACTTATCAGTAGGACAAACAGTTGTTCTGCTTGTAAACTCTTATATGTGGGAAGACTAGGAAACTCTATTTTGATTGCAATTTGCAGATATTAGACTATTGCCTTCTTCATACACAGGGAAGTTGTTAGAGAGATTGAAAGAATTCTGAAATCTTTTTTGTAGGATGGTTTTAGAAAGGCCAAGATCAAATAGTGCATGTTGCACTCTACACCAGACAAGTGTTTGGGAATACCTGATCTCCCAACCATCAACAATTCCTACATTATAAAAAAGTATATGAGACATATGTCAGAAGAAAGAAAGCCTTTGGTTAAAATAAGTACACTCGATTATCTTAAAAAGGTAAATCCATGTGGGAAGTCCAACCAAAGCAGTTGGGCTCTTGGATGTGAAAAAAGAACCTTTTGTATAAGAGACCAATACTCCCAATTCATCAAGAAGGCCATTGGAAATAGCAGATCAACTTTTTTTTTTTGGAGGGATCCTTGCATCCATGGGGTCCTCTACTATAAACTTCCTATAACTACAAAGGAAGCTAAACATAAGGCTGGAGGCCAAGGTTTTTGAAGTGCTTGAAGGAAACCAATGAAAGCTTCTTTTTGAAAGAGGATGGGACTCCCAAGTCATTCTCTTTAATAATGCTTGCCACTGCATCCAATTAACTACAGGGGAAGACTGTTGGGTTTGATTTCCTGAGCCAAAGCTTTCGATAAAAAGCATTGTTAGAGCAATATCAGGGTAGCATACAAGGGTTAACTGGGCACTCTTTAGTCTGATGCAAGCATCATCTTCTAAGTATATAGTCATTCTATGACTTGCATGTTAGAAGAGGATGAATACACAATAAAAATTGCTAGATTCGAATACTATTGACACTAGCTCTTGTGTTGTGTGACAAGTCCTCTAAATATCATCAACATTTATTTTTTTAGCGTAGCTTTTCAAAAATTGTTTAGAAGGTTGTACTTCAGTAACTTCACTGACAACACCATATTTTCACTTGGGATACAATATTGGACTGAATGAAGGTATGCCCATGGAAATCAAAATTTCATGACTTAATTTACTTTGATTTTGTAGGTACTGTCTACACTAGTTGGAGGCAAAGGAATCTTAGATTTTATCAGAAGTAGAGAAAGATAAGCAGAGTACGACCAAGGAGATCATTCAGAGCATCAAGTCTTTTGTTGCATCATGGAGTGGTGTAAGAAGGAATAGAATATAGTGAGAGATTGCCTTAAGCTTGGAGCTGCCCATGAATATATTCAGCTAAAGAAGTGTACTTTGGTTTACATGCTTATTTATGTTTTATTATGGAGTTACAATTTCTAATTTTTGAGGCTGCAGTTTTGCCTTGGATTGACTTTGTGCTAATGCTTGTTTTTTAAAATATGGTTTATCTGGGATGAGATCTCCTCACCGCGCGGCCCAGGACGCGACACGTGGCGGCAGTAGAGGGTGGTGAGGCTAGATGAGGGTTACCCTTACTCAGCCTCACCACCCCCTCTTTTTGCCACGTGTCGCGTTGTCACGCACGCGGTGAGGGGGGAGCGGTGAGGGGATCCTATCCCGGTTTATCTGGGATGCATATGTATATGGATGTTATCGTCATTATGTTCACTAACTCCCTATGATGATGACCTTTTTGCACTTCCTCTCTATACTTCCGTAGGACTAGGCATCCCTTTTTACCACCTATTGTACTATGAACATTAGTCTCCTGGTATTGGCTATTGTAATGGCTGTCTCTTTGTAATTTGTTTCTACTTATGAAATTTGACTTACAAAAAAGGGAATACAATCTACCGAAAACTTTCAAAACTTAACCAACAATACAAGGATTTTTCCTGTGTAATTATCCCAATAAAACACGCCTAAAATTATTTTTTTTTTTAAAAAAAAGAAAACAACATAAATTCATCCAAAAAGGTTGTATGTCCGTCGGCCTTAATATGGCTTCAAAAAGCTCAATTATACTTAAAACTTCAATTAGCATA
The DNA here is from genome assembly GCA_036186865.1 of Eustoma russellianum. Classification (NCBI taxonomy): domain Eukaryota; kingdom Viridiplantae; phylum Streptophyta; class Magnoliopsida; order Gentianales; family Gentianaceae; genus Eustoma; species Eustoma russellianum. The sequence continues at coordinate 9,972,765 of AP025049.1, forward strand.
CAGCAACTTTTAGTCCGACACACTCTACTCTTATGTTCTTGTTAAGGTTCTTGATGGTACATCAAGTTCCCTCTGTAGGTATATACATATAAGGTGTGGTATGGTTATATTGTCGATTTCACCTAGTCTGAAGGTGGAATGCTGTTGGTCTAGTGGATGTCAAGTTAATCGTCGATGCGTCTAGACTAGATAATTATTGGTAATAACTTATTTATTTGTTTTATTCTCTTTTAAACAAATATTTGTGAAAGCGACAATTGTTTTTACATTTAAATCTGCACTTGGGTGAATCTGGTATTTGATACCTCAAGTTCTCCATACTTCTTAACCATGTTGCTTCCTTTTACATTGACTTGTCATCAATAAAGATATCAAAGGCATGGAAGCAGAGGTGCAGGCGCTAGAAGAGCTCTCAAAACAGCTTTTCCTGGAGATATATGAGCTTCGTCAAGCTAAGGTTTGGTTGGATGTTTTTGCATTTTTTTTGTTCTCATTAGATGTCTACCTTCATTTGCTTCTTGGGTGAGGGTGGTGTTGGGGTGACGATGCTTTGCATTTACTCTTGTGAATTAAGTCTTATCTTTTTCTTCATCTCATACATCGTTTTCCTGTTTGTCAGGAAGCTGCTGCTTATTCTCGAACCTGGAAAGGGCACATGCAAAACTTTTTGGGCTACATATTGTCGGTGTATTGTGTATATAAGATGATAAAGGTGCGAATGGTGCTATACCTCTGAAAAACTTTCAAAATAAGAATGTTTCTGATTAGTGGAAGTAGTGGCACAACTGCTGAACACTTGAAAAGAGTGAAGGCTTCAAGTATATATGGTCCTGAATACATGAAATTTTCTTCTTATCTGCATTTTTAGAATCTCTCTCTAGAATGCCTAAATGTTTCTGATTTGTGGAAGTAATGGCACAACTGCTGAACACTTGAAAAGAGTGAAGGCTTCAAGTATATATGGTCTTGAATACATGAAATTTTCTTCTCATCTGCATTTTTAGAATCTCTCTCTAGAATGCCTAAGGTGGTGGGGTTTGTCAAACAGCAAAGGGATTGGTTTAGCATTTTTGGTTCAATATTATCCCTTTGTGCATTCATTTTTGCACTCGCATTAACTTGCCCTCATTATTCTGTTTGATTTGCGCAGGGTTTGCAAAGTGTTGTCTTCAAGGAGGTACATTTTTTCTTGCTTCAGTTTTTATATTGCGTTTCAGTTTTCGTTCTGTTTGCTTCTGTTGATGACTTCAGCTTCCTTCACTTTTACTTGGCAGGCAGGTTCCAGGGATCCTGTGACCTTGACAATCAGTATATTTTTACAGTTCTTTGACATTGGTATTGATGCAACCTTATTATCACAGGCAAGTAATATTCAGTTTGACCTTTTATTTGTGTGTTAGACTGTCGTTATGTTCTCAAATAGTTTGCTGTAAGTAGCTGGTGAGGCATGGAATAGGTTAAACATATGAGTCGTGTGGGAGAAAACTAGACCTTGACCAGATTTAGTTTCTTTCTTACTCTCAGACTGCTGTTTGAGGTTATGCAGAAGACATTTTATGATGTTTTAGGCTGATGATTTCAACTGATGCGCTTTTGCTTTCATTGTCTCCTCTTGCTGTTTCCTGCAGTACATATCTCTCTTGTTCATAGGGATGCTGATTGTTATATCTGTCCGAGGATTCTTGACTAATTTAATGAAGGTATGATACCATTCTTCGAAATTAATTCCTCACTTTATGCTTCTTTTCTGAAAAATTTGGTGCTGAACATACAATTTTTTTTATGTTCACTTAAAGAGATAAATCTTTTAGCTTGTCCTTTATATATAGCATGGGATTGCACTCAAGCAATATGCCTGGAAATAAATATTGGTTTTCACTAAGCACCTTATGAAAATCCTTCATGTAAGACTGGATTAGGTGAATCGCACCATACATGCCCTTAAACCCTTGTTTTGTTAGGTAGTTCAGTGCTTGCGTGTGGATAAGACAAGCCATTGCGCCATAATGGTCACATGAGGGATATTTTGGACGACTTGCTCTTAATCCTATTGCTCGGAATTCACACCTCCACATATCAAAACCCCAAATTCCTTCCACCACCACAACAACAAAAAAGAAAGGGATGGGATGGATTCACGTACTTCAATGTCTTTTTTCACCTAATGCTTACGCTTGTTTCCAAAGACGCTTATAAAATTTTTTTGGATCGTCAAACTTGAATCAATGTTTGGATTATATATTCATTTCGCACTTTTTACTTAATAAAGTTGATACAATAAATTATCAGTACGGATAGTGTAAAATATTGGGATATTTCAAAAAATATGGTAGTTTTAATAAGAAAAACGATAAACAAATTGTAAAAATTTCTCAAACAATCAATGGCGCCATAGATTTTTTTTTTTTAATTTATTCTTCATCGTTCCAGATAACACACCACACTAGCACAACCCATTCTTCTCGGCCGTCGTTGGAAAATCTATTTTTAGACCACCAAAAATTAAGACAAAACATGTCAAAAGACAAGTCATTTGCCTCAGAAAAAAAGTTTCCTTTTTATAGCTTCAGCACCATCGTCGGCATCTCAGCCCTCTACCTCTTCCACCATGCAAAACCCTCCAACACAACCCTAAGATAAGAATCAGATGGAGACTGGTGACGGATGAGGGACCGGATATGGCTGGTATGGTATGTTACATGAAATGAGGAAGGACAAATTAAAAAAAAAAACCTAAAGTACCATTCAGAACGACGCTCGGATTGTTTGAAGGATTTTTTTAATTTGTGCCACATTTGTGGCTTTTCTTATTGAAACTGCATATTTTTTGAAATTTTCCCTAAAATATTCATACGATGCTTATTTTAATCCTTATAACATACTCCATAGTGTAAGGTAATCAATTTTTATTAATAATGTAATTATTTTTGCAGGAAAGAAGAGAGATAAAACTGGGTAAATTTTTTTTTTTTTGATAAATGTGTTCTGATTCAAATTAAGATTCTAATGCATAGCTCAATGTCAATGTGAATATTGCTCCATCCAGGTATCTCTGTACTAGTTAGGCTATAAGATGCGTTACGACTCATTCAAGCTGCCTTGGTTATCCGATATCTTATCCGTTGTTGGAAAATTGGTGGTTTACCGTTGCAACTAATGTGGTTTAAGATGTCATCCAATGTATTGAATGTTCTTATATGTCACTGATATCAAATGAATATTTAGTACATTTTACATGCTTACATATGATTGTTCTCTGTGCATTAACATGGACAATTTGTTTGGAGCTCCTGACATGAAGTTTTTGTTTGGCTTCAGTTCTTTTTTGCAGTTTCTAGAGTTGGAAGTGGATCTTCTAGCAACGTTGTGCTTTTCTTGTCAGAGATTATGGGGATGTACTTTGTATCTTCTATACTGTTGATAAGGAAGAGTTTGGCCACTGAATATCGGTATAAGATGGAGTGATTGTCTTACTTTTAAATGCCAACCATTTTTAACTTTATGTGGGGCCTTCCCATACCAAAAACAACTAAATAACAGGTCAAATAAAAAGGAAAGAAAAGAAAACTCTTTTATTGATATTCGGTTGTGACTTTGCTGTTGTTGCTCTTTTTGGTAATCTTTTCTCCTTGACTTGTCTCTCTTTGATAATGATATTGAAGTTGCTAGAGTTCCTAGTTTGGAAAATACATAGAATATTTGATGCGTTTTTATTTGCATGAATGTTGTGGATTGCGTCCAACTAAAGAAGAAATTATTTAAAGAAACAACGGAAAGAGGCAACCATGTGCCAAAGGATGAAAGAAATCCTTTGTAAGAGTTAGATGAACCTAACTCAAGGTCGCTAGATTGCTGTCGTTACCCTATGTGTTTTGTAGGCTTAGTCTCTATATTGGTGGTTGTCGTGGTTGGCATAGTTGATTCTTTAGACCATATTATTCTTTGATGGGTTTTTTTCTTTTTTGTCAGGACAATCATAACAGACGTATTGGGTGGTGACATTCAATTCAACTTCTATCACCGGTGGTTTGATGCGATTTTTGTGGCCAGTGCATTCCTCTCTTTGCTTTTGATCTCTGCACAGTATACATCTCGCCAGGCTGAGAAGCATCCAATTGACTGATATGTGTGCCCATTGGTTGAAACTGATCTGATCTGGTATGTGCATGCTTTGATATATTTATCTTGGTATAGTCTGAAGTTGTACTCTATCAAATATGCTGCTCTTTTATGTCAGGTGCATAACCTAGCTGTTGAGTAGTTATTTTCTCCAAGATAGCAATCTTTTTGTTGGCCTTTGGGGAACAATATGTGGCGAGAGAGCATCGGTTTGAAGGATATACCAGGTGCTATGCCATCTCAACAATGGAGATGCCAGTGGGTAATATCTTGGTCCATTTTCTGAAGCTTGTTACCTTAGAAAGCTGAGGCTGCTGTTGCTAGAGAAAATCATGAAGAACGCTAAAATTGGTATTACCAGGTAGGATTAGAGGCTCTGCTGCTGTGGTTGTGCAGCAGCGGGATTGCATGCCTCATGATTATAATCTGGTGGTGTTGAGTTTCCACTTATCCTGTAGGAATACTTGTTAAGTGTAAAAACAATGATGAAATTTTTTATGTTCTTGTGATAACTCTTCTAATGATTAGTTGGTGTCTTCATTAGGCTTCTATTCTTTTTATTATTGTTTCTGGGGAAAATTACCTTTATAACCTTTGTTGTCTGAGCTAATGACTTCTACTTTTAAAACCCGATCTTTATACCTCTGTGTTTTTAGACTAATTTCAAAAATCCTGTGACATGTCAATTGAATATTACACCCTCAATTTAATTTAAACATTAGAATCCTCCCAAGGAGAATATGGAGTAACCTTCCTGTGCAAATGCCTTCATTTCTTGAGCTGGGGGCGGGGGGCGGGGGGAGGGGACAGCAGAGGACGACAATGGTGACGAATGAGGGAATGATGGCTCAAGACATTGCAGGAAACTGGAGATAAATGAGTGACGGAACATTGGAGTTACCATGAATTATAAGCATACCATTGTTGAATAAGCAGTCCTCACGGGAGGTGTAAATTGTGCGGATGAACTTGCAGGGGAGGGATAATTGCCTTTAGGAGAAAGGGGGTGGGAATGGCGGCAAGCATGGGGGAGTGTGGTAGAGGGGGTATTTTTGGAATAAACTCAATGTTTCTCCGGCAAGGAGTGGTAGAGGGGAGGGGTGCGAGGGTTTTTTTTTTTTTTTTGGATTTTTTGAGTAAATTCAAGGTTTCTCAGGCGTGGCTAGTTAGTGGCGCGTGTTATACACGTCGTAGTTAATTAAATAATTTCATTGAGTTTCTAATTTACTCTAAAAACATAGAGAATCTAAATATCGGATTTTAAATTAGAGGGATGCAAAGACTATTACCTCAAACCACATCGGGTTAAAATTTAGTTTTTCTTTTCTTTTATTTGTTGGAGTTGGATGCGTGTATTGGCTTGAGGATGCAACCAAACTTTTTTTTAAAAAAAATAAAGAAGATATTTTTTTTTATTTTTTTGATAACAAATAAAGAAGATATTCATACTCGAATTTTTGAAGTTAGAAAAACATTACTTAACCATTAAAACTAAAGAAAAAGTTCTTATTGTTTAGATGTCAATTATCTACTGGTTGTGAAGTAAATATTAAAATGTACGTAGTTACTCCCAACTATTAGCTACGGCCTGATTTTACGTGAGAACTAAACGAGTAAAAGAAAAAAGTTGAATTTTTAACTAGTTAGAAACTGGTTGATTTATTTGCAGTCTTACGTTGGCCTGTCGAGTATTGATATTTCAAGATTTTATTGCCAGTCAAATTTTGATATTTCTTTATTATTTTTTTTGCTTTATCATGATATAATACATGTCACTATGTTGTATATAACACATTGTATATAATACACTCTCTGTTCCGAAAATGTTGTTTTATTATTTTTGTTTGTCTTAAATATTATCCACTTTTTAAAAATAAAAATATATAAGTAGTCAAAGCATATTATCTTTTAAACTAGAACTTATATAAGTAGTCAAAATTAGCAATACACATTATAAGGAGATTGATGGAGAAGTATATGGAGAAGACAATCTATATATGGTTTTTATCGATCTTGAAAAAGCGTATGATAGTGTGCCACGTACACTGATTTGAGATAGTCTAGATGAAAGCGGGGTGTCTATGAATGATATGTTAGTGTATGTGCCATAGGTCATGATTTGGATGTTTTATGTTATACATTTATTATTAATAAAAGAGGTTTTATTATCATTATTGTTGGTTAGTATGTTACACAATTATGATATATGTCCCTGGTTCATTATTGTTATAGAGATAAAATAATTTATAACCAGTATGAGTATTGATTTGATAATCATTAGATGATTATGTGTATGGTGATACAAATCAATCTCATATATACTTTATTAGAGAACAGTGTATTGGATAGACCCATCATGAGATTACTACATAGATTAGCGTCATAAGTACATCTCATGATAGTCATGTTTTAATCATTAGACTTGAGATTGTCATAGTTTACAACATAAGAACTATTATATTTTGACATGAGCTAACGTTATCCGTAACTGGATAATAATAAAGGTCATGATTGAGTATGATAGAAATTTTGTAGAGGATATTGAACAATCAAGATAGAATTTGTCCCTCTCTTTTGAGAGAGATATCTTTGGGCCCCTCGATTAGTGAGACTGTGAAATGCATGGCCGTGCTCAAATGAATTGATAGTGTGATCAGTATCATTTGTTTTATCAGTCTACTTAGAGATCGAATAATCATATGTTTGAACAATATAAGTATGACGCTGACCATGACTTATGTTCAAACTAGATATCGTGTGACAAAGGGGTTAATGTATGTACTATTATTAGACTAGTTGGACTTTACTTGTATTAATCGGGTAGTCGTAATGTCTTGCTAGAGACCAATTACGACTTGTTGGTTTAATGGAGATTAAACCGACTGCCAATTAATATGGGCCTATCGGATCACACAAAAGAATGCGTATGGGCTGATATTAATAATATTAATATTAGATATTAATTATTATTATTATTTTCGTTTTTATGATTATATATAGATATATGTATTATCGGATAATAACGAAAGAATCCATATCTGATATGGATTTTGAATATCCTGATAAGATCCATATCTGATATGGATTCTGATTGGCTTAACTAATCCGATTTGGACTCGGATTTGATGTCTTATATTTATATATGATGTGCATCTCGTACAGAAATAACACACAATCATCAGAAAAAAATACAGAGCTCGTTTTTGAGAAAAGCGAGTTCTTCAGCCGCGCCATTCAAGAGCCAGCATTCCAGACGGAAGCATTCGTGTGGATACCGGTAGAGGGTGTTCGTGTCATCCCACCTCCTACATTCGCACCACCTACGTCTGCAGATTTCGAATCTACAGAGGTAAAGTTGGTAAAGTTTTTGATTTCTTTCATCGAATTAAACAAACAACATGGATCCTTGATAGGAAATCGGAGATTAAATTTTATTTTCCGCTGCGTGTTTTTGCAGTGATCTTGTCAGATTTCCTAACAGTGGTATCAGAGACACTTGTTGTTCTTGTTTAAATCGATTATATCATGCTTATGTGATTATATGTTTTCTGTTTGAATTCGTATGGCATGATATATGTACAAACCCCAAGTCGGATTTCATATGATGAGAGAAGATTGGTGTTTTTCAATTCGTTTTCATGAGATGATTTATATACGGCAGTATTCGTTTGTCATGTGATGATTAAAACCGACTCTGTTTATATTAGATATAAACATACGATATGCCATGATATGTGTAAAACCATATTCGAATGTCATCTGATGAAAGAGGATTGATGTTTTCAAATCGTTTTCATGAGATGAAATAACCCAAGATTGTTGTAATTGGCAGAATTCGTTTGCTATGTGATGACTAAAATAATTCGGTTTATCTCGGATATAAAACATACGATTGATGATTCTGTTTTCGTGTTGCGAACAGCAGATTATCAATTCAATTGGTGATTCTGTTTTCGTGTTTCGAAAGACAGATTATCAATTTGATGATGATTCTGTTTTCGGGTTTCGGATGGCAGATTATCAATTTGATTGATGATTCTGTTTTAAGGTTTTCGAATGACAGCTATCGATTCAATCGATGCTTCTGTAAGGGTTTACACGTAATCAAAACAGTAAGATCGTTAATATGATTGACGCGTCTGTGTTAGGACCGCTGTATGCATACGCCCTATAGTTCGTTACCGTGACCTTAAGAATGTCAATATATTTATTTGTTATAATTATTTGATGCCTTTGCATGGTGCATAACATGGCTATAGAACCTATGTGATTGACTTAGTCATATTTCTGTTTTGGGTTTTCACGGTCTGCGTGCCGTTGTTGTTTTTGTTGTATTTTATTTTACAAGTAGTTAGGTTTTCTTTATTATTGTTATAAATGAATAATCAAGCTACCAAAGTAGTGATGGCGACACATACCAAGGAGGAGTGGATTCCAGGGAGATAGAGGCACAAGCTCAAGATTAGAAGATATGTATCATTGCAAATGTTATAATAGGAAGTCTTTCACATAGGGTTTCCTTTATGATCTTCATTTGGTCTCATGAAGATCATATTTAGTTTGGCCATGCTATGTCATGTTTACATATTTATCATTTTGTATGAGATGCATTGATGATAGATTATATATGCATATAGGATGTTATGATATAATGATATGCAATGAAAGACATAAACTAAGTTAAACCCTCATTAATAATTTAAGTCTTGATGCCATCCATGTCTTAAACACCTATTAAAACTGGGATTGTATTAAAGTAGATATTGTCAAAGCAATGTGCTTTAAACATTCCTAGCTATGTAGGATGAGTAATAGTGATACTCATATGTTTAAAATTGGTTAGACTTAATTGGGCTATCAAAATGGTATTGTTAGGTGCAGCAATTGTCCCGTGGCGTAGGCCGGTGGGCGTAGGCCGTGTGGGCCAAGTCACAGTCGAATGCTGTGGGCGCTTGTGTGCTGAATGCACTATAAGGCTAGGGTATGCGCATCTCCTGTCACCAATTGGTTTTGGGAGAGATGGTAGCGCCTGAGGTCCTACAGGTTTTGGGCCCAAGGTATTAGATGGAATCTAACATACAATGATATATGATGTCATTATTCCATAAATTCTAAGAGTTGCATGAGATGTAATTGGTAAAGAAGTTACCTACCTAAATAACTTAATTTTAAACGTCATGCCAAAGCAGAGTTTAAAATTAAGTCAAATATGGATCTTAGCTCACTAAAATATTTCTTTAGAGGGTTATGTTTTAGTGGGAGTTTTATAAATTTTAACCTTATTATTAATAAAATGTTACTTTGCATGTTTTGCATATCATAAATGGATGCTAATAACAATTCCACCTTATCACTGCGATCTATCTTTGAGAAGGAAAAACTGAAAGAATGTGAGACTAATTTTGTTGACTGGTTTCGGAACTTGAGAATAGTTCTCAAGCAAGAAAAGAAGTCCTAAGTGCTTGATGAAGCTATCCCTGAACCCCCTCCTGCTGATGCTTCTGTTGCTGCTAGGAGTAAGCATAAGAAGCATGTGTAAGATTCAAATGACATAGGATGTTTTATGTTGGCAACTATGTGTCCAGGACTTGAGAAGGACCTGGAACACTTAGAAGCTTATGAGATGAGTGTGCATCTCAAACAAGCATTTCAAAAACAGGCTAGGCAGGATAGGTTTGACACTGCTGTTGCACTGTTTGACTGTAAGATGTCTGAAGGTGAATCTGTTAGCGCTCATGTTTTGAAGATGAAAGACTATATAGATCACCTTGCAAGACTTGGATATCCCCTGAGTTTGGAACTCGCTACGGATTTGATCCTACACTCTTTACCTAGCAGTTTCTCTCAGTTCGTCATGAACTACAATATGAATAATATGGAAAAGTCCATTCCTGAGCTACATGGTATGCTCAAAACTGCTGAGGGGAATATCAAGAAGCCTACCCAAGTATTGAGTGTCAATATCAAGCCAATGAAAAAGAAAGGTAAAGGCAATGGTAAGGCTAAAGGTGCAAAGGGTGTAAAAGGGTCAAGCTAAGCCAAAACCTGGACCCAAGGCAAAGGTTCCTAAGGAAGGAACTTGTTTCCATTGCAACAAGCCTGAGCATTGGAAAAGAAATTGTGATGTTTATTTGGATGAGTTGAAGAAGCTGAAGGGTAGTGAGACTACATCTTCAGGTATTTATGTTATAAAAATTAATTTATCTACTTCTTCTTCCTGGGTATTAGATACTAGATGTGGATCCCATATTTGTAAAAATATGCAGGGGCTCAAAAGGATTAGGATGCTGAAGAAGGGCGAAGTGGACCTACGTGTTGGCTGTAGAGCAAGAGTTGCTGCTATAGCTATAGGGACTTATGAGCTTGTCTTGCCCAATGAGCTTTTGTTAGTTTTAAACAATTGCTTTTATGTTCTAACTATGAGTAGGAATCTTATTTCAGTATCTGGTTTGGATGATGAAGGTTATTCATTTTTAATTAAAAATAAGAAGTGTTCTATTTTTGATAAAAATGACTTGCTTTATGGTATTGCAAGTAGTTATAATGGCATTATTGTCTTTAGCCTTGATGATTCCAATGACAGTAATATTTATAACATATCTTCAAAGAGAACTAAGCCAAATGAATTAAACCCTACATAATTGTGGCATTTTCGCCTTAGCCATATAAATGAAAAGCACGTATCTAAACTCCATCAAGATGGATTATTAGATTCATTTGATTTTGAATCATTTGAAAATTGCGAGTCTTGTTTGCTGGGAAAGATGACAAAGTCTCCTTTTACTGGACATAGTGAAAGTGCTAATGACTTATTGGGCTTGGTACAAACAGATGTATGCGGCTCAATCAGCATTAGTGACAGAGGAGGATTTCAGTATTTCATAACTTTTACTGATGATTTCAGTAGGTATGGGTATGTCTACCTAATGAAACATAAGCATGAGTCTTTTGAAATGTTTAGAACTTTTCAAAATGAAGTACAAAATCAACTTGGTAAGACAACTAAAATGCTTCGATCAGATCGAGGTGGTGAATATTTAGCCAAGAATTTGACCAACATCTAAGAAATTGTGGAATCGTTTCACAGTTGTCTCCTCCAGGAACTCCACAATCGAGTGGTGTTTCTGAAAGGAGAAATCAAACTTTATTAGATATGGTTCGATCTATGATGAGTCAAGTAGATCTTCCTTTACTTTTTGGGGTTATGCCTTGGAGACAGTTGCATTCATTTTGAATCGTGTACCATCTAAAGAGGTTGAAAAGACACCATATGAGATATTGACTGGTAAGAGACCCATTTTGTCTTTTCTTAAGATTTGGGGTTGTGAAGTTTATGTGAAAAGATTAGTGTCAGATAAGCTAGCTCCAAAGTCTATCAAATGTATTTTTAAAGGGTATCCTCAGGAAACTAAAAGGTACTATTTCTATATTCCCTCATAGAACAAAGTATTTGTTGCGCGAAATAGAATCTTTTTAGAAAAGGAGTTTCTCTCTAATAGAACTAGTGGGAGTATAGTACAACTTGAGGAAACTCAAGTTTCACAAGATATCATTGAACCGTCTTTGGAGACAATTTCAGAACCACAAACAGTTGTGGAGCTTGAAAATGTAACACACATCCAACGTAGATCTGATAGGATACATCGTCGGCCAGAGAGATATGGATTTCTTGTGACTGATGATAGTGACTCATAGATCAAGATGAGCCTACTATTAGGAAGCTGTGTCAGGTCCAGATTCAGATAAATGGCTTGGAGCCATGAATTCTGAGATTCAATCCATGTTTGATAACCAAGTTTAGTCTTTAATTGATCCTCCAGAGGGTATTAAGACTATTGGTTGCAAAAAGATTTTCAAGAAGAAAACTGACATGGATGGGAATGTGCAAACCTACAAAGCAAGGCTTGTTGCTAAAGGTTTCAATCAAACTCATGGTATAGACTATGATGAAACCTTTTCACCAGTTGATATGCTTAAGTCTATTAGAATTCTCCTTGCCATTGCAGCATACTATGATTATGAGATATGGCAAAAGGATGTCAAAACTGCTTTCCTTAATGGAAATTTACTTGAGGATGTGTACATGACACAACCTGAGGGTTTTGTAAATCCTGAGAATTCAAAGAAGGTTTGCAAGCTTCAAAGGTCCATCTATGGATGAAGCAAGCATCTTGAAGCTAGAATCTTCGTTTTGATGAAACAGTTAAGAACTTTGGTTTCATCAAAAATGAAGATGAACCTTCGTTTTGATGAAACAGTTAAGAACTTTGGTTTCATCAAAAATGAAGATGAACCTTGTGTTTACAAGATGGTTAGTGGGAGTGCAGTAGTGTTTTTGGTTTTATATGTAGATGACATATTGGTTATTGGGAATGACACCCCTACCTTGAAAAAGGTTAAGGTCTGGTTAGGGAATTCTTTCTCAATGAAAGACTTATGTGAGGCTACCTATATCCTTGGTATTAAGATCTATAAAGATAGATTTAATAGGATAATAGGCTTGAGTCAAAGTACATACATAGATAAAATGTTGAAGAGGTTCAACATGCAAGAGTCCAAGAAAGGATTCCTGCCTATGTCTCATGGCATTCATCTTAGCAAGAATCAATGTCCTCGGACATCTGATGAGCGAGATCGAATGAATAAAATTCCTTATGCTTCTTCTATAGAATCGATCATGTATGCCATGTTATGTACTAGACCAGATGTCTCATATCCATTGAGCACAACAAGTCTGTAGCGCCCCGACCCGGACAGCGGAATCCGAACCGGTGCACCCGTCGTAGCTTACTGAGAAGACTACAAGACGTCTCATCTCTCGAATACACATCATCACTGACGTAAGAGAAATAAGTGCGGAAACATGTATCTAACGAATCTCAACCATCAAATTCATACATCAAATGATAATAATATCTCAAAGGGTGGTCACAGTAATAACAAACTAAATCCTCAAGTGCATGTAAGATCTGAAATAAATAACAACTATCTCAACTATCTCCCAGAATGTCTCTATGTATCCCATTCAGCCCACTCGCCATCGTCTTCCATGAATATCATATCGTAGCTAGGCTCATCTGCAATGACTGAGGTAGTAACCTTAGCGAAAAACGCTAGCAAGTAACCCGCTTATAAGACATACGGGATCAACACATGGCAAGACATGAGTAATAAGTAATTCAAGGGGTAATGGGGCACATGTCTTATATACTTTCAAAAGCATAGATTTAACAGTACAAGAACACAAAACAGTAATCCATAACCACTAACTATTAACAACCATTCAAGTCACATACCAATTAACCCAACTGACTCACATGATGCATGACAAAATATGCACTACACTACACAATCACAAATGCATGAGCAATTTCTTTTCAAAACAGTGCAATGCATGTCACAATGTCCGGTCTCGTAACTTTATACCATGTAACGCACCCCGGCTTATATTTCCATCCCGGTTAACGTTACAGACAACTTTATACCCTGTAATGCACCTCGGCTTATATTTCCATCCCGATTAACATTACAGACAACTTTATACCCTGTAACGCACCCCGGCTTATATTTCCATCCCGGTTAACGTTACAGACACTTTGTGCCCTGTAATGCACCCCGGCTTATATTTCCATCCCGGTTAACATTACAGGTCACCTTCGCAAATCTGTGCCGAAACACAGCTCTTTCAAAACAATGTGCAAATGCAAGTGCCATGATGCAAGACTCCTCGTTTCAATCACATTCTTGTTCACATAGATTCAATTCACATTCAGATCAATCAATCATAAAAGGTACCCCTCACTTACTCATCAATGCTTATGCTTCCAGCTAGGTCGTCAACACTTAACCTTGATTCTAAAATTCACAAACCAATGTGACAACACCTACCATCCTTCATTGGACTCTACAAAACTCGCACGTTCATTTCATAACCCTCCTAAGTCATCCCCGTTGAAATCCGATTCGAATACCCTTCAATTTCTCCAAACTTGATTCACCTTCTTAAGTCATGTTCCCAAGACTTAGACTAACTTCAATCAGGTCCTAAGAAGCCTCTAAGGTCCCCCAAAGAGTCCCTTAGCTTCCCTCTTTCTTCCCTTAATTTTCCCCAAAACTGTTGGACATCATACCCTCACATCGATCGATCGATGTGACTTCATACCCTCACATCGATCGATCGATGTCCATCAGAGGACATCGATCTCTCAACCCTCTTCCACATCGATCGATCGATGTCCATCATAGGACATCGATCTCTCGACTCCCTCTACATCGATCGATCGATGTCCGTCAGAGGACATCGATCTCTCAACCTTCTCCCACATCGATCGATAGATGTCCATCAGAGGACATCGATCTCTCAACTCCTCTCCACATCTATCGATCGAAGTACTTTATCCCCTCACTTCGATCGATCGATGTCCACGATTTCAGGACAGAAAATTTGTGGTTTCTGCAGAAACTGCAGAACCCTAACTCCAATGGATCCCAAACTCCTTCCCAATCAATCCAAGCCTAATCCCTGCTACCATCTCATGCTTAAACCACAGGTTGAACGCTATACAAATAACAAACAAAGATTCAAGCCTATAACTCAATTATCCCAACCTTATCAATCCAAAGATTACACCTTTCACCCTCAAACCCCACCTAACAATGAAATCACAGCAAGAAGGGATTCAAGGGGTAGGGATTTGCACGATTTCACAGAGCCAACAATAACAAAACGATTTCCAACATATAACGGCCAAATCATCGACACCAAAAACACATAAATCATATACAAGTAATCACGCAACGAAACTACTGCATGGTGATCCATTTTTGATATCAAAACTAGGCCATTTTCTTTCACAAATCGTAAGAACTCATAAGTAGATTACTTGCCTTTGATTACTCGAAGACGGATTGGAGTACGAATGGAGAACGGGTTGAAAATCTTGAAGCTTTCTTCCTTAGGGTTGCTAAAGGGGAAGGAATCGCCTAGGAGGAGAGGAGGTGAACGTCGGTTTCTTTCTGTAAATGAGAGAAACTGACGTTCAGTCAGTTTTTATATGGAATGGGGAAAATTTGTAGTTTCTAAATTATATCCTATTTTCTTATTTATTTTAAAGGATAATTTCTACTACTTAATTCAAAATTACATCCTAATTAATTCCAATATTTAAACTCTTAATTAATTCACATTAATCCTATTATTTAATTTATAATTTATTACTGTTGACCGTCATTAATCTCATTTAATTCCTTCTTTGTCTTTTAATTTTCCTACGGAGGGTGCGGGGCATAACATCCACCCCCTTACAAAAAGTTTCGTCCTCGAAACCGGCGTACCTTATTGGAAGAGGTGTGGATATAGCTCCTTCATTTGCTCCTCAAGTTCCCACGTGGCTTCACTCTCCGTATGATTACCCCACTGAACTTTGAAATACGGAATGACGCGTCTGCGTAGGACTTGATCTTTTCTATCCACAATTTTCATTGGATGTTCTTTACAAGTGATATCTTCCTTGACATCCAATGGTTGTGCCTCAAGGACATGGCTCGGGTCCGATACGTATTTCCTTAGTTGAGATACGTGAAATACGTTATGGACTTGGGACAAGCTCGGAGGCAAGGCTAATCTGTATGCTCTTTCACCAACTTTACCAAGCACTTCATAAGGGCCAATATATCTAGGGCTTAATTTGCCCTTCATTCCAAATCTTGCAACTCCCTTGGTGGGTGAAACTCGTAGATAAACCTTTTCACCTTCCTCAAACTCCAAGGGTCGCCTTTTTGTATCAGCCCAACTCTTATAACCCTTAACCTCTCTCTTATTACCTTCACCTTCGCAATGGTTTGTTCAAACAACTCGGGTGCAGTGATGGTCCTTTCTCCAACTTCGTCCCAACAAACTGGGGACCTGCACTTCCGTCCGTATAAGGCTTCAAATGGCGCCATGCCAATTGCACTGTGATAGCTGTTATTATATGAGAACTCCATCAACTTCAGCATGATATCTCAGTTTCCTTTAAAATCCAAGGCGCACGCTCTCAATATGTCCTCCAAAGTTTGGATGGTCCTTTCGGATTGCCTATCCGTTTGAGGGTGTTATGCGGTACTCATTCTTAGCTCCGTACCCATAGCTTTCTGGAATGCTCTCCAAAACTTAGAGGTGAACTTGGGATCACGGTCCGACACAATGCTGACTAGGACTCCATGCAAGCTCACAATGTTATCCACATAGGTGTTGGATAGTTTCTCATACGAGGTACCATGTGGCATGGCTATGAAATGGGATGTCTTTGTCAAACAGTATACAATCACCCAAATCATCTCATTTCCATTTCTGGTCTTGGGTAGTCCCATCACGAAGTCCATAGTCACGTGCTCCCATTTCCATTCTGGAATCTCTAGTGGCTTCATCAAACCACCAGGTCGTTGATGTTCAGCTTTGACTTGTTGGCAAACCAAACACCTTTCAACATACTCTGCTATAGATCTTTTCATCCCTATCCACCAATAGTTTCTTTTAAGGTCCTTGTACATCTTTGTGCTGTCGGGATGGATAGATAACCTTGAGTTATGAGCTTCGTTTAGCAACTCCTTACGAAGCTCATCATTGTTAGGTACGCACAACCTATTTTGGAACCATAAACTTCCATCTCCTCGCAACTGGAAATCTTTTACTGGTCCCGCAGCTAGTTTATCACGGATTTCTCTTAGCGCTGTGTCACCGTACTGCACCTCTTTGATTCTGCCCACCAAGTCTGGGCTGATAGATAAAGCTGTAAGAACATTCGCCACAGAATCCACTACTTCGAGATCAAACTCCTCAATCTCTCTTTCCAATGGAGACTGTCTTGCGTGGCTAGACTTTCTGCTCAATGCGTCCGCCACTCTGTTGGCCTTACCCGGATGATAGTTGATGGTTAGGTCATAATCCTTAAGTAACTCCAACCATCTTCTCTGACGCATATTTAACTCCTTCTGCGAGAATAAGTACTTTAAGCTCTTGTGATCAGTGAATACGACACACTTTTCTCCGTACAAATAGTGTCTCCAGATCTTAAGAGCAAATACCACAGCTGCTAGCTCCAAGTCATGCGTCGGGTAGTTCTGCTCATATGGTTTCAACTGTCTTGACGCGTACGAAATGACCCGTTCATTTTGCATCAAGACACAACCTATAAACAGAAGGTTAATTTAGGACTAGCAGATGTATATACAATGCATTAATTGTAATGATGTACATATCTAATCCTTTCTTGGACGCGTCACTATAGATCATAAAACAGTCGGTGCCGGAGGGTTGTGCCAACACCGGGGCTGTGGTCAATCTCTTCTTGAGCTCGGTAAAGCTCTGCTCGCATTCAGCATTCCACTCGAACTTAGTTTTCTTCTGCGTAAGTTGACTCAATAGAACTGCTATGGTTGAGAATCCCTCAACGAACTTCCTGTAGTAGCCTGCTAAGCCTAGAAAGCTTCTCACTTCAGTCACGTTGGTAGGTCTCGGCCATTCCGTGATGGCTTCTATCTTTTTAGGATCCACAGAAATCCCGTCTTCCGAAATCACGTGACCGAGAAAGGCTACACTTCTTAACCAGAATTCGCACTTGCTGAATTTGGCATAAAGCTTTTGTTGCCTCAAAATTTGCAACACCACCCTTAAGTGTTCAGCACGAGCTTGTTCTCGGGGGAATAGACCAAGATGTCATCAATGAACACCACCACAAATTGATCCAACCGTTCTCGAAACACGGTATTCATCAAGTCCATAAAAGCTGCTGGGGCATTAGTTAGTCCAAAAGGCATCACTAAGAATTCGTAATGCCCGTATCGAGTCCGAAAAGCCGTTTTAGGTATGTCTCCGGCTTTCACAAGTAGCTGATGATACCCCTGACGAAGGTCAATCTTTGAAAACCAGCGAGCTCCCTTTAGCTGATCAAATAAATCCTCAATCCTTGGCAAGGGATATTTGTTCTTGATGGTAATCTTATTCAGTTCTCGGTAGTCAATGCACAACCTCATACTGCCATCCTTCTTCTTTACAAATAGAACTGGAGCTCCCCAAGGTGATACACTGGGGCGAATCAGTTTCTTGTCTAACAACTCTTGAAGTTGTCCCTTAAGCTCTTTGAGTTCAGCTGGAGCCATTCTATAGGGTGCCTTAGATATAGGCTCGACTCTAGGAATCAAATTGATTTCAATCTCCACTTCTCTCGATGGCGGAACTCTCGGTAAATCGTCTGGAAATACGTCCTTGAACTCATTGATCACCGGAATTTGATCCATAGAGGGGACCTCCTGTTTCGCACCTACTGCGTACACCATGATTCCCTCTGCTCCTTTCTGTAAGGCTTTAAAGGCCTTAATCGCCGTCAAGTATATCTTTTTTGGGGCTTTTGTTAACTTGACGCTTCCTTGTAATGTTATTTCATGCATCTCAGGGTTCTTAACAGTCACTCGTTTAAGCTTGCAGTCAATATTGGCATGATTCTTGGTCAGCCAATCCATGCCCAATATAACGTCGAAATCCTTTATCGGAATGGGAACCAATGTCACTAAAAACAATTCTCCATCCAACTCCAACTCACAATCTTTGTACTGGTGGTGGGATACCAGCACTTGTTCGCTGGCTGCTTGCACCCTGAAGGGGTTCTCAAACCATTCGGGTAAGCAGTCGAGTCCTTTGGCGAATCGCTTAGAGATGAAGGAGTGACTAGCTCCGCTATCAAACAATACGTTTGCAGGTACTTTATTAACTAGGATCACACCTAAACATGAAAGTGTAGCACATAAAGGTTTCACATAAAGCACATTTAATCATCAACTTAGAAGACTAAAATTCAACTTAAGCTACTATTATTGAACTTAAGTCGTACCTGTCACAACGTTGGGGTCCTCCTGGACTTCGGCGTCCGTCATCGCGTGGACTCTCGCATTGGGTCTGCCTCTCTGCTGCTGAGCCGGTCTTGCTTCTGTTTGAAGCTTAGGGTTCCATTCAGGGCAATCCTTGATCCTATGGCCCGCCTTTCCATATTTGAAACACGCTCCGGTTATTTTCCAACATTCACCCACGTGTCTCCTCTGGCAGTGTGGGCATACTGCAGGTGCTTGACGATCAGGCCGGTTCTGTTGCGGTGCCCTCTGAACTGGCCCTGCCTGCCCTTTTCTAGGGATCTTGACCCAACGTCCGGGTCTTCCACCGCTTGGCTCTTCCCTTGGCCTCTTGCTCGACTCGTCACGAGCCTCCTTAGGATGTGACCTGCGCATGTCACTCTCCACGCGGTAACATGCATCCAACATCTCCTCAAAAGTCTTTAAACTGGACCCCGCTATTGCCGTCCGTATGCGGGGGTTCAAACCTTCTTCGAATTTCAGCATTTTCATTCTATTGTTTTCCAATACCATGGGCGTGAATTTGCCCAAGGCATGGAACCTATCCGCATAGTCAGAAACAGTCATCCTCCCTTGTTCGAATTTGTCGAACTGCCTCATCTTGTCCAAGATGGCAGTCTCAGGCACATAGTAATCCTTGTAGGCCTGTACGAACTGCCTCCACTGAATAGGGGAAGTCATCTTTGGCAGAATACCGTTCTACCAGGCATTAGCTCTGCCAATCAGAAAGGGTGTGGCTACATCCACCTTGAGTTCTTCAGGCACTTGCACAAGCCTGAAGCATTTCTCTACTTCATCTAGCCAGAACCCAGCCACCTCTGGGTCAGTGGTCCCTTCGAAATTGGGGGCATGCATCTTCCGCATCTCCCCAATATAATATCTGATGCCTTGCTGGGGAGGTGGTGGAGGTTGCTGTGGTTGTTGCTGCTGCTGAGCAACCCCTTGAGCTATCACGGTGATAGCGTCTATCAGCGCTTGTGGGACTAGGACTGGTGGTGGTGGTGGAGGGTTCTCATTCCCATTTCCACCGTTTCCTTGGTTGTCTCTTCTGGGAGGCATTTTCTGCAAGATCAACGCTAATTAGCATTCAGCAATTCCAAAATAAATACTGAAAGCCCAAATGCGTTGTACAAGGTGGAATTCGTACCCTAAATAAAGCAACATTTATCGGTTAACTTTTATCGCGCTCGCACACACCCATCCCAATCAAACTTACATATAGGATCACATACTTAGACCTAAAGATCAACTTAGGGTGAAAATCATAACTTAAGACTCTTCATGTCATAACCTAGGTCTCCGAGGTAGATCTGAAGCCTAGGCTCTGATACCACCTGTAGCGCCCCGACCCGGACAGCGAAATCCGAACCGGTGCACCCGTCGTAGCTTACTGAGAAGACTAAAGACGTCTCATCTCTCGAATACACATCATCACTGACGTAAGAGAAATAAGTGCGGAAACATGTATCTAACGAATCTCAACCATCAAATTCATACATCAAATGATAATAATATCTCAAAGGGTGGTCACAGTAATAACAAACTAAATCCTCAAGTGCATGTAAGATCTGAAATAAATAACAACTGTCTCAACTATCTCCCAGAATGTCTCTATGTATCCCATTCATCCCACTCGCCATCGTCTTCCATGAATATCATATCGTAGCTAGGCTCATCTGCAATGACAGAGGTAGTACCCTTAGCGAAAAACGCTAGCAAGTAACCCGCTTATAAGACATATGGGATCAACACATGGCAAGACATGAGTAATAAGTAATTCAAGGGGTAATGGGGCACATGTCTTGTATACTTTCAAAAGCATAGATTTAACAGTACAAGAACACAAAACAGTAATCCATAACCACTAACAATTAACAACCATTCAAGTCACATACCAATTAACCCAACTGACTCACATGATGCATGACAAAATATGCACTACACTACACAATCACAAATGCATGAGCAATTTCTTTTCAAAACAGTGCAATGCATGTCACAATGTCCGGTCTCGTAACTTTATACCCTGTAACGCACCCCGGCTTATATTTCCATCCCGGTTAACGTTACAGACAACTTTATACCCTGTAATGTACCTCGGCTTATATTTCCATCCCGATTAACATTACAGACAACTTTATACCCTGTAACCCACCCCGGCTTATATTTCCATCCCGGTTAACGTTACAGACACTTTGTGCCCTGTAATGCACCCCGGCTTATATTTCCATCCCGGTTAACATTACAGGTCACCTTCGCAAATCTGTGCCGAAACACAGCTCTTTCAAAACAATGTGCAAATGCAAGTGCCATGATGCAAGACTCCTCGTTTCAATCACATTCTTGTTCACATAGATTCAATTCACATTCAGATCAATCAATCATAAAAGGTACCCCTCACTTACTCATCAATGCTTATGCTTCCAGCTAGGTCGTCAACACTTAACCTTGATTCTAAAATTCACAAACCAATGTGAGAACACCTACCATCCTTCATTGGACTCTACAAAACTCGCACTTTCATTTCCTAACCCTCCTAAGTCATCCCCTTTGAAATCCGATTCGAATACCCTTCAATTTCTCCAAACTTGATTCACCTTCTTAAGTCATGTTCCCAAGACTTAGACTAACTTCAATCAGGTTCTAAGAAGCCTCTAAGGTCCCCCAAAGAGTCCCTTAGCTTCCCTCTTTCTTCCCTTAATTTTCCCAAAAACTGTTGGACATCATACCCTCACATCGATCGATCGATGTGACTTCATACCCTCACATCGATCGATCGATGTCTATCAG
Source organism: Eustoma russellianum (assembly GCA_036186865.1). Classification (NCBI taxonomy): domain Eukaryota; kingdom Viridiplantae; phylum Streptophyta; class Magnoliopsida; order Gentianales; family Gentianaceae; genus Eustoma; species Eustoma russellianum. The sequence goes on from AP025049.1 coordinate 9,994,557, forward strand.
AGGACATCGATCTCTCAACCCTCTTCCACACCGATCGGTCGATGTCCATCAGAGGACATCGATCTCTCGACTCCCTCTACATCGATCGATCAATGTCCGTCAGAGGACATCGATCTCTCAACCTTCTCCCACATCGATCGATCGATGTCCATCAGAGGACATCGATCTCTCAACTCCTCTCCACATCTATCGATCGAAGTACTTCATCCCTCACTTCGATCGATCGATGTCCACGATTTCAGGACAGAAAATTTGCGGTTTCTGCAGAAACTGCAGAACCCTAACTCCAATGGATCCCAAACTCCTTCCCAATCAATCCAAGCCTAATCCCTGCTACCATCTCATGCTTAAACCACAGGTTGAACGCTATACAAATAACAAACAAAGATTCAAGCCTATAACTCAATTATCCCAACCTTATCAATCCAAAGATTACACCTTTCACCCTCAAACCCCACCTAACAATGAAATCACAGCAAGAAGGGATTCAAGGGGTAGGGATTTGCACGATTTCACAGAGCCAACAATAACAAAACGATTTCTAACATATAACGGCCAAATCATCGACACCAAAAACACATAAATCATATACAAGTAATCACGCAACGAAACTACTGCATGGTGATCCATTTTTGATATCAAAACTAGGCCATTTTCTTTCACAAATCGTAAGAACTCATAAGTAGATTACTTGCCTTTGATTACTCGAAGACGGATTGGAGTACGAATGGAGAACGGGTTGAAAATCTTGAAGCTTTCTTCCTTAGGGTTGCTAAAGGGGAAGGAATCGCCTAGGAGGAGAGGAGGTGAACGTCGGTTTCTTTCTGTGAATGAGAGAAACTGACGTTCAGTCAGTTTTTATATGGAATGGAGAAAATTTGGAGTTTCTAAATTATATCCTATTTTCTTATTTATTTTAAAGGATAATTTCTACTACTTAATTCAAAATTAAATCCTAATTCATTCCAATATTTAAACTCTTAATTAATTCACATTAATCCTATTATTTAATTCATAATTTATTACTGTTGACCGTCATTAATCTCATTTGATTCCTTCTTTGTCTTTTAATTTTCCTACGGAGGGTGCGGGGCATAACAAAGTCGATATCAAGCTGGCCCCGGTGAAGGTCACTGGATAGTTGTCAAGAATATTCTTAAGTACCTCAGAAGGACTAGAGATGTATTCTTGGTTTATGGAGGTTTGGATGACGAGTTAGTTGTAAATGGTTACACAGATGCTAGTTTTCAAACCGACATAGATGATTTCAGATCGCAGTCCGGTTTTGTATTTACATTGAATGGTGGAGCTGTTAGTTGGAAGAGTTCAAAACAAAGCACTGTGGCTGGTTCTACAACAGAGGCTGAGTATATAGAAGCATCAGATGCAGCTAAAGAAGCAGTTTGGTTGAAGAAGTTCATCATTGAGCTAGGAGTGGTACCTAACATTGCAAATCCTGTGGACATTTATTGTAACAACAATGGTGCCACAGCACAAGAAAAAGAGTCTAGATCTCATCAGAGATCTAAACATATACTCAAGCGCTACCATCTCTGTAGCGCCCCGCTCCCGAGCCCTAATATCGGGAACAGTGCACCCGCCGTATTTCACTAAGGAGAATACAAAGCGTCGAATCAATCTCTTACTTGTCAAAAATGACGTAGAAATTTTTTTGCAGAAACGTAAACCATAACATAAAATTAAACTCCAATAGTCGTCATTACATTGCTGAATTAGAATTCTGATAATAAAAGTAGCAAAGAAGTCTGTGACAAATCCTTAGAGTATAAATAAGAGCAAAACGACTGCAGAGTTCCCTCCTATCCTAGCTGCAGCTCTCAACCGACCCATTCTGCTATGTCCGACCCGTCCTCAACAAAAATGTGCTCGTAGTCCCCATCCGGCTCACCTGGGAAGTAGGGGTGAGTGACAGAAATCACCAGTAGATGCCCGCCTCAAACAAATACAAAACGTACATACCGAAATGCTATAACCACATAACACATAAACATGCTATAACATGCATAAGATAAAATAAATGTAGTAAGTAAAACACTCCACATAAAATGCACAAGTACGTGATGCATGCTCAATCAACGTGTCACACGCAACAAAAATTATGTCATGCAATATGCCCCTAGACCTATATGCAATGCATGATCCCGGGATTGACTGGATGCCTGTAGCCCGTACACTACAATCCACCATGACCGATGCCCGTGGCTTGTACACCACGATCCACCACAACCGATGCCCATGGCCCGTACACCATGACTGAGTACCCATGGCCCGTACACCATGATCCACTCCACTCGAGCGTCTGAGACCCGTAAATCTCAACCCACTCCAAATGCAATACACGTGCCATGAATACAACAACAAAGTCGTCTGGGGCCCGTACGCCCATCCTCACCAACTCCGGCACTCAATATTTGGTTTTGTAAATTTTACGAATATTGAAAAGTTGTTATTTAGCATTACCTTTATTTTTTCTTAGCTTGTATTAATTTTCTAGAATTTTCTACTAATTTTCCCTATTTTTCCCCTATTTAATTCTATTTATGACTAATTATTTTTAATTATTTATATTTACCAAATTTCAGAAATTAAGTGTAAATAATTAAATTTTAACCTTTTATATTTTCTGGGGTTTATTTACAATTTTCTAGTGTTTAATTATATTTTCTGGAATTTAAAATCATTTATTTAACCTTTTTTCTAATTTTCCAGAAATTATTAAATTTTTAAATAATCAAACTTTTTTTAACTGGGCTGAAACCCGGCCCTGTGCAATTGCCCTGCCCTGCCTGCGTTTTGGCCCGCCCGCTAGCGGGCTTAATTTTTTTAAAAACATTAAGATATTGGGCCTGGCCTGGCCTGCCTTCGGTCCGGCCTGCTGCCCATCTCTTCTGCCCTTTTTTTTAAGTTAATGGGCCCGGCACTGCAGCCCCCAGCCCCGGCCCGTTAAGGGTCCGACCCGCTGGCGCGCGCTGGCAGGCTGGCCCTAATTTTTTTTATAATTAAGAATCTTGCCAGCAAAGGCGCGTGTTGTGCCACGCGCACGTGTGGGTCCACGCGCGGCCCTTTCAGCGGCGTGTGAGATACACGCGTGGCCTTCCTGGCCCGTTTTTCGTGGCAGATCCGAATTTCTTCCTATTTCCAACCTATGGGAATCTATTCTAAGGCCAAAACACCACTTTTAAAAGGCTCCTAATATGAAAATTTCCACTTTTCAATTTCTTTCAAGATTTTTTTTGGTTCAATCAAATACCATCACCAAAGTTCAAACACGTACAAGCACAAAGTAGCAATAAAACAATTATCTCATGCTTTTCCGAATATAAACAAATACAAATATGCATCTAACACAAATAAAAGCAATGAATCACATAAAATATACCATCAAAGCATGCATGGATCGTACCCATTTGAGGGGGGAAGAGGCACCTACCTTTTTGACGAATTAACTTCCTACGCGGTATCTCTTCTTTCCAAACCCTTCTTCTCTCCCTAACAGCATTGGATAATTATTTGTAAAAGGACAAAAGACCAAATTTGGCCTAAATGGCCTTAAAGGTGGCGGCGGCTGGAGGGGTGCCTTGCACCTCTCCCTCTATATATATTTTTTTCGTTACCTGATGAGCCGAAAGGAAGTATATGATTATGTTTAAGTTTTTTTGTGTGTTATATTTAGATTTATAGAAAAGGTTTAGGATAATTAGTTAGTTATTTTCCTTCCTAGTAAACTTAAGATATACTAGGTAACACATATCCTAATTTCAAATCTTAAATAGTTTAGGATTTATCCCACTATTTTCTTTATTATTATTATTTTATTTTTTTATTTTTTTAAAAAAATAATGATCGTAACAATCTCATTCGAGACGTCATCGATGGAAGAGATGTCAAGATATGCAAAGTTGACACAAAGGATAACATAGCGGATCCATTGACTAAGCCTCTCTCACGGGTCAAGCATGATCAGCACACTAGATCTATGGGTCTCAGATATTTGTAGGCCTAGTGCAAGTGGGAGATTGTTAGTGTATGTGCCCTAGGCCATGATTTGGATGTTTATGTTATACATTTATTATTAATAAAAGAGGTTTTATTATCATTATTGTTGGTTAGAATGTTACACAATTATGATATATGTCCCTGGTTCATTATTGTTATAGAGATAAAATAATTTATAACCAGTATAAGTATTGATTTGATAATCATTAGATGATTATGTGTATGGTGATACAAATCAATCTCATAGATACTTGTTAGAGAACAGTGTATTGGATAGACCCATCATGAGATTACTACATGGATTAGCGTCATAAGTAAATCTCATGATAGTCATGTTTTAATTCTTAGACTTGAGATTGTCATAGTTTCCAACATAAAGACTATTATATTTTGACATGATCTAACGTTATTCGTAACTGGATAATAATAAAAGTCATGATTGAGTATGATAGAAATTTTGTAGAGGATATTGAACAATCAAGATAGAATTTGTCCCTCTCTTTTGAGAGAGATATCTTTTGGCCGCTCGATTAGTGAGACTGTGAAATGCATGGCCGTGCTCAAATGAATTGATAGTGTGATCAGTATCATTTGTTTTATCAGTCTACTTAGAGATCGAGTAATCATATGTTTGAACAATATAAGTATGACGCTGACCATGACTTATGTTCAAACTAGATATCGTGTGACAAAAGGGTTAATGCATGTACTATTATTAGGCTAGTTTGACTTTACTTGTATTAATCGAGTAGTTGTAATGTCTTGCTAGAGACCAATTACGACTTGTTGGTTTAATGGAGATTCAACCGACTGCCACTTAATATGGGCCTATCGGGTCACACAAAAGAATGCGTATGGGCTGATATTAATAATATTAATAATATTAATATTAGATATTAATTATTATTATTATCATTGTTTTTTGTGATTATATATAGATATATGTATTATCGGATAATAACGAAAGAATCCATATCTGATATGGATTTTGAATATCCTGATAAGTTGTATATCTGATATGGATTTTGATTGGCTTAACTAATCCGATTTGGACTCGGATTTGATGACTTATATCTATATATGATGTGCATCTCGTACTGAGATAACACACAATCATCAGAAAAAAATACAGAGCTCATTTTTTAGAAAAACGAGTTCTTTAGACGCGCCGTTCAAGAGCTAGCACTCCAGATGGAAGCATTCGTGTGGATACCGGCAGAGGGTGTTCGTGTCATCGCACCTCCTACGTTCGCACCTCCTACGTCTGCAGATTTCGAATCTACAGAGGTAAAGGGGGTAAAGTTTTTGATTTTTTTCATCGAATTAAACGAACAACATGGATCCTTGATAGGAAATCGGAGACCAAATTTTGTTTTCCGATGCGCGTTTTTGCAGTTATCTTGTCGTATTTCCTAACATGATATAGACATAATTAGGGATATGTATACTAAAATAAAAACAATCGTTCGTACGCCTGTGGAGAATACGAGCTTCTTTCCGGTGGAGGTAGGCCTTCATCAAGGGTCTGCTCTGAGCCCATTTCTTTTCACAGTTGTACTAGATGAGCTGACAAAGCCGATCCAAGAGACAGTTCTATGGTGTATGCTTTTTTGCTGACGATATTCTATTAGTAGCAGAGAGTAGACATACTTTGAGTATGAGGCTAGAGGAGTTGAGAGGTGCTTTAGAGAGAAAAGGTCTAATGATTAGTTGTTCTAAGATCGAGTATATGTATTGCAACTTCAGTGGCGCATCTAATGGTGAGAATAGTCATCTCACCATCGATGGTCAAGTGGTACACAAGTAAGTAAGTTCAAGTACCTAGGATTGTTTGTATACCAAGATAGGGACATAGATAGTGACGTAGCCTGCCGAGTTCAGGCAGGCTGGTGTAGGTGGAGGGCAGCCTCAGGGGTGCCATGTGACAAGAATTTTACAACAAATTAAAGGAGAAAATTTATAGGTTGGTAGTGCGGTCGACAATATTATATGGAACAGACTGCTGGGCCATCATTAGGACACAGGTGCAGAAGATGGAAGTGGCAGAGATGAGGATGTTGAGGTGGATGTATGGGTACATAAGGCTAGACCGGATAGGAAATGAGGTATTTAGGGAAAGGTTAGGGGTGGCTAGTGTATATCAGATAAGATAAGGGAGGGAGACTGAGATGGTTTGAGCATGTCAAGAGGAGACAGATTACAACGTTTGTCAGAGCAGTTGAAAGCCTCATTGTAGAAGGAAAGATGAGTAAAGACAGGCTCAAACTGACTTAGTAAAAGCGGATTAGGCATGGCCTACTAGATTTACACCTCTCTGAGGACATGATCCAAGATATGAGTTTATGGAGGGAGAAGATTAAGGTTAAGGAGGTTTAGGCAGGATATAGGGACACCTTAGAGTATACTTAGGGGCTTAGATACTCTCTACACTTTAGGTTGAATTTGTATTTTTTTGCACTTTTCTGTTCTTGTCTTGGTCTTTCATTATGTGTGCATATACATGGTTATGTATTTTAATAGCTTTCTATTTGTGTTCAATAAATTCTTTCACTAGTACACTAGCACACCATATTCCTATTATTATGTCATCTATGCAGGTATATATAGAGTTGAGGGTCTCACTGGAAGCAAACTCTCTATCCTTTGGAATGGAGGTATCGTTTGCTTGCCTCTCACCCTCCTCAGACCCAAGCGATAACTATTGTTGTCGTTGATATGCACTGAATATGCTTGTTGTTGTTGTTGTATAACTCATGTAGCTTACTTCAATTACCTATCAAATTATAGAATAGAAATAGTAACCAAAATAGTTTGACTTTCTTGAATCATACTCAAATGAAACTAGGACAATATTTTTATAACAAAAAGAATACATGACAAGGAGTAAACCAATTTATGATATACAATGTAACTCATGATAATTTATATTGTACATTGTCATAATTTAGCTACATCTTTTCAAGTTATTCTTTGTATTTGTTAGACGTGAAAGAAATGTAACAATTCATCTCTCGCCAACTTAGGGTTGAACAGTTGTATGTAAGAGAAAAAAAAAGGTTATTTACTTGTAATGAAATTTCATGATTTTTGCCACCTGATCTAAATGTTATGTGTTTAATACATCTCTTTAAGTTGTATGCAAGTATATAACTTTTCCTTGGAGAAAAAAAAAGCTCTAAGTATATAACTTTTCCTCATCAAGGGAAAACAAGTTTCCTATTCAAAATCACTCTCCCATGTGGCCATGTCCCTCCTCTCATATTAAATATACATAGATAAACCTTTTCGGTAATTTGAGGGATGTCCTTAACATCATTATAATCGATAAGGGGGAAGGCAAAAATCAAGAGACAGAGAAGGGCGACAATTAGAGGTTCCCACCAGTGGAAGTGACAGCTAATTATAGAGTTCGACAATAATCAGCTAATTCTGAAGACACACGATCAATTTTTAGACAAAATTCGGCATCAAATTGAACATCCTAACAGCAAATTGGAGTAATCATGCTCAAATATACCTGTATTTAACTGTTTTTTCTTCATGGCAATCAGAATTCCTACAAACCGATTTTTATTTCATAATCTGAGGATGATTGCTCCTCATCTGCTTACGCTGATGAAGTTTACTTGTGGAGATGTTGCAGTCTGGCACTAAGGGAGGAGCAACGGACTCAGGGTGCCGGTGACTAGTGGAGCAAGGACGAATGGGGAAGATAGCTTGGAGATGGAGAGGCACCAGGGTTGTGGAACATATGGACAATGGGAGGTAAGGCTGCTGCGAGGGTGGCTAGGAGAGGGAGCATATGATATTAGGATTTGCAGGATGAAAAGATGGGAATGGAGATAGGAGTGGGAATGGAGGATTTGGTAGTGGATGGAAGAGTAGGGTGTAACGACCCTCCCGAGCCCTAATACTCGAAAACGACTCACCTGTTATATTTCGTTAAGGAAAATATAAGGTGTCAAAGACGAAACCAATGCACGTCAGCGGAAGTGTTATAGCCGGAAAAAAAAAGAAAATAAAATGAAAGAAAAGAAATATTTAAATAGGTAGAAGATAAGGATTAAATAAATAAAAGTATTTTAAAAAAAGGGATAATATGAGTTTAAATTGAGGGGTGTAACCGCCCCTCAATTTACGTGCATGACTGGGGGAATTAAAAGGGGATTGGGGGAGGGGAGCGCATAATGGCAGAGAAGGAAAAAAAAGGGTTGAAATTTAAAGAAAAGAGGGAGGGCAGCGCAGGGCACAGCAGCCAGGGATGGAAAAAGGGGAAAGAGATGGAAGGAAAGAGAAGAAGGAGAAGGGAGAAAAGAAAGAGAAGGCAACCGGGTTAATTCCATTGCGTAGTTCGTTTACAAACAGGTAGGTTCCCTTTTCCCCCTCCAAATGGTACAAATTCAAGCATGCTTTGGTGGTATTCTAAGTGTTTTTGTTGTTTTAATTGTTCAATTTGATAGCATGTTGCTCAATCTGTGAAAAGCATGAAATTTAGAGTTTGTGGAATGCCTGAACTGTATTGCGTGGTTTGAATTTGATTCTAGGGAAAAATTTGATAGCCAAAATAGCACCTCTTTAGCGTATTTGGGGTTTCATGTTTCTGTTTTGGCTTTAGATTAGGTTCCCATAGATTGGAAATAGGCAAAAATATAGATCGGAGTCGAAAAACGGATGTCGGAGCGGATCACGCGCTGCCGGAATGGCCGCGCGTGGCCTACACACGCGCTCATACATCTGGAAAATAAAAAAAAGTTGCATTAGGGCCGGCCTGCCAGCAGACCAGGCCAGCCCCTAAATGGGCCGCTGGCTGGCTGCAGCAGAGCTAGCCCATTTAGCTGCTATATATAAAAAAAAGGAGGCCGGCTTAGCGGACTGGACCGAATGGCCAACGGACCGGGCCAGCTGCTGGCCGGCCCAATTAACATAACCGATTAAAAAAAAAGGGGGGGAAGCGGACCAGAGGCGCAGCGAAAGCGGGCAAGGCCTAAGCTTAGCGGACCGGGGCTGACGTAAACAGGTCGGCCCCAATCTAAATTAAATAATTAAATATTTCTGAATTTCTGGGAATTATTCAATGGGTATTTAATTGATTTAAAATAGTAACAATTACAGGAAAAATATAAATAAATATAAGAAAATTGTAAATAAATTCCAGAAATTATAAAATATTAAAATTAAATTATTTCCATTAAATTTCGGTAATTGTGAAAATCTATTTAATTTAGATAATTAGGTAATAAATAGAAATAAATAAGGAGAAAATGAGAAAAAAAAATATGAAAAATACACGATAAAGGTATACAAGCCGTGGAAAGGTGGATTTGACGCTGAACAACGCGGAATCACTAATAGGATAATAAGTGAACCTAGAATCGAGTGCCGGAGGATGGTGAGGATGGGCCAGGGGCCTCAGGCGATTGTGTTTTTGCATTCATGGCACGTGCATTGCATTTATGGCGGGTCGTGAAGTATGGGTCATGGGCGCTCAGGATGGTGTACGGTGGTGGGGCCACGACACTCAGGATGGTGTGCGGTGGCGCGGCCACGCACACTCAGTATGGTGACTGTGGGGTGTATGACCTGCAGCCACTCAGTAGGACCCAGGTTCATGTATTGCACGGTATGGAAATCGGCATTCTGTATGACATGACTTTGTTGCGTGTGATATGCATAGTGGGACATGCATCACGATATTGCGCATTCTTTACCTGGAGTGATTTACGTTTCCGCATTCTTTCGTACGCTTATGTGATATCATGATCTATTTGCTATGTGTTATATCATTTTTGGATGCTTGTCTTGTACTACTTGGAGGCAGGTGTCTACTGAGTGATTTTCATGTCACTCACTCCTACTCCCCCCCCCCACTCGAGGTGAGCAGGTAGAGTCCTACGATTATGTCTTTGTTGAGGACGGGGCTGACACAGTGGAGTGGGCAGACTGATGGCCGCATCTAGGACATGAGACGACCTTGCGGTCATTTGTTATTATTTTATTGGGATTTCATTAGTACTATCCGGATTAGACCGTTGACACATTGATGTTGTTGCTAGCACTGGTTCGGTATTTTATTGAGATATTATCTTTTATTAGTAGAACTTAATGAATGGTATTACGTTTCCGCGCAAAACATTTCTACGTCTTTTCGGACATGTTGGAAATTGATTCGACGCTTTGTATTCTCCTTAGTGAGATACGGCGGGCGTACTATTCCCGATGCTAGGGTTCGGGAGCGGGGCGCTACAGGAAGTCCAAATAAAATCCTCGAAATCATCAAATACAATCAATAATGTACACAATCTAGGTTAAACTAATCAATACAACGTCGAAATGAAATAAATGTCTAAATCTTCTCAATGTACGAAAACTGAAAAATCATAAGTCCTCTAAAATCATCTTCAAAAATATCCCCAATGGCCAGGAGCAAGCCAGCTCTCTCAGTCCAAATCATCCTCGACATAGACTAACTCGTAATCCTGGTCGTTTGAAAGAAAATTTTGGTAAAGTGTAGTATGAGCGACACTTCTCCCAGCAAGTAACCTCACTATACTTACCGTGGGATCATACACGGAAAAGCAGGTGTGATGAAAATAAATAACAAAAATGAAAATAACATGGTTCTCAATTACAAATAAATTTACATTTATACTCCTAACAATCAAAATCAAAAGCAACAAGTAAATCCAACAAAGCCACATAACATAGTGCAATCAGTGGTTAGTCCAAGCCAAAACGTGATGCAATTTTCTAAAACAATACAATGCCAAAGTTTCCAAAACCAAAACCAAAGTCTTCCAAATATCCAAAGTTCCAAGATTCCAAATCCAGTTTAGCCGGTCCAAAGTCCAAATTCTAAATAATCCAAAATCTGACTAAATCGGTCCAAAGTCCAAAATCAAATGCAATAAATGTAGAATTTTCCCTACAAGTGATTTATACCGTAAGATTTACGAATCGGTCCTCCAGTAGTCAATATGCCACAGACACCTTGTCCCAGACTAGGTAGTTACGTCTGTGGCGCCCTAAAAGAGGCAAATATGTCAGTGCACCCTGTCCCAGACTAGGTAGTTACGTCCGGACGATCCGTTTGTCCGAAACTAATCCAACTTACAATATATTTCACATTATATGGGCGAATTTCGAAATTATGAATGCAAATTTTTGAAAATGATTTTCCATGTTCAAAAGTTAGTCAAAATTATCAAAATGCCTAATAAACCAAATATTCCAAATCAAATATACCAAATATTCCAAAATTTCCAAGAATACCAAATGTACCCTTTCTGCTGCATACATACACACATATATATGTCCACGCTCTTACATGCGCATATACACGTACATACGTATACGTATCTCCCTCGACCCGCTTTTCACTCAACTCACTACCCAACTCACTTCACCTCACCTCACCTCCAACCCCTCAGCCCAGCCCCACTGCCCGCTGCCCAAACCCTTGCCCCTGCCCTGCAGCCATCAGCCCAGCCTCTCCCCACTCCCCCTAACCCTAAATTTCCTTAAACACCCTCACCCCACACTCGGCCACCATCAAAATTTCTCACCACTCACTCTTTTCACATTTAACCTCATAGACATCAAGTATCATTCATGCTTAATACATTGCCGCAAAAATCACAACCATCAAAGCACGCACGCACCCACATGTGTGGCCTCACGCTGTCCACGCCCGGCCACTGGCCAGCGCGTGAGTCAACTGGTGGCGCCCTCCGACCACCAGAATTTCTATTTTTCTAAATCCAACCCATCTCCACCCTCAAACTGTGCAAAATCCAAATTTTTGAGTTCCATTTTACCGATTCGGGTCCAAAAATCTTAACTTCCAACCTACATGTATTAGACCAAATCAATTCCTATATTTTGCCAAAATCATACAAACCTAAAAGCCACCAGCCCTAGCCGTTGCCCACTGCCCCCAAATCCCAAAATACAATTCGGCCAACACCCACATCATCACCAATATATAATTACATACACCATATAACCCCCAAGATTTATATGTATGCAAATGAGCCACATAAATATTACTTTTCCTTTTCTCACATACAAAAGAATTCGGCCACTGGCCCCTTTAATGCTCTCGGACAGCAACCAAGAAAATACCACTTTAGCAAACACATGCATCACAAATACCACATACATTCATGTATGAATTGTCTAATAATCAAATGGATTTGCAAATCCATCCTTTGGCCGCCCAGGGTGCAGCGGTCATACACCAATTTCAACAACAATTACTAACTCATAATGTATTCATGTATATCATCGACATTATCACATATATACATGCATAAATTCATACATCTATGAATCCAATGATAATCATGCATGATTCGAGTTTGGTACCAAAATAAACGCATAGATTTTGCAAAAAAAATAGCAAGTATAGTACATAATTACCTTATATTATACCATAGATGGAATAAGGCTGGTTGGGACAAAATGACTCCTTCCTCTTTTTTGGTGTGCTCAACCGAATGGCTGCTGTTGGGGGGGAGGGGTGGAAGTTTTTTTCCTTGTTGATGCTGAGCTTGGGGGGGCAGTGGCGGACGAAGCGGCTGATTTTTGGAGGGGCAAAATTCACACTATGGGATCACCGTCCACCTTTTCAAACTCAATAGACATTCCATCAAAAATCCGACAAAAACTCCCTTACAATATAGACATATGCAAATATTATAACATAAAATCTAAACCAACACATCCACTAATCAAAATGCAACAATAATAAGCAACCATCAACAATATCCAACAAAAGTTATTCATAAGCAACATTAACAAGCATCAATATCCAACAAAAGTTATTAATTTGACGCTCGACACACCTTTTATTTACGAAATAAAAGACGAGCAGCAGGAGGGATTATTGGTGGCCGCAACAAATTTCTTCGAGTTCCCAAATTCTGAAATTGTTGCATAATGTTTTCATTTGAAATGGTTCCAAAAACTTCCTTTTCGAAGTAACACAGTAAACAGTTCGATAGTAAGTCCTCCCAATCGGTTGCGCAGATCAGTCTTTATTATATTCATCGCAGAAAAACTTCTTTCCACACTCGCTGTTCCGACAGGTAAGATCAGTGCTAAGTCGATGAGCCAATATACTAAAGGAAAGTAATTGTGATAATTCAACTCCACCATCTTCTTTGCAAGAACTCCAAGATTAGTAATATAAGAGAATACTTCATTTGATTTCATATCACCAATGTAACTTTTAAGTTTATGGTTGAGCTCAATTCGATCCTTGATAGTGAAATCATCTGGATATAACTCAGCAAGGTGTTGCAATTGGCTATGATCAAAATTTGCAAAAGAATTGGAAGGATCAAGGCACATCACACATCTAAGTAAATCTATGCTGGCTTCGGTGAAGTGTGTATCTACTAATCAAAAATTTTCTCCTAGTTCCTAGTAACACACATATATCACAAATCATGAGATAGTTTTGGGATTAAAAAACAGATACCTTAAATTTAGATAATTAAAAATACAACTGCATCTACCTACTACCTAAATTTTTTCTCCGAGTTGGGGGAGCGGCTGCCCCCCGTGGCCCCCTCTGGACGCCCCTGGGGGGATACGGTGGAGTGCAGATTTTTTTTTAACAGAGGGAGGGATAAGGCTGGTGGGGAATTGTGGGGAATTGTGGGGGGAGAAACTTGGGGCATAATTTAGTTAGTTTCTTCTTTTTGTATGTGCAAAATTGTATACATTATTATTATTATTTATTTATTTTTCCTCTCTGACATGGGATGTAACATAAGGGGTGAACGTGGCAGTTGGAGGAGTAGAGAAGGGGCAATGGTGGAATGGAAGGAGAAATTCATGTGTGGGACGGTGGTGGTGGAACTCTGGCTGGTATAGACAACTTGAAAGGTGTATATTTATCTTTGGAGACTCTAAAATGTAATGTATTGGGTCTTAAAATTCAGTGTATGGATAGTGACTGCCAAGCTTTTTTTTCCGGAGAAACGATCAATTATATTGAATAAAACATCAACTGTACAATGGGTTGCAAAAGTAACAGCAAAAGAGACCTATTACAAATCTACATCAATTTGACAAGCTTTAAGAAGAACATACACACGGGACCGCATGCCCTGTATAAACTGATTTGGAGGAGTCTCATTCTAAACACCCGTATGATTAGCTTTGATACGACGTTGCCATACACCCAAAACAATCTCGCGAAATAGGTAACTCCACTTCTGTGTATCCCCCGGCCTTCCAAAGTCTGTCTGCAAGTTGGCGTCAACCCAATCTGCTAAGGTATTAACACCAAAAAACGCATGCCATCTCATTGGGATGACCGCCGCCTTCCATATTTTTTTCACCCAGCAACAGTCCCGGAAATCATGGAGCGAATCCGCAGCATCTAAATTGCACCTCGGGCATCTAGTTTCGGTGGTTATACGTCGTTTGAGTAAAAAGCTCAGAGAGGGAACGGAATTATGTCGCAGCTTCCACAGAAAAAGATTACCGCGTAAAGGTCCCTTGAGCGCCCAAATGCGCATCCAGACTCTGTGATTATCAACGATACTGGGCTCGATTTTTTGGAGTTGGTATGCACTGTTAACTGAAAAGTGTCTTGGTTCCTTGTCCAACCAACGGATGTCACCAGTAGAAATTGGACTGCTATCATGAAGGTAATTTGAACTTTGAAGGCCCTGTTTAAGTATGCTAGCGGCACGCCTAATTCCACGCCAAGCGCGTGAAACCGAAGTACGAGTAGAACCCGACAGAGGTGAGCCGTATTTAGCCCACATAACTTTAACCCATAAACGTTCCTTGTCAATAAGCATCAACCATCCTAGTTTGACTAGGTAAGCCAGATTCACATTTCGCAACCGCTTGAACCCAAGACCCCCTTGTTCCTTGGGTTTGCAAACTTTGTCCCAGGCGATACAATGCATTTTTCTTGATTCCTCAGTGTCTCCCCACAGAAAATTCCGCATATATTTCTCCATTTCCTCAATTACAGAGATCGGTAATTCCACTGTCTGCATTACATAGGAGGGTAACGCATTCAGGACTGATTGAATAAGAACACACCGCGAGGCCTGCGACAGCACACGGGCTGACCACGTGTTAAGCTTAGAGCGTACGTTTTCCAATAGAAAGTCATATGTCTTTGGTGAAACACGATTGTGAAGAATGGGTACTCCCAAGTACTTGCCTAAATCAGTTGTCTTACGAATTCTAAGTTTTTGGCAAATACTCCTACTCACCTCCACCGGGGTATTTCTTGAAACAAACATAACAGACTTTTCCAAGCTAATCTTTTGTCCTGAGACAACACAAAAATCCCGCAATGTTTCCTCCATAACACTCGCTTGGGTTTCCGAGGCTTCTCCAAACAGGAGCAGGTCATCCGCAAAGAAAATATGGGAAATCTTCGGGCCTCCCCTTGATGCTTGGATTGTCTTCCACCGTTTCGCCGCCACCATATTATTGATTTGCTGCCCAAGGACATCCATGCAGAGGAGAAAGATATAAGGTGCACGCGGATCCCCTTGTCGAATACCGCGGGTAGGTTGGAATGACTCAAGTTTCTCACTGTTCCACAAGATTGATAGCTTGGAAGAGGATATGCAAAACATAATGAGTTTTGCCATGCTTTCGCTCAACCCAACGGACAAAAGGATTTTTTGGATGTAGTCCCATCGAACTCTATCGTAAGCCTTTTCGAGATCAAGTTTAACAGCCATGAGCCATTTCTTTCCCCTCTTATTACGCATAGTGTGAATTAACTCCTGTGCAATGAGAATATTTTCAGCCGAACTTCTCCCAGAGGTGAAGGCACACTGCGTTTGGTCAATGAGCCGCGGGATAAACTGCTTCAAACGATTTGCCACCACTTTCGTGACCAGTTTGACAGCAACATTCATCAAGGCAATCGGGCGGAATTGATTGATTCTCTCAGGGTGTTGTATCTTGGGGATTAGTGTGATGAGTGTTTCATTCATCTGCGGTGGAAATGACTGAGTCCGGAAGGCTTTATGGACAAAGTTTATAAGTGAGGGACCAACAATAGCCCAGTATCGCTGATAGAAGCCGGGTGGAAGGCCATCTGGCCCAGGGGCTTTCATCCCACCCATTTGAAACATTGCGCACTCAATCTCTTGGTTTCTGACTTCACCATTAAGACTGCTGAGTTCATATTGAGACAGTTTTGGGAAGCTGGGAGTCCAGTCGGTGGGGAGAGAGTCAGAATCATCCATGTACAGTGAAATGAAATAATTTCGAACAAACTCCTTTAGAGTCGAATCATCGCTAATCCATTCGCCGTTGTCCATCCGCAGGCAGTGGTTCTTTGTCCGTCGATGCCTCCTCTTGAGCGACTTATGAAAATAATTTGAGTTTCGCTCCCCATGTGCGAGCCAGTTAAGTTGTGACTTCTGCTGCCAATAAATGTCTTCCTGTTTAAGAAGATTCCCATATTTGGATAGTAGCTCACTCTCCAAGTTTGTAAGGTAGCGAGAGGAATAATTGGCCAACGCTCGCTGGACGCCCCCAATCCTCAATTCACACCTCCTTTTCTTCTGGAATAGATCCCCATAAACATCCTTACTCCATGACTGGAGGCTGCTCCAAAAAGTCTTGATATCCACACTAAGGTCACCTGAGGGTTTCGGCCAAGAGCCTCTTACAAAGTGAGGGAAGTCAGAGTGTTCCATCCAATTGTGTTGAAAACGTGGCACTGCCAAGCTAGCCACCCTAGGCGTGGGGAAGTCGTGTCGCAGGAGGATGGGGTGATGGTCCGAATGAGTTCTGGGTAGATGATGCACAAAAGCATTAGGAAACCTCTCAGACCACCAATCGTTTGCCCAACCCTGATCAAGTCTTTGTTGGATACGGCCGCGACCGTGGCAATTGTTAGTCCACGTGAATTTGGATCCTGAGAACGGGATTCCCTCAAGGCCGCACTTATCAATCATCTTTCTCATAAGATTTGCCATATACCCACCCACACGGCGTCCACCACGCTTGTCGTCATGGCGCACGATTTGGTTCCAGTCACCGATAAGGCACCAAGGTAGATGAATGAAGCTGCTAAGTTGATTCACATAATCATAGAATGTTTCACGTATCGCTGCTATAGGGGACGCATATACCAGCGTAAGTAGCCAATCCGTATGTCCATTACGTAGTATGCCAACAGTTAGAGATTGGGCCGTAAAGCCCCATATTTTTATCTGCACATCCGCATCCGCCCAAAAGCACCAGAGGCCGCCTGCAAAACCTCTGGTCTCTACAGCTGCGAAATGAGTGAAATGGAAATTGTCCAAGATCCACTCACCCTTAGAGCTATGTTGTCGTGTCTCCATGAGGAATAGTATCGTCGGTTTATGTTGCCCAACCAAGTCCTTCAGTGCCATACGGAACTGTGCTGACCCAGCTCCGCGGCAATTCCAGGCGAGAATACTGAACATATCACAGAGGAGGTAGGTCAGTGGCTATCGCCTCCACCATCGGCATAGTTACCATAATGTCATTTCCAACGTCATTCCCCTTGGCAATAGAGAGATCCGTCTCATCAGGGGCTGGGTGAGTTAAGTGGGCCTCTTCGGTCATACTAACGTCAGGGGGATGTTGCTTTATTAGCGCATCTGGGGCGGTTAGAGTGTCCTTCCGTTTAAGGATTAAGAGGGAAAGCCATTGTTGAGTGTACATAGCATCAGAAGCTTTGAAGTTAAAGTTTAGGTCACTGTGATCCATGTTTGTAATATCTCGAAGTGACGCAATATTGGAGCTGCCACCCCTTCTGCCTGATCCCCTTCCTCTAGATATTCCTCCTCTGCCACCCTGCCGGATGCTGGGTTCTCCGGTTGCTGAAATCCCAGTGCCGGTCGTCCTATTGCCTTTTGATGTTGATGGGTTATTTTGTCTACGGTTTATCGAGCTTTTGTTCCCCTTTGCACTAGATTGGAAAGACGCAGCCGGCCCTCTGTCACGGACAAGTTGGAATCCGGCCACCAACGATGCTTCCTGGTCCATCTCATTAACAGCCTCCTCCTCATTTAACACATTGAACCGAGATCCAGTACCCAACGTTTTACTGGTAGTTGCACCACCCTGACGTGTCTCCCGGTTCTGAGCTCTCCCATCGCCCCCTGCCTCCCCCTGGTGCTGGAACTGAAACAAGTCAGCGGCTGGGGTCGACCTACGCCGTCTATTACTAGATGCGACCATCCAAGGACCAAATGGTGTGTCCGATTTAATATCATCATTTCTCCCCTTCATAGTATATTTATCCATGCAGACTCTAAAATGTAATTTATTGGGTCTAGAAGTTAAAGTTAATGTATGAATACTCGGTGACAAATTTTTTTCGAACGAGTAAAATGTGTAATTTGTAATTATGAATATTAGTTGCAATCTTTTTTTTAAAGAAGAAGAAAGGTGGTGTGTGGCCGGGGGAGGGGGGGGGGGTGGGATGAAGAACAGCGATGGTAAGGACTCTAGAAAGAATGTCTAAAACCCTTACCCGGCTGTAGGAGTAGCTGCAGTTTACCATAAAAATGGAGCAAGCCGCCGTTCCTCTTCTCAAACTAGTGAATTCCGACGGCAGAGGACGGTCACTCCTGGCTGCTACACCACTTAAAGCCGGCCAAATTATCCTTCAAGACTCCCCTATTCTTCTCTACTCCGCCTTCCCTCTTCTCTCTCCTCCATCATCATCTTCAACCCCTCACATCTACTGCACTCACTGCTTCAAGCAAATCCCCAGCCAAAAATCCACCACCATCCCTTGCCCAACTTGTTCCTCCTCTCTTTTCTGCTCTCCAGCTTGCCTCTCCCTCTCCTGCTCCTCTTCCCACTCTCCTTGGGTCTGTAAATCCCTAACCAAGCTTCAAGACCCCTCTTCTTCCCCCCTCCTAAATCTCGATGTTGAAATTCAGGTCCAAGCTCGGTTCTTGATTGCTGCATGTAACCTTGCCCAGGTTTCTCCTGCTGATTTTCAGACTCTAATGTCTCTTCAAGGTGAGCCCAATAATTTTTTTCACTTGCCGGAGTGGAAAGACTCTGTCTTTTTTCTCCACAATTTGGTTTTATCTCTTTTTCCGTCGCAAAGTGGGTTTGGAAGTTCGTATACGGTGGAGCTTACGGGTGCCCTTTTAGCTAAGGACAAAATTAATGCGTTTGGGATTATGGAGCCCTTTGCTCCTGATAAAGAAAGGTCTGTTAGGGCATTTGGGATTTATCCTAAGGCGTCTTTCTTTAATCATGATTGTCTACCGAATGCGTGCCGGTTTGATTATGTTGATGGTGGAAATGGTGAGGGGCATGGGAATAAAACGGATATTATAATTAGGATGATTCATGATGTTCCGGAGGGAAGGGAGATTTGTTTGAGTTACTTTCCGGTGAATTTGAAGTATTTGGAGAGGCAAAGGAGGTTGAAGGAGGATTATGGTTTTATTTGTGAGTGTGACCGCTGCAAGGTTGAAGCTAATTGGTCTGATCAAGAAGATGAGGGTTTGGATGAAGACGAGGCTGATGATGAAGGGGAGGCTGTGATGGAAGGGGATGATGATGATGAGGGTATGAAGGAGGATGATGATGGCTCTGCAACTAGAAGTGATAATGACTTTCCGCACGCTTATTTCTTCTTGAGTTACGTGTGTACTAAGGAAAATTGTTGGGGCACATTGGCTCCCTTACCTCCATCAGGGTCAACTTTGACTCCTACGATGGAGTGCAACGTTTGTGGAAGCTTGAGCTACTCCAGAGGACTTATAGACGGCAATGTGGCATAATAATGAGTTTTCCTAGTGAGTTTTCATGGTCTATCGCTCTATTCATATGCTACTTGATTGATGTCTGCAATTTCAATTTAGAGCTTTGTGCTTAACTTGGTGGATGAACGGGATGACCCATAACCTTTGAGTTTCTGTGTTTGGTGGGTTGAGTTTTGTGTTTGTCTTTTTTACTGGTCCGCTAGTTAGTTTATTAATACTGGTTGTTTTAGTTATATTATATTCTCGCTGCAAAATGACTCATTAAATTGGTTGTGTTTCTTATATTGTGAAGTAGCAGTTGATCGACACAGATTGATGCAATTTTCATTATAGAGCCTCTAAGGCAATGGGTAACGTTGTTGTTGTTGTTGTTGATTCTCGCTGTTGCTTGCTTGTTTCTCGACATAACTTATGTTATGTTGACGAACCTTTAGTTGATATGTTTGTGTAAAAGAGAAGTGGTCTTCATATTCGGGCTTGTAAATTAGTGAATATCAGAGAAATAAGATCCCAACATCACCACATGAAACAATGCGATGTTAAAAGCCTTCGAAAATATGATCTTGCAGTACGTGGTGCTTGTAAGTCCCTGACTTATGCTGGACTTTCATGCATGGTTCCTCCAATATCTTTATTCTATTCTCTTTGGTTGGTTCCTGGAATTGCACCTCAGCAAATTAGGTGCATTTGGTTCTTAAGTAGTTCGGTTCCTCATGCTTTTGGTTTTCAAAGCAATTTATTCCCTCAGGATCCATGAGCTGCTAATATTTTTGTGCTTCAAGGCTCATAATACTTTTGCTCTTAAATTCTAGATCTTGTGGCAGACCACTCTTTGCGAATTACTTTTGAGATGGAAACCTGATACAGGAGATTAAATGTATTCTCTCTGTCATCTCAGTTGCAATTTTCTTTCTTATCTTTATGTTGTTAATTAGTAATTATTATTTTTTTCTTGAGAAGAATGCTATTTTTGTAGGTATTTTAGCGGGTTGCTTGCTATAAGGATTTAATGTCACACGTTTCCCCTGTCGTAGAGTCCACAAGTTCACCTCGCTTTGTCTCCCTGTTTGAGTTTTTCACCAGCTCATGCTATAACAGGAGTCGTATCAGTTGTTTTGCCAGGTAGGCTTAACACTTGGAGGAGAATTTCAAAGTAGTGTTATAAATTGAAATCCATTCTCAGTTCACAGTTTTCCAACCAAAGGCAGTCGGGTTCATACCTCTATTAAAAGAGGGGCGTGATTTTTAAAATAGTGATAGCTATTAGAGTAGCAGCATGTCGACATCCTCTTGTAAAGGATAAGACAGTGGAGCGAAGAGGAAAGTGTCTTTGGTTATGCTCTGGCTTATCTATCCATCTAGATGATTTTCCATCTTTTACATCATCTCCTATGTTATTTCACATGGTTGACTGAACCAAAGAAAATGCATCTCTTGCCAGACCTTTTATTGCCCTTGTGACTTGAAACAACTGCACTCATTCTACAATCTTGTTTATCATATCCTAGAAATTCACAGTGCTAAAAAGTCACAACACTGATGTTGATTCATATATATATTTTTCTCAACTGACGCAGCATGTTTGTCTTCTTGCTTCAAAAGGTATCAGAAAAGGTGACATTTAAGGTTGAGGCATCCAGAATTCTTCCCTTGAAGAAGCACTTGACCTTATAGCTGGAAATAGACAATTTCTCCTCCCACTGTCTTGGCACGCCCGAGGCGCCTTTGGGTCTTTGTGCTAGCTCTTTATGCCTCAGTTTTTCCATAGTAAGGCACTGCAAGGTGCAGATGCAGATTTGCTCCAGCCTACGAAAAAGAACTGATCTTAACCATTTCCGTCGGTACTCCACTACTTTGGAGGGCCCATGATCCTATTTGTGCTTGCAGAATACATTATGCTAAATTTTCAGAAGGATAGGACTTGTAGAACACTTCATTTCTTTTACTTTTTTTGGGGGCAGGGGGTGGGGGTTGTGTTTTTGAGGCATGGGGGCGCTCTATTTTTGGTTAACAATGTGTATTTTTGGTTAATCCGTGGAAGGTAGGTGTTCTCATTTTGGTCAACAATGTTTATTTTCAAAATTACTTCTTCGTTGGTCGTTTACTGCATGTAGTTTTTGTATATGTTGCAGAAGCACTGATGTCTTGTCAATCGCACTTCTGTATTTGTAACATTATCCCACTGATATTGACCTTCCCTTTTTTTTTTCCTTTTCTTTTTTGGAGTCATAGACCTTCATTTATTTTTTATTTTTTTAAAAAAAGGCTCTTTAAGCTAGAAGTCGAACTTATTGATCGAAAAATATATTCAAGTATGCACACATAAATGCATATATGTGTTTATATATATACATATAAATTGGCTAATACTTGATATCTATCACTGAGTAGGCTGGAATGCGACTGCAGCTTCCATAATTCTCAGCTGGTATAGGATGCAGTCTATTTGCGCATGTTTAAAGTCCTCGTCCTCATTTGCTCGTCGGATACTTGAGTCGTTTTTTAACTATAGTCCAAGGGAGGCGTGCTTTGAGGTGTTTTATGGAAATCTGGGGCTTGAGGTGACAGGGAAAAATGACGGGTTAGGGTTTTACTATGAAGTCGTAGAGAAGAGGAAGGATGATGAGAAGATTACGGTTAATTTGGAGTTTTCAAGAACAGTTTAAAAAAATTACACTGCCGTCCAATACCAATAAATTGTGCTAGCGCTAAAATGTTTTTCATATCGAGCGCATCATATGGTCCGAATGCGAGACAAGGTCGTTATGTTTGGAGGCATTGAGTGTAGTGTCAAATAAGGATGGGTTTCCGTCGCATGTTTTAAAGGCAGCGATAATTGAGCTAAGGTTGTTATATTTGGAGGCCTTAGATGTAGTGTGAAATAAGGAAGGATTTCTGTCACATGGTTTAAATGCACCGACAATTGAGCTAAGGTCGCTAAATCTCCTAAAGAATTTGGATATATTTAAAAATAAGTTAGGTTTTTTAAGTCGTAAGTTAGATACTAATAGACAAAATACTAGGTTATGTAGGAGTATTAGACTGGAAAACGAAATATTGTAACTCTAACTGAAAAAACAATGGAGATAGTAAACACAATGATAAAAAGAAAAAGTATTCTATTTTTCCATGAGACAAAGTGATAGGTGAAAAGGTTATGATATTTGACAGTTTCGGATTTAATGTGTACACAGGAAAGAGTAAGACAAAAAATGGAGTTGGTGTTGTTATATCCTATTTTTCTTTAATAAGGGTAAAAATGGTATTTAGGCTAATTAATTACTAAACCTAATTTGATTAGGAAATTTCTCCTAAACCCTAATTAAATTTCTATTTAATTAGGTTGATTCCTCCTCCCTCCCCACAAAGCAAATCAGCCGCCCCTCTATAGAAAAAAACGTTTCTTGCTTCCAAAAGCTTCAAGGCCGCCTGCCTAAGGAGGAGAGCCACCCGTTGCGATCAAGCCTTTCAACCGTAGAGAATTACCGTTAATTGCCAGGTACGTGTCCCTTTAACATCCTTTGAATGTAAAGCGTATAATCTTTATTTTCTATATGAAAACAAAATCGTGCATAAGTAATTGTGGTTGTATATATGCATGTTTATCTGATTATGTGAGTATATGATGAATTGTATATTCGTATGTCGGTGGTACTGTGACCGCATGTATAGATGTATATATGAATATATTTTGTATGAGAATTATGCAAAAGATTTCATTTCTTTACGGATAGGTATGTGAAGAGGGAGTTGTTGGTGGTGACGGCACGTGGCCGATGGTGGTAGGTGTGGGCCATGTGCTGTCGTGCTAGGCGTGCAGTGTGCGTGTGCATGGGAGGGGGGTGTGTGAGGTGGGGGTGCAGGTGGAGTGAGTGGGGCGAAGGGGGGCGTGAGCTGAAGGGGGTGACCCAAGGGGAGGGGAGGGAGTGGGGCTGAGGGAGGCGGAGGGGGAGGCGGCTGAGGGAGGGGGAAGGATTGTTGACAGAATCTGAGAAGGGGGAAGGGAAATCACACGGGAAACTGAGGGTGGAATAACAGGGGAAAGGAAAGGAAAAGGAAAAAGAAAATGAACAAAAGAAAAAGAAAAGGAAAAGGAAAAAAAGAAAAAGAAAAGGAAAAAAGAAAAAGAGAAGGAAAAAAGAAAAGGAAAAAAAGAAAAAGAAAAGGAAAAAAGAAAAAGAGAAGGAAAAAAGAAAAGGAAAATAAAGAAAAGATTGGGTATGTGACTTCTGTGCATTAATATATCACGACATTGCATTTGGTTAGGCGTGTCATAAACGTCTCTCTGCTAGGTTAGGCGTCGTAAACGTCTCTCTGTTGGTCAAGGCGTACCGAAAACATCTCTCTGTAGGTTATGCGAGCCGTAAGTCGCATCTCTGATAGGTTATACGCGCCGTAAGTCGCATCTCTGTTAGGTCCCGGGAGCATGCATTTAGGCATATCATGCATCATGTATGTGACATTGCCTTTCATGCTCATTTCGCATATTTATGTGTTTTGATTGTTTTAAGAAGTTATGACAGTTATACGTATTTGTGAAAACGTGGACAGTCTATTTTTGTATTTCTGTACTTATATGTATTTTACTACTGTCCTAGCGTGTATGATCTGACAGGGCCGATGCGGACAAAGTACCTACTGAGTGACGTTTTTGTCACTCACACCGTTCATTATGTTTTATTGCAGACGATTCAGGGTACGATTATATATGGATTGGAGAAGATATTGAGTGGGCTCACTAGAACTCATAGAGAGACTGACTGGCGATTGAGGATCGAGGATTAGAGAAGTTTCTATTTTATTATTATTTTGTTTGAGGACATAACTTAGGGATCTTATATTTACGCACTTTACGATGTCGTTGAGAGGAATTTGACTTGATTTTGACTATATATAATTTGGTGGATTTCACTTTCGACTTGAGGTTTTGAGTTGAATTATTTTGCTTCCGCGATAGAATACTGTGTCGTTTTGATAAGTGCAAGGATTCGTACATACGCCTTGTATATCCCTTAGCGGAATACGGCGGGCGTAACGGTTCTGGCCTTAGGGTTCGGGACGGAACACTACACGCGGTATCAGAGCCTGAGGCTCTAGATCTACTGCGTAAGACGTAGAATTAAGAAATGATCTTAGACGTAATAGATGACTATAGACTTACGTTTTGATCATAGACATAAGTTTGATCTTAAGACTAAGTTTGATGCTAGACGTAAGTTGTGATCTGAGACTAAGCTTGACCTTAAAATTAGTTTGATTTAGATTAAGCGATGATCGGGTTGGGGACATGGTTTCTATCTTCATTTTATTTTTCTGTATTTGGCTTCCTTCTGTTTCTTAAGTTTATATATTTCCTAAAATGCCCTTGACAAAAACTAAAAATTTTCCTTGTCGTAGCAAAAATGCTACCAAGAAGGGAGAACGGTAGGAACGGCAATGGAAATCCTTCTGAGAGCAGGGCTCCACCACAGGTCGTGCTTCCCCAGACATTGACCGTCGCACTACTGGTCAAGGACCAAACGGTGGCACAATAACATCAGCAGCCACAGGCTTCACCACCTCCACCACCGCTGCAGCATGGGATCCGTTTCTTTTTCGGTGAGATGAAAAAGGTGCATGTCCCAATGTTTACAGGTAGTTCTGATCCAGAAGATGCTGAACATTGGTTAGCAGAGATCGAGAAATGTTTCAGGCTGACTCAGGTGCCTGAAGGGATCCACGTTGATGTGGCCGCCCCACTGCTTAGTGGCAAGGCCGGTGAGTGGTGGGATGGTATAATTCTATGTATGCAGCCTCCGATCACATGGGCTCAGTTCCCAGATGATTTTCGGAAGTATTATGTGTTTAAGACTGCTGTGTTGGAAAAGATGAGGGCCTTCAGCAGACTACAACAGGGGGAGGATGACAGTGAAGGAGTATGCTAATACATTTCATGCTCTGGGAAGTTCGTACCATCCGTTATGTCAGATAACCGCCTGAAGATGCTTATATTCAAGAGGGCCTAGATTCCCATACCCAGCCCGCGATTGTGAATGCGGACATGAGGACTTTTGAGGAGATGCTTGATGCGTGCTACAGAGTCGAGAGCGACTTCAGGAGAGTCGCATCGCAAGAGAAATAAGAGACCTCGAGAGGAGGTTAGTGGAAGAGATGCTGGGAGATGGGTTAAGATCGCCCGACGACCACCATTCGGGCAGCCAGTCCAGCCACCACCTTCACAGAGGGAGGATCAGTAATATGCACGCCCTCAGCAAGCAGCATCATTGTGTAAGGAATGCAACAAGTCCCACTTCGATGAGTGTCATAAGAAGACCGGAGCCTGCTTCAGATGCGGGAAAGTGGGCCACCTTGTCAGAGATTGTCCAGAGATGAAGCCCGCGCCACAGCCTGAGACAAGACCGCCACCATCCAACAAGTCTCGGACAAATGCTCGAGTTCATGCCATGACGGATACAGACGTGCATGGTTCAAATGAAGTAGTGACATGAACATTTAAGATTTGGTCATTTTCGTTGTGATTTCCTTCTTACTTGTCTATTATACTTGCATATACATACTTGTGTTAACCCTGAGAACTTTCGGTGTAATTATTGTAAACAAAGTCCCGGCGAATGTACTATTTGATAGCGGCGCAAGCCATTCATTCGTCGCTAAGAAATTTGTCAAGAACCTTAATAAATGCCCTAAACGATTAGAGACTCCTTATCGGGTATTAGCCACCGGAGACTAAGTAATTGTTTCATATCACCAGTACAAGGCTTGCGAATTGGAGATGGAAGATCAGATATTTGACACGACTCTTATACCCATCCAGATGAGCGACTTTGATATAATTCTTGGGATAGATTGGTTGGCACGTTATCACGCCATCATCGATTGTCGCCAAAAGAAAGTTATCATCAAGGATCCAGTTAGGAAGGAACTTATTTTCCAAGGTAGTTATAAGTTCAAGAATGTGCCACAGAAGATCTACCAAACAGCGGCTCAGGCATATAAGGCTCTACGAAAGGGTAGAGAAGGTTTTCTTGTTTATACCGTGGATCCCAGTGTCGGAGTACCTTCTATTGACGAAATACCAGTGGTGAAAGAATTCCAAGACGTCTTCCCTCATGAACTGCCAGGTTTACCGCCCAACCGTGAGATAGAGTTTGAGATTAAGCTGGTACCACAGGCGGAACCCATATCTAAAGCTCCTTAACATATGGCCCTCGCTGAATTGAAGGAACTCAAGGAACAACTGCAGGAGCTACTAGACTGAAAGTTCATCTGACCTAGTGTTTCACCATGGGGTGCACCTTTTCTATTTGTGAAAAAGAAGGACGGTAGTATGCACATGTGCATCGACTACCGAGAATTAAACAAAATCACCATAAAGAACAAGTAGCCTCTTTCGAGAATTGAGGACTTTTTCGACCAGCTAAAGGTACGATCTATTTCAAGAGAACTTGAATTACCTTTTATTGTGAACTGAGAATTTCCTTTGTATTTATTCAGGCGCGAGGGTATTCTCAAATATCGATCTCAGGTCAGGATATCATCAACTGCGGATCAAAGCAGACGATATCGTGAAGACGGCCTTCCGAACAAGATATGTGCATTATGAGTTTCTGGTGATGCCCTTCGGACTCACTAATGCCCCTGCAGCATTTATAGATATGATGAATACCACGTTCAGAGATCAACTTGATAAATTTGTGGTGGTGTTCATCGATGATATATTGGTATACTCGCCAGATGAAGAGACACATGAGGTGCATCTAAGGACCGTTCTGGGATATTGAGACAAAAGAAGCTTTTCGCGAAGTGTAGTAAATGCGAATTCTGCCTACGAAGCATATCCTTTTTGGGTCATGTGGTGTCCGAGGAAGGTATATCAATGGACCCTAAGAAGATTGAAGCGATTACCAAGTGGCTGAGGCCAACAAATATGACTGAGGTGCGGAGTTTTCTTAGGTTGGGTGGTTATTATGGAAAGTTCGTGGAAGGTTTCTCGACGATTTTTGTGCGTCTGAGCCGTCTGACCCAAAAGAAAACGAAATTTGAGTGGACCTCTGAATGTGAGACGAGTTTTACTGAGTTAAAGAAGAGGTTGACGACAGCACCTGTGTTAGCAGAGCCTTCTGGGAAGGAGAATTTGTGGTATACAGTGATGCTTCCAAGAATGGTCTGGGTTGTGTGTTGATGCAGGGAGGAAGAGTTATAGCTTATGCATTGAGACAGTTGAAGCCACATAAACAAAATTATCCGACCCATGACTTAGAGTTGGCCGCAGTAGTGCTTGCTTTGAAGATTCGGCGACATTATCTTTATGGAGAGAAATGCCAAGTATTCACGGACCATAAAAGCCTGAAGTACTTGTTCGCTCAGAAGGAACTTAACATGAAGCAACGTTGTTGGTTGGAGTTGATCAAGGACTACGATCTCACGATCAGTTATCATCCGGACAAGGCTAATCGAGTGTCTGATGCACTGAGCAGAAAATCGAGCCACGCCCGACAGACCTCGTTAGAGAGAGAGATTGCAGAGTTTGATTTGGATATTGTTGACTCCACGGCAAATGTTCTAGCCACCCTAACCATTACGCCAACACTGGTTGAGAAAATTAAAGAAGCGCAGGCTGATGATGAAGTCTTACGTGATATTAAGCAGAGGTTGTCTACCGGACATGTCGAAGGATTTCAAGTATTGGAAGATGGAAGTCTTTGGTTTCAACAAAGATTATGTGTGCCCGATAATTTAGACCTTAGAAAGGAAATGTTAAAGGAAGCCTATAATACCAGGTTGTCTAGCCATCCGGGAGCCACCAAGATGTATAACGACTTGAAAAGAAACTATTGGTTGAGTGGTATGAAAAGACACATCGCAGAGTTCGTTGAGAGATGCTTGGTGTGTCAACAGGTAAAGGCAGAACATCAACGACCCGGAGGTCTAATGCTACCGTTAGAGATCCCCACTTGGAAGTGGGAGCATGTTACCATGGATTTCGTGGTTGGTCTTCCTAGGACAAGAAATAACAATGATGCTATCTAGGTTATTGTTGACTGTTTGACTAAGTCTGCATATTTTTTTCGATATCGATGCAGATGACCTTGGAAAAGTTGGTGACCTTGTATGTGGATTATATAGTGAGCTTACTTGGTGTTCCTGTGAGTATAGTATCTGATCGTGATCCGAGATTTACATCACGATTCTAGAGAACCTGTCACAAGGATATGGGTACCGAGTTGAGACTGAGTATGGCATTCCATCCCTAGACCGATAATCAGTCTCAGAGAACAATTCAGACGCTCGAGGATATGTTGCGAGCATGTGCGTTGGATTTCAAGGGAAACTGGATGGCATGGTGAAGCTAATCAAGTTTTCGTATAATAACGATCATCATAGTGCTATTGGGATGGCACCATTTGAGGCTCTATATGGACGAAAGTGTAGGTCACCACTGGGATGAAGTTGGTGAGAGAGACATTACTGGTCCGAAATCGGTCGGACAGACGTTAGAAAAGATCAAGGTGATTCGTCAGAGAGTGGTCCAAGACTGGAATAAGAGTAGGGCTGATTTGAGGAGACGACCCTTGGAGTTTGCGGTGGGAGAGAAGGTGTATCTCAGAGTCTCGCCTACGAAAGGTGTGATGAGATTTGGAGAAAAAGATAAGTTGAGCCCTCGTTATGTGGATCCCTTCAAGGTGCTCGAAAAGATTGGAACTCTGGCTTATCAACTTGCTTCACCTCTAGCGTTGTCGCAAGTGCACAACGTATTCCACGTGTCGCAACTCAGAAGATATGTCTCTGGTCCTAGCCATGTTTTGGAGGCCCGACCCTTAAGGGTGAGAAATGATATGACTTACGAAGAGTTTCACATAAGAATCGTGGATCGCAGGGAGCAAGTTCTAAGAAACCGAGTTATTCTGTATGTGAAGGTCCAATGGAGTAATCAAACCGAGAAGGAAGCTACTTGGGAGCTCGAAGATCAGACAAGGGAGATGTGCCCTTGACTCTGCGACTAAGGTACGCCGGCTTCGGAGACGAAACTTTTTGTAAGGGGGGAGAATGTTATATCATATTTTTTAGTAAAGGTAAAAATGGTATTTAGGCTAATTAATTACTAAACCTAATTTGATTAGGAAATTTTCCCTAAACCCTAATCAAAATTTCTATTTAATTAGGTTGATTCCTCCTCCCTCCCCACAAAGCAAATCAGCCGCCCCTCTATAGAAAAAAAAAATGTTTCTTGCTTCCAAAAGCTTCAAGGCCGCCGGCCTAAGGAGGAGAACCACCTGCTGTGATCAAGCCTTTCAACAGTAGGGAATTTCCGTTAATTGCCAGGTAGATGGCTCCTTAACATCCTTTGAATGTAAACCGTATAATCTTTATTTTTTTATATGAAAACGAGATCGTGCATAAGTAACTGTCGTTGTATAGATGTCTTTTTATCTGATTATATGAGTATATGATGAATCGTATATCCGTATGTCGGGGGTATTGTGACGACATGTATATATTTATATATGAGTATATTTTGTATGAGGATTATGGAAAAGATTTCATTTTTTTACAGATAGGCATGTGAAGAGGGAGTTGTTGCTGGTGGCGGCGCGTGGCCGACGGTGGTGGGTATTGGCCACGTGCTGCCGTACTAGGGGTGCAATGTGCGTGTGCGTGGGAGGGGGTGTGTGTGAGGTGGCAGTGCGGGTGGAGTGAGTGGGCCAAAGGTGAGCTGAGGGGGGTGTGAGCCGAGGGGGGAGAGGGAGGGGGAGGGAGGGGGAGGCAGGCTGAGGGAGGGGGAAGGATTGTTGACAGAATCTGAGAGGGGGGAAGAGAAATCGCACGGGAAACTGAGAGTGGAAGAACATGGGAAAGGAAAGGAAAAAAGGAAAAAAAGAAAAGGAAAAAAGAAAAAGAAAAGGAGAAGGAAAAAAAGAAAAGGAAAATAAAGGAAAGACTGGGTATGTGACTTCTGTGCATTCATGCATCACGACATTGCATTTGGTTAGGCGTGCCGTAAACGTCTCTCTGCTAGGTTAGGCGTGTCGTAAACGTCTCTCTGTTGGTCAATGCATACCGAAAACGTCTCTCTATAGGTTGTGCGAACCGTAAGTCGCATCTATGTAGCTTATACGAGTCGTAAGTCGCATCTCTGTTAGGTTATGCGCGCCGTAAGTCGCATCTCTGTTAGGTCCCAGGAGCATGCATTGCACGATAAGATGCATGTTTCTGAGAACTAAGGCATATCATGCATCATGTATGTGACATTGCCTTTCACGCTCATTTCGCATGTTTATGTGTTTTGATTGTTTTAAGAAGTTATGACAGTTATATGTATTTGTGAAAACGTAGACAGTCTATTTCGTATTTTCGTACTTATATGTATTTTACTACTGTCCTAGCGTGTATGATCTCACAGGGCCGATGCGGACAGGGTACCTACTGAGTGACGTTTTTGTCACTCACATTGTTCATTATGTTTTATTGCACACGATTCACGGTACGATTATATATGGATTGGAGAAGATTTTGAGTGGGCTCACTGGGACTCATAGAGAGACTGATTGGAGATTGAGGATCGAGGATTAGAGAAGTTTCTATTTTATTATTATTTCATTTGAGGACATAGCTTAGAGATTTCATATTTACGCATTTTACGATGTCGTTGAGAGGAATTTGACTTCATTTTGACTATACATGATTTGGTGGATTTTACTTTCGATTTTAAGATTTTGAGTTGAATTATTTTGCTTTTGCGATAGAATACTATGTCGTTTGGTAAGTGCAGGGATTCGTACAGACGCCTTGTATATCCCTTAGTGAATTACAACGGACGTACTGGTTCTGACCTTAAGGTTCGGGACTGGCAGCTACATGTGTTATTGTCTCACTAAGATACAAAACAGTGTGTGTTATTAGGAAATGAGATAGAATTGCAACCCTTAATTTAGTGCGTGGGGAAAAAGCAATCAATATTATTATTATATATGCTCTTCAAATAGGTTAAATAGAGCCTATAAATGTTCTATTTTGGAAAGATTTAGAAGATATAGTGTCTGAAATTCCAATATGTGAGATGATATTTATAGAAGGAGATTCAGAAGGACATATAGGTAAAGAGAATAAAGATTACAATGAGTATACATTTTAGTTTTGGAATGAATGATTACGGAAGATCAATTTCAGATTAATAGCATATGCCCTTATAGTGATTAACACATTTTTTCAAAACAAAATGAACAATTTATTACATTCAAAAGTGGACAAGATAAGTCACAAGTAGACTCTTTCATGACTCGTATGAGAGATAAAAGAGCTTATAAGGACTGTAAGGTGGTCCCAAGAGAAAGTTTAACAATGTAATATTGTCCTATAGTATTGGATGTCCGTGTCCGACATAGAAGATTGAGAAAACAAAGGCTTATAGAACCCAAGATGAATTGGTGGAACTCGAAGGAAGTTAAGCAAGCATAACTTTGAAAAGTAGTATTAGAGCAAGAAGTCTTAAAAAATTAAAATGGTGATGCAAATAAATTATGGGAGGATGTGGCGGTAAAGATAAAGAAAATAGTAAGAAATTTACTTGACGAGTCAAAAAATTGAGCGTGCAAATAAAGAATCTTGGTAGTAGAAAAGAGGAATACAAGACAAAGTAAAAGCCAAGAGAACTAGTCGTAATGCACTTCAACGTTATCGAAATCAAGAGAATTTCAAAAAATATAGGTTGACTAAGAAAGAAGCTAGACAAGACGTAAATAAAGCCAAATCAAAGTCGCTTGAAGATTTTTACAAACGATTGAGCATGAAAGAAGGTAAAAGAGATGTGTATAACACTGCTATAGTGAGAGAAAGAAAGACAAGGGATTTGACTCAAATGTATTAAAGACGAAGATAGCAAGACTTTGAAATTCTTTTAATGAATCGGTGGGAGATGAATTCGTATTAGATGAGTTATATAACTCTAAAGAGGATAGAAACGTGACAAATAGTGGAAGAATTCGATTTTCAGAGGTAGAAGATCCTTTGAAAAAGATGAAAATAGTAAACCGATTGAACTCAACATTATTCTAATTGAAGCTTGGAAATGTGTATGAAATGGAAGATATTATGTATCTCACCTTCTTTTTAACAAGATTATGAAGATCAGTAAAAAGTCTGAATAGTGGAGGAAAATGACTTTAGTACCTCTGAATAAAAACAAAATAAATATACAAGATTGTGCAAATTATAGAGGAATTAAGCTAAGGGAAAATTACACTTAGACCCCCTGTAGTTTGGCTTAATTCCAAAAACCTCTCCTTCCGTTTGGAATTATACATTTACCCCCCCTATAGTTTGGGTTAAAAACGCACCGGCCAATTTCCGGCAAAACCACAGGGGGTAAATATGCCGGAAATCAGCCAGTGCGTTTTTAACCCAAACCATAGGGGAGGTAAATGTATAATTCCAAACGAGAGGGGAGGTCTTTGGAATTAAATAAACCACAGGGGGTCTAAGTGTAACTTTCTCTAAAAAGACAAATTTTATGTTTCATTAAATTCTATTCAATTTTATATGCATATATATATATATATATATATATATATATATATATATAATTATAGACACACAGATATGTATATATATATATATTATTTATTTTCTATTCAGTTCTATTCACTTAATAAAACACATACGTATTAACGTTTTTAATATAAAAGGACAAATTTTATTTTTCATTCAGTTAGATTCAGTTATATATATGCATATATGTATATACATGCATATATATATATATATATATATATAAGCATTCATGCATTGAATATCGTTATTTTCTCTAATTTTCATTAGGCAAGCGCAAAGAAAAAGTTACACTTAGACCCCCTGTGGTTTGGTTTAATTCTAGAGACCTCCCCTCTCGTTTGGACCCTCTCGTTTGGAATTATACATTTACCTCCCCTATGGTTTGGGTAAAAAACGCACCGGCTAATTTCCGGCATGTTTACCCCTGTGGTTTTGTCAGAAATTGGCCGGTGTGTTTTTAACCCAAACTATAGGGAGGTAAATGTATAATTCCAAACGAGAGGGGAAGTTTTTGGAATTAAGTCAAACCGCAGGAGGTCTAAGTGTAATTTTCCCTTAAGCTAATGGGCCACACAATGAAGTTCTCGGAACAAGTTATTAATAAAAGACTTCGCAAAGAGACTAGTGTAAATAAAAATCAATTTGGATTTATGCGGAGAAGATCAACGATGGAGGCTATTCATCTCTTGAGAAGATTGATAGATAGACATCGAGAGAAAAGACAAGATTTGCATGTGGTTTTCATATGAGAACGTGATGGAAAACGTAATGACTCCATGAGGATTAAACCTAGAGTTTCTACTACAATAGGTTTACACCAAGAATCTGTATTAAGTCCATATGATACGATATTTTACTAGCAACTATACTAGGACAATTCATAGTATAGTAATGAATTAAGATCGTTCCCACGAGGATTAATTTAAATGCTAAAACTATTCTTTGCCTTAATTTAAACCTAACAAATTCACTTTTAATAAAACCAGAAATTAAGTAATAATTATCTAAACTAAATGTAACAATATTACTATGGTCTAGTTGAGTTCTTTCCAAAGCAGTAATTTTTCCAATCTTCACTTAAAATATTTAATAAGTTTTTATTTCTGAATTGCTAAAGATGAAATCTCCTATTTTCATTTTTTTATTCAATCATTTGGCATAAAAACCTAATTCAGTTTTACAAACTCCATATTCCTATGTGAATTTTAATCAAACAAATTGCATTAAATATCTATGAAATTCTCTAGTTTCAACTCGGAATAGTGTCAATATTAGGCTCAAATTCAAGGTCTCAAAGAGTTCTACAACATTGATAAAAATGTCAAAAGCCAATCCCAAATGTATAAGTCTATATAATGCAATCAAGGATCAAGATCCAAAAGGAGATTAAAAGGATCTCAAGGCTCCTACAATGTAGGAATCAGCCCTACATTTTAGGAACTCAAATTTTTGGAAGATTCCAAGCTTGTTTGGACACATATGGCCAGCCACCTTGAGGATAAGGAAATGTGGATATGATTAGTTCATGTCTTTGTAAATTACCTAACATGTTGGAGTTGTAACTTAAGACTTTTTCATTTAGTTGGTATTGTAACTTATGACTTTTCCATTTAGATGGTGTTGTAATTTAGGACTTTTCCATTTAGTTCTTAGGTTTGTTTGCCTATTTAAAGGGCTTTTAGGCCGAGTTTTAAATAAAAAAAACTTCCATCAATAAAATTTTAAGCTTTCTCTTAAGACTTTTGTGTCTTTGAGTTGTTTCTCAGTTTTCATAAAATCAAGGCTATGACCCTTAAAGTTTGAGCAAGCTCTAAGGTGGTATTTGTCAAGCCCAAAGAGAAGAACGTCTTAGAGGACAAATTGTTTACCAAGATCAACGTTATTCATGTTGCAGAGGTGTGTTCAACCCCGTCGCTGCCTTGAAGGAAGCAGTGAGGGAGATTACTCCTTTGTGACGAGCCTTGAAGGTGAGTTTTGAAGGAAAAGGTCCAAATTTGCGTGAGGATTCACATCAAAAATAAGAATGTTAAAATGGATGTGTGGACATACAAAGAATGATAAAATAGGAAATGAAAATATAAAAATAACAGTTGAGGTGACTTGTATAGATGAGAAGATGCGAGAGCCAATGTTAAGATTATGTTGGTATGTGCAAAGGCATCCTACAGATGCACCTGTTAGACGGTGCGAGACAATGAACGAGGTGCATATTAAATGTGAAAGAAGAAGACCAAAAAACATGGAAAGAGACAACAAGGAATGATATGACTTATATGACAATTGATGGTCAGTGATAGAGTACAATGGAGACAATTGACTCATGTAGCCAGAAGTCATGTAAATGTATAAGCTTTAAGTTAGAATTTTAGTTACTTAGGTTGGAATCATGGTTGAGATGGTATGATATTTTGAAATATGCGTATTTTGACAGTACATATTATGCATTAGATATTAATGGACATACAAGGATAGTAAGATTTAAGGTGCTACTCAAAATAAAATAAAATAAAATAAAAATTTAAGAGAAATAAGTAATATATATATATATATATATATATATATATATAACTGATCCACGTGGTCGGACAAATACCCGAATGTTACTGTATTTTGATCCCTCGTCTATTTAAACGTAACATTTTAGCCTTTTTACAAGAATTTCTAGCAAATGATTGGATGAAAAAGGTAAAACCAACTCTTCACATTTTAATTAAATTCCTGCAGAATCTCCCTTCCATTTTCCCATTCCAGATAATTCTTTAGGAACCTTTTGCAGGTTTCAGTGGAGATGGCAAGTGTGGGTGGATATGTAGATGCAAGCCAGAAAGTGGACTACGTTTTCCAGATGCTTCCGATAGGTGACTCCGCCGTCGGAAAGTCTCGTATACTTTGCTCATTTTGCTCGGAATGAGTTCAGCTTGGATTCCGAAGCTACCATCGCATTTTCTTTTGCATTTATCTCCACAACTCGCGAAGTTTTACCCATGAAAATTACTATCCAGCTGCTTCATATACTAAACACATTTAATATTTATGTAAACCTTAACCTGGTAAATGAAGGTTTTCAAACGAAATCAACGGCGTGGCGGGAGAGAGTGGTGACGGGAGATCTATATCTAGGAGAGGAAGAAGAGACAAACAGTAAGAAGAGGCGATTGTGGGAGCAGGGGGAGAGAGGGGACTTGTCGGTGCTTGAGGCTCATGGTGGTGGTGTGTTATAGGAGGAGGATGGAGATAGAGATGATTTCCAGTTGTTCAGAGATTTTCGTCAAAAGAATTAAAATATTGCGATTTAAATAGATAAGAGGCCAAAATATTGGGGGGAGGGGGAAATGGAGAGCCAAAACTAGAGGACCCATGGGTCGTGAACTTCTTTTCTCGGAAAAGAAGCAATGACGGTATATAGAGAATAAGCATCGGCTAACTCTGTACCACCATTTCTCTAGAAATAATTTAAACGGCCCTAGATTTTTTTTTTTTTTGCCCTAATTGATTTTGCAAGTCGAGATTAATTGACTGATTTAAGTTGGCGAATGTCGTTTACTTTTGTAATTGAAGCAAGAGATTCTGGTTTAGAAACACGATTATACAAACAATTGGTTACCCAGCTGCAGTTTACAAAGCTTATCGCAGAAACTTACGCCACAAAACCACAACTAAAGGGGATGCTTCTGAACTACGTTTGTTCCTCAAAAGGGACACAAAAGATTACTAAATTAGTATGTTACTTCATGTTCCACTCTTTGATATGCTTCCCTTGCATAATTATGAAGCTTCGCATATTTCGCCTTAGGTGCTTTGGAGTGACTAAATGTGATCCAAAATAGAAAGCCCCAGCAATGGAGTATCTACATGAAATCACCTTAATTCTTATGCATCCAGCCAAGAATCTGCATTTAAACATACAGGGGAAAAGTGCATCAGTATAGTACAAGGGGATACACGTGCAAAAAGCACAGATGGGCTTCTAGGGGTGTTCAGCGAAGGGAACTGTTTGTAAACAGTTCGAGTTTGATTCGTATTTGATTCGAGTTTGTTTGTTTGTTTTAATTAAACGAGCCAAATTCGAACACCTAATTAGGTTTGTTTACACAAATGAGTCAAACTATTTGCGAACTGTTTGACTTGTTTAAAGAGTTACAATGTTTTCAAACCGAAGTCGAACAAATTTCGAAGCTCGTTACAGCAAACGAGTCGAGTCAAACAGTTCGTTAGACTAGACGAATCCGAATTCAAAAACATAATATTCAGCTCGATTTGGCTCGTTAACACCCCTATCTGCTTCTTGGGTATGGATAAGGAAAGACAATGTTTTCTGATGGGGGTTTCAAAATACAGAGGAGAATGCTTCAGTAAAAATTACTATACTGCTTCAGTAAAAATAACTATGTAAATAACACAAGAAATGACTGAACACCACCATCATTTGTAGATAAGCTTTCCTGAACTAGTAATTGTTCTCTCATATAATGAGAACTTCGCAACTTTCTTTTTTAGAAAGCTTTGTGACTTGGTCTCTTTTACGATTATTTAACAGACTTATATCCAGCTAAACTTAGACGTGGCACGACATACATTAGCACTGAACTTCAATTCCATAGTCACCACATGGAACATTTTTTAGAGAGCTCCCCTCCATCCCCTAGGACAATAGCAGCTAAAAAATATAGAAAAGGAGGGGGATTGTGGAGGCAGGCATTTCCC
The DNA here is from genome assembly GCA_036186865.1 of Eustoma russellianum. Taxonomy (NCBI): domain Eukaryota; kingdom Viridiplantae; phylum Streptophyta; class Magnoliopsida; order Gentianales; family Gentianaceae; genus Eustoma; species Eustoma russellianum. The sequence goes on from AP025049.1 coordinate 10,032,584, forward strand.
AAGGGCAAAGGAAAAGTCGGGGAAAATGGGTTCCCCTAAGCTGCTACAACAACACATATTCAGTATATTCCAACGACAGCAAAAGTTATCGCTAGGGTCGGGTAGTTTCTCAATTATCATTTGCTGACAACCTAAAGTACCACTGCCTAGACAAGAAAACTGAAATCAATTGTACTAGACTTCAACATTGTTATTTGATTGTCAAAGTCTGCACCAATTTGGTTTTGACTATAATTTCATTTTAACATCGAACAGTTAATACAGCAGCAATTATGAATAACTACTTAATTGGATTTAAATGATACAAGCCTGTACCATAGAGATTTAACTCCTTAGAAAGTGGAGATTTTACCAGCAGCAGCTTCTATACCTAGACCAATAAAACCCAACAGAGCAAGCTACTCCAATCGAGACACAACATGTTCTGATCAGCCTAGGGAAAGTTTACATTAGTCAGACAACTACTTAACTATCAAGTCCTCTGTGGTTGAGTGTATTCTGTCAAGTAAAGTCAGTACCCAGGTTTTTTATGTTCTCCTTACGGCCCCAATTTTTTTTACGAACATGAAATTCAAATTCGTAATTTTAAAAAGAAAAGGAGTAACCCTTCAGAAATGATTGAACTATTCAAATCCTTCAGTCAGTTTGAACCTCCTTACTGTTGCAACAATGTGGCAGCCAGCTTAAATATTTAAATCCAAAACAACCATTCTGATTCTCAACCATGCCCACCCCCAAACAGTCCCCTTGCCTGAGGCAACAGCCGCAAACTAGGAGAAAGGAGGGGGCTGAACAGATGCTTCACCGCCAAATTAGTCCTGTTTAATTTTAATGTAAAATTTTCTTTTGGGAGCTGTCATCAGTATATTACATGAGAGAAGTAGAAAGTAAATATTATTCAACTTAAACATGGTGTACAAAAGAGAAGCCTTTATATAAAGGTCAGCAGTTGGAAATTCTAACACTAATAGCCCAACGGTTAGTTGCCAAGTGGTCCAACAACTACTTTAACCTGTTCTCTTTTTATACATGTGAACCACCACTATATTATACTAAACTTCTATTGTATATTAATAGTATAAGTATACCTATATGTATACTGCATTTTTATACATTTATATAGTATACAGTGTGTGTATACAGTTATGTATTTTGTGCATTACAGTGTGTATGTGTTATAATGTGTATTTTTATACGTTTCTACACTCCCTCTCAAGCTTTGTTGTACATATGCTTATACAACCAACATTGGATAACATATGTTGAAGCACCTTAGATGAAACTGGTTTAGTAAGAATATCAACTACTAGATCCTTGGAAGTTCTCTTTCATATCTAAACATGTTTGGACTTGTAATGCTGCACAACATTCTCTGCCATGTTTATGGCAGAATTGTTGTTACACAAAATTCGAATTGGTAGTGTACACTCTTGACCAATATCTTCCAACACTTTTTTGAGATATAAACATTCACTCAGTCCTAGTACCAGCCAACAACTCAGCTTCTGCACTGTTTCTAGAGACTACAGGATGCTTCTTGCTTCTCCAAGATACTAGGATGCCACATACATAGGTTGCACACCTAGTAGTTGATCTCATATCAATTGAAGATCCACCCCAGTCTGTATCAGTGAAGATTTTCATTGCCATGTCCATGATCTTTTTGAAGTATAAACCTTGATCTGGAGCATTTTTTAAATAACTAAGAATTCTTAAAGAAACTAGAAGATGTTCATTAGTAGAGTCAAGCATAAATTGACTAACAAAACTCACAACATAACAGATATATGGTCCAATGTGTGATAAGTAAATTCATTTACCTACTAACTTATGACATCCTAATTTATCAACAAGCTTAGTATCCCATAATCTTCTTGGCTTATGTCTAGGTTCAACTAGAGTAGTCGATGGTTTACAACCTAACTTTCCAGTCTCAATCAATGAGTTGAGCACATATTTGCACATATCATCCTTATTCTTGGATATTTTCACGCATAGAAAATATCTTAATTTCCCTAAATCTTTCATTTCAAATTGTTTTGATAGTTGTACCTTAATTGACTTGATTCTCTGATAATCATTGCCTGTGACTATAATCTCATCTACATATACTATCAAAATAGTAATCAAGCCTTCCATTGAAATCTTAGTAAACAGACTGTGATCACTATGACTTTGAGTAAATTGATATTCCTTTACTGCCTTAAAATTTTCCTAAAGCAAGTCATTGGTGATTGTTTTAAACCGTATAAAGATTTTTTTAAACTACAAAGATGATCACTATTTGTATAATTTTCAAATCCTGGTGGTATATTCAAGTACACTTCCTCTTTTAACTCTCCATATATGAATGCATTCTTGACATCAAGTTTATATAACTCCCAGTCAAGGTTAACAACAATAGAAAAATGAGCCTGATAGCATTAAGCTTTGTAACTGGTACAAAAGCTTCTAAGAAATCGATTCCATATTCTAAGTAGACCCTTTAGCTACTAACATTGTCTTATACCGATTTATAGTCCTATTAATGTTATATTTGATGTAAATACCCACCTACAGCCTACAGATCTTATACCTTTTACTGCTTGAATTATTTTTCAAGTATTGTTCTGAACTAATGCTCTCATTTTTTTCACATACATTCTTTTTCCATGCTAGAACGTTCAAAACTTCTTGGATGTTCTTAGGAAGAACACTAGAATATAATGCACAAGTAAGATATTTAAGGTGTAGATTCAAACTATCATAGGACATGAATTATACAAAGGATGTTAGGTACATTTTTTTGTCCATTTTCTTATGGCAATAGGTATATCATCTATTTCTGGTCCAGTCTCATAGGTAGTATGTATTCTTTCTAATTGATCTGTATTCAGTTGTTGACTTCTTCTTGTATATACTTGAATAATTAGTGGTCTATTCCATACAGGTATCCCCTTTGTATTAGTGTTTTCTTCTACAGAGGCTATTCTACTGGACTCATCCTTCTATTAAGACATATTGAATCTAAAGAGGTTCTTACTATGCCTATGATAGTCAATGAAACACCTTGTGTGTTTTCTGGTTGTGTAAGGTTTTGAGCATAAAATATCTGTTGTTCATCAAAACTTATATCTAACGTAATAAACATCTTCCTAATACTAGGATTGTATCACTTATATTCTTTTTGTGATCATGAATATCCAACGAATATGCACTTAATGGATCTAGGGTCCAGTTTCCTTCTTAAATGCGGCTATAGATGTACATAAGTTATACACCCAAACAACCTAAAATGGCAATTAGATAATAACTTTATACATGGATAAGTTTCTATGAAATCTTCTCTGGGAGTTCTAAAGTTCAGAGTCCTAGATGACATTCAATTTATCAAATAGGATGATGTTAGCTGCCTTTCTTTAATAGAATTTAGGCATCTTCATTATAAACATAAGAGTTCTAATAACTTCTAGTAAACGTCTATCTGTCATTTCTGCCACCTTATTATGTTGGGGGGTATATGTACATGATGTCTGATGATATATGTCATACTCATGCATAAACTGTTTAATGGACTCATCTAAATACTCTGCTCCATTATTAGTTTTAATAGTACTATTAAATTGATTTCTAATTAGATTAAAGTAACTCGTGAAGATATGCTAACTTCAGACTTAGTTTTCATGAAATAATCCCAAGTAACTCTATAATAATCATCCACAAAAGTTACAAACCATCTTCTTTCATTGATATTTATGGTCCAGGAAAAGCCCCAAATATTAGAATGAACAATATTAAAAGGTTGTGTAGACGTATGACTTGGCTGGATATCTCTGCCTTGTTTGTTTAGCTAACTGGCATGACTCACAAATAATACTTATGAAGTCCACTTTCTCAAAACATACTGGCATTAGATGTTTCAAATACAAGAAGTTAGGGTGACCTAATCTTCTATACCACAAAAGAATCTTTTCTATACGAGATTGATTCCTACTACCACTCACTTCTTCCATTTTTGACTTATAGCATGCAATATTTGTCCTCTTTGCTTCAAGTATGAAGAGGTCATCTAGGTTCTTAGCATTACCAATCATTTTCTTCATATCTTTCTCTTGTCACTAATGGGCTAAGCAATTATTATCTCTACTAATATTCCTTACATATAACAAATTAAAATTTATATGAGGAACATGTAATGTAAAACGTGTGCAGAAGAAGTTGGTCATTTATTCTAACTTTTCCAACTCCAGTGACTTGCAATGTAAAACTATTTGCAATTTTAACAATTTTTTGAATAGTAAATGCTTTATAAGATAAAAGAAGAGTACCAGTGCCTATCATATGATTCGATCCATCAACATCAGCTATCCAAGTGTTCTGTTGTCCAGTTGTAGGCTCATTACATTTGTAATTTTGTTGAGTGCTTGTCATTGTTGCTTGTGTTGGAGTCTGATTGCTAGTTGACCGCTGTTTGTTAAGTAATTGAAGGAAGGTCTCCGTTGTCCAGTTGTAGGCTCATTACATTTGTAATTTAGTTGAGTGCTTGTCATTGTTGCTTGTGTTCAAGTCTGATTGCTAGTTGACTGCTGTTTGTTAAGTAATTGAAGGAAGGCCTCAATCTGGTTTATGGTAAGAAGACTGTGAGAATCATTCCGTAGAACTGGCTCTCGGGTAGAACCTTGGACCATATTTACATTCCCATGTTCATTGTAGTGCTGTCTTGAGGATGCTTTCCATGAATTGTTTGATCTTAGAGGTTTTCCTTCACCAGGTCTTCCATCTAGTATTTATATCCTTCAATAACGAGTCCAATTTTCTTGTAGTACATGCAGAACAGCTTATTCTTTCATTACCAGGAGGCTTGCTAATGTTGTGGTTTTAGGATTCTTTTTTCATTCAATAATGCAGAAGTCTCAGTAGAAAGATTGGGAGTAGTCTCCATCATAACTTTCTTTCTACTCTCCTCATATTTTATTTCAGCAAAGACAACCTTAAGGTTTTACAGAGACTTCGTAGTCAAAATTCTACTCCTGGCACTGCCAAAACCTGGATGCATACAGTTAAGAATCTAAAGACTTTTTTCTATTATGTTATGGCTATATATAGTTGAGAATTAGAGACATATAACTAGTGATGCACCTCAAATACTTCAACCTGTTGCCAAGCATTTGTTAACTGTGCATAATACTTGTTAAACGCCAAGTTTGTTTAATTTCATGAAGCTGAGCTTCTCACATAACTCAGAGGTATTGTATTGTTTAGAATACATCTCTTTCACTGCATACTATATTTCAGCTGCAGTCACATACATTATGGTATCATCACTGATATTAGGGAGCATAGATATTATTAACCAGGACATTATCATAATATACTCAAACTTCCATATTCTGAATCTTGGATCACTTTCACTGGGAACAATCACAGCCCCAAACAAGTATTCTTTTTTGCCTTTGTCTATCACAAACATCTCAACTCCTCTTGATCAAGAGAGCTAGTTGTCACTATTGAGTTTGTGACTAGTAATAACAACAGAGGAATCATCAAATGCAATAGATCCTTGAGACCCTGCTTCTGACACTAGTTCGGGAGTGGAAACGACTTCTGTTTGCTCAAAAGAAGATGAAAGATTCACCATATTTGTTTAGTAAATGCTCAGAACATCAATTCTGATACCATGTAAAAACGAGGTAGAAAATGAATCTTATTCAGCTTAAATATTGTGTACAGAGAGAAGCCTATATATAAGGCTCAGCAGTTAGACATTCCAACGGTAACAGTCCAATAGCTAGTTGCCAAGTGGTCCAACGGTTACTTTCACCTATTCTCTTTCTATGCATGTGAACTAACACTATAATATACTAAACTACTATTGTATATTAATAGTATAAGTATACATGTATGTATACTATATTTTTATACATTTATACAGCGTACAGTGTGTGTATACAGTTATGTATTTTGTGTATCACAATATATATGTGTTACTGTTATGCCCCGCACCCTCCGTAGGATCATTAAAAGGCAAAGAAGGAATTAAAGGAGATTAATGACGGTCAACAGTAATGAATTAGGAATTAAGTATGAGGATTAATTAGAAATTAATGAGAGAATTGAATATTAGAATTAATTTGTATTTAATTTAGAATTAAATAATAAAGGTTTATCCTTTAAAATAAATAGATAATAGATATAATTTAGAAACACCAAACTTTTCCCCTTTCCATATAAAAACTGACAGAACGTCAGTTTTCTCATTACGCAGAGAAAACCGACGCTCTCTCCATCCCATAGGCGATTCTTGGCACCTTTGAAACCCTAGGAGAAGAACCCCTCCGAGAAGCAATCCGTTCCTCGTTTGTTCTTCAAATCTACTTCGAGTAATCAAATGCAAGTAATCTGGTTATAAGTTCTTACGATTTGTGAAAGATAAAGGGCCTATTTTGATATCAATTTGGATCACCATGCAGTAATTTCTCTATGTGAATATACTTGTGAGATCTATGTGTTTTGGTTTGAGATTTGGCCATTATATGTTGAAATCTTGTTCGTTGATTGTTGTTTATATGAGATCATGTAAATCTCAATCCCTTGAACCCTACTTTGTTGATAATGGTGGTTGAAGGGAGGGGAGAGTGAAAAGATTTGATCTTTGGGTTGATTTGATAAGTACTTTGAGTGCTAGGCTTGAAACCGTGAATCGTATGCTAAAGATGTTGTCTTGGGTGATTTTAGGATGGATTGATAGTGGGAAATAGGCTTGGAATGGTTTTGAAGGAAGTTGGGGTCGAATTGGGGGTTATTTCTGCAGTTTCTGCAGAAAATTGCGGAATGGTGTTCTGGAACGGGGACGTCGATCGATCGACGTCAGGGTATGACGTACGTCGATCGATCGACGTATAGCAAGTGAGGGTATGACGTGCCTCAGAAGGACGTAGATCGATCGACGTAGGATGAGTGAGAGTTCGACGTGCCTCAGATGAACGTCGATCGATCGACGTAGATTGAGTGAGAGATCGACGTGCCTCAGATGGACGTCGATCGATCGACGTCAGGGTATGACGTACGTCGATCGATCGACGTCAGGGTATGACGTCAACCAGTTTTGTGGGAAAGCAAGGGAAGAAAGAGGGAAGCTAGGGGATCCTTTGGGTGACCTTAGGGACTTCTTAGGACCTGATTATGACTAGTCTAAGTCTTGGGAACATGACTTAAGATGGTGAATCAAGTTTGGAGAATTTGAAGGGTATTCGAATCGGAGTTCAACGTGGATGACTTAGAAGGGTTAGGAGATGAACGTACGAGGTGATTGAGAGTTCAATGATGGATGGTTAGGGATACTTGCCTTAGGTTGTAAACCCTAGAATCAAGATTAAGGGTTGACGAGAGGGTTGAAGCCTAAAGTTATGATGTGTAAGTTAGTAAAAGCTTGTGTGTTACTTATACTTGCGCATGTGCACATGAACTACTTATGTGAACGAGATACGAGAATGAAACGAGGAGTCTTGCATCATGGCACTTGCATTTGCATATTGATTTGAAAAGAGATGTGCTTCGGCACAGATTTGCGAAGGTGACCTGCAATGTTAACCGGGATGGAAATTTAAGCCGGGGTGCATTGCAGGGCACAAAAGACTGTAACGTTAACCGGGATGGAAATATAAGCCGGGGTGCGTTACAGGGTATAAAGTCCTCTGCAATGTTAATCGGGATGGAAATATAAGCCGAGGTGCATTGCAGAGTTTTACGAGTCTGTGATGTTAACCGGGATGGAAATTTAAGCCGGGGTGCATCACAGAGCATTACGAGCCTGTAACGTTAACCGGGATGGAAATATAAGCCGGGGTGCGTTACAGGGTTACGAGTTACGAGACCGGACATTGTGACATGCATTGCACTGATTTGAAAAGAAATGGCTCATGCATTTGTGATTGTGTAGTGTAGTGCATATTTTGACATGCATCACGAGAGTCAATGTGGTATGAATGCGAGTGTTAGTTGATTGCCAGTAAATTGTTATTTGCGTGCAAATTGCTGTACTTGCTTTATTACGTTATTCGAGCATATATTTTGAAGTTTACAAGACATGTGCCCCACAATTCCCTTGAAATATATATTACTCATGTCTTGCCATGTGTTGATCCCGTATGTCTTATAAGCGGGTTGCTTGCTAGCGTTTTTCGCTAAGGGTACTACCTTTGTGAATGCAGATGAGCCTAGCTACGACATGATATTCATAGAAGACGATGGCGAGTGGGCTGAATGGGATATATAGAGACATGTTGGGAGCTAGATGACACAGTTGTTACTTATTTCAGTTCTTTCATACACTTGAGGATTAGTTCGTTACTACTGTGACTGCCCTTAGAGATGTCATTATCATGTGGTGTATTGAATTGATGGTGGAGATTTATTAGATACATGTTCCCGCACTTATTTCTCTTACGTCAGTGATGATGTGTATTCGAGAGATGAGACGTCTTGTAGTCTTCTCTGTAAGCTACGACGGGTGCACCGGTTCGGATTCCGCTGTCCGGGTCGGGGCGCTACAGTTACAATGTGCCTTCTCCTATATGTTTCTACACTCACTACTTATGAAACCACATAGGATCTCTCTAATTAGAAGCACCAATTGATATATTTCTCTTTATTAAAAGAAAGCCCTAACACACACTCTCTCTCTCTAGTGTGCGTACACAGTTATGCATTTTGTGTATTACAGTATGTATATATGTTACAATGTGCATTCTCCTCTATATTTCTACACTCACTACTTGATAAAACCACATAGGATCTCTCTAATTAGAAGCGCCAATTGATCTCTTTCTCTTTATTAAAAGATAGCCCTAACACACGCACATACATTCTCTCTCTTCCCCCTTTCTTTGAATTAAGTTTTCTGTTGCTAGCCACCATCAGTGTAGGATCTCAGAGGTCTTGCTACTTCAGGAAACCATAGAAAACCTCTCTAATAAGAAGCACTCTCTGACAGTGAAAGCATTTTGTCTATATCTTGCCTACAATATTTATCATTTTCTCTAGACAGGGAAGGCTAGAGATGTAATGGTTCTAATAAGCTGTCTGAGTGTTAAGTCCATCTCAACTGAATGCATCCCAATCAACAGCAATCTAGAGTGGCCAAAGTATTGCCTTAAGTTGACATGCTAGTCATCCACAAAGCAACATAACTAACAACAAGAACATATTCTGAACCCAAAAAAAAAAGACTTAAGTATTTTCTACTCAATCTAAAGCCACACGGAAGCCAGATTTGAAGCTGTGGTCAGTGAGCAAGACATCAGCTGGTTTTTGAACATTTTAATTGGTCATAGTCAACAAAAAGAGTAAACTAAGACTGATATTAATGAATAAGCAAATATCTTCCATAATGAGCCAAGTAGAGAAACTTCCTTTTTAAATAATAATAATAATAATAATAATAATAATAATAATAATAATAATAATAATAATAATAATAATAATAATAATAATAATAATAATAATAAAATGAAACAAAAGAAAGAATACACTTCCTTCAGAACATATCTGTAGAAATGAAGGCTCATGAAGAAACGATTTAACAAAAATGAAAGAACTTGATCAAGTGAAATGAATTTTCTTGTCTTTTTAAAGAAAAAGGCTATAGACTACACATCCAAACATGAATACTCAAGCAACTCAAGTTAGGTGATAAAATTTCAGCGAGGAAGGAGAACAAGTATGTTGCTTACAAGGGCAGGATATTGCAACAGCCATCCAACTATTGGGATCTGATACAGAAATACCTGCACAGTGGGCCAAAATCCACTGTCCAAATGAAGCGTGTTATTCCTAATCAGCAGGACAGAGGCAACAAAAGAAAGAAGGAGAACATAATTACGGGGCGTGGGGGGGCTTACCCAAACAGAACAAGGCACCCATACAACTCCATGGCTATACCAACTATTGGCCAGCGAACAAAAATAAAAAATATCCCCAGAAGAAATGACACTGAACCCTGCAAAAGAGGAACAATACAATAGATGAAATGAATGCAAAAAATCTGGCATTCTTAAATAATGCAGCAACATGTTGAAGAGCTAGAAGAATATTTCAACCAACCAACTTTACTAGAGATGCTTTTCCTGAGACAAAACTCTAAACAGCATCATTTCATGCCATTGACTAAAGAATCATCTACTTTCTAGCTCCAACAACAACTTCAGATAGTGGAGTGATGAAAACAACCAACCTAAAGAGAAATAGTGAAAATTATCATCACGTGGGGTTGAACATCTGTCACACCACTGCATTTTACAGTACAAATACAGCTTTATGCAGATTAAAATATAATCTTGTTTTCCTTCACTTCATTTACTCCATCCTGACTCCTATCTAGTTTGAGTAACCGATTCCAAAGAACACTTTAGCAACCTGTTGGATAGCCAAACGCACAAAAATATATCCAGAGGGTACCCACAGATGAGAAAAACATCACAAGACTGTTATCACATTAACTTTTCTACTAATAGAAGAATGTCTAAGTATTTATCCTAGTATGTTCCCCGCATCCATCTTGCTTTTGCTCTGTTCTCTTCATTTCTTCATCTTCCTACTTACTAATCAGTAACCAATATAATATTCAAAGAATAACCAGAGACCAAAGGCTATCAGATCAGTAGAAAATCAGATTAATGCACGAAAAAGCCAGAATAAATGGAGCATAAAGAAAAAGGTAGAAAGAGAAATGAGTAATGGACAAATATTATCGCAGAAACGTACAGGAAACTATTTCTGTTCCAAAAGAAAGAGAGTAATTTTATTACAAAAAGAAAATAGCCTAATTTACTCCTTCCTCACAATACCTTATAGTTCATTTTGTTTGTGAACAGCTGTATCATGGAACGAAAACCCAGCAACAGTGTGACACCTGTCAACCAAAGTATCTGATGAAAAACAAATGAGGTACTATTTGATTGTTGAATTTAAAACCTGACACTACTGAGTTACAATGAAGAGAACAAATGGTGGAGAGAAATCGCTTACATTTCCCAGAGCTAGCAAGCCCCTATCGAAAAAGAGAATCATGGCAAGAAATGAAAACAGGATGCCAAAGCCAATGAGGCCTAAGCCAACCTCTGAAACATCAAAAGAAAAATGTGACAAGCTGCCTCACTTGATTTTGACAGAAGATCGGTAAGAGACATAACGTATATGAAGTACATTTTCATAGGCAATAACGTTAAGTAAACACAATCAAGACTTACTAAGAGGAAAGGAGTACAATGACAAAAACTTAGAGATCAAGTCTCACCACTTAAGATTTTGTTGACACAAAATTGAGGTTTTTATGCTAGCAACCAGAACCAACAGGTACACTGAAAAGCTTTCTACCTTTTATCTTTTCTCCTTCCCCAATTGTTCACTTTCACAACTACTGCACTAAATATTCTGTTGAATAAACTTATAGTTTCTCCTGTGTGAACATCCTGGAATGAGGAACTTACGATGCTAATATGGATCTGACAACACTAAATGCCAATTTTCTGAACTGTTTCAACACTCACCAGAAATGTTTAATCCAAGTGAAATTTGGATAATTAGGTTATACTTGTATATCATCCCAATTTAAATCCTTTTTCCAACATGGGACAATCGGTAATTCGGTATCATAAATTCACCTCCTTTATTGGGCCAGGCCAGCGTCCTCACTGAGCCACCTCAAAGTTCCTGTGCATAAGTATCTAGAGGCGGCCCCCACTATAGCACCATGCATAGTAAGTTCAGGAGGTGCTTTTCATGGCGTGACACATCATTTGTCCTATACCCCGTCCTGATACCATTCTGATACACCTTAGAACTTGTGTACGAAGACACTAGAGAAGTTTCAGCCGCATCAAATGTTAATTTTTCAGGATCATAATCGAAAATTGGGACACTTTAGAGTATATGTAGAGACATAGATAGGCGTAGACACGATATACGCTTTAGGTTAACTTCCTACTTGGTGGCATATATTTTACTGTTCTTTTACATTACATGTACATATATACGTGATGTGTATTTTAATATCGAAAGACCTTTATTTGTATTTCTTGAATTTACTCACTAACACACTAGCACAACATATCTCTATTATCATGTCATTTATGCAGGTAGAGCCGGGGGTCTCACTGGAAGCAGACTCTCTATCCCTTGGGATAGAGGTATTGTCTGCCTACCACTTACCCTCCCCAGACCCTGACGATAGCTTTTGTTGTCGTTGGGATATACTGGGTATGGATGATGATGATGATGATGTATATACCATCTCATTGTCAACATGTTTTCCAACACAAGACAAGATATATAACACTTCTTGTGGAATACAGAGCAGATCATCCATTGACAGGAAAGCAAAAGTGAAGAAAACTACACGAAATTCACAAAAATAACAAGCCTTAAAGTTTCTAAGAAAATTAACACAAACAAACTGATTGATACGCGCACTTTTTATCTTAGTTGCAGCTGTTGCTAATTCAAGGATTAGTATCCTTAAATTACTAAGAGCCTTCGCTCATCCGTCGAACAAATCAAATAAATATCCAATGCGGCATAATTGAATCAACAGCAGCGGGCTACTTCTCGATGCAATTGAATTTCCAATCAGAGAAATGCTAGAAGAAGAAAGAGAAAAAGCACCTGGCCTTACTTTTTTGCTCACTGAGTTCATATGCCATCAAGTTAATTCTACGAGTCCTTCGATAGAAAATCAAAGAAATTGGCGAGGAGAGGAAAGAGATTAGAGGAGAAGAACAACGAAGATTATTTCAGGGAAGTAAGTCACAAATTTCAAAATAAATGGGCCAAATTAAGAATATCATTTGCCGTAAGAGCTAAGAAAATCTCTTCTAAGCTTTTCTTTTTCTTATTTTTGGTTACAAAAATTAGGAAAATTTATCTGTACTCTCTTTGAAATATAAAACTTCCTTGTAATTTTAAAAAATATTATAGTTTTAATAACTTATTTCATAAACAGAGAACGTTTTGAAAAAAATTTAAAAATACGAAAGGTGGCACTGTGAATCTTGCCTAAGACACTCTAAAGCGTCATTGCTAATGGCGCTTTAGAGATACCTCTAAAACACCCTTTGTGAAATGGCGCCTAATGACAAAACCACTTTTGATCTAAGGCACTATTGTGAATGACATCTTTGATCTAAGGTGTCATACACAACAGAAAAGGTGTCATTCACAACGGAACCTTAGACCAAAAGTGGTTTTGCTATTAGGCGCCATTGTGGTATCTCTTATGCGCCATAGACCAAATTACTCTGAACCCTAAACCCTACCTTAAACCTTAACTCTAACATAAGCCTAGCCTTAACCTTGACTATTAACCCTAACCCGAACACTTAGTCTTAACTCTAACTCTGACTCTTAACCTAATTCTAAGTCTTAACAATAATATTAACCCTAACCCTAACTTTAAACCCTAAATCCTAAATCGTGCCCTAACCCTAACCTTGCCCTTAACTCCAACCCTTAATCTTACCTTTAATCATGACTGATGAGCCTAAAACTCAGTTGTTAAATAAGACAAGATTCCTCCGTTAGTCAACAAACAGTCAGCGTCAAATTACTTCAGCTCGGCTAATACTCCTGCCGAACCAAAATTGTACTTCAGCCCGGCAAGGTACTATTTGACCATGGCACCCGCTTCTAGTCAGCCGCAGTGAGCAAATACCCAGTTATCAAGCAAGCAACTTTTCACTCAAGGAGTTCACCTCTGCTCTGCCTCAGCCCTGAGCTCCAGCCTCGGCCTAAACTTAATAAAGGTTTTCCCCTAAGCAATTTAATCAGATCAGAACGGGATTTTACGGAGCATCATCTGGGCCCCATCAGTACACCTGGCAGAGATACAGTGTAAAGAATAGCTATTGCCGGCTCTCTACGCATCATAGACTTGACAACTTGTACATACATTTGTCTAATCATACTGCACATCTACAACAAAATAGCCCTCCTGCACACGCATCAATCCCATCAACTTGCAGAGACATTGGAGGAGGGGAACGAATAAAAGCCATAGAAAGAGGGGAAGAGAGGGGATTCTGAACCATCTTCTTCAAGAGAAAATAGAGAGAAAAAACTCCACATATTTACAGTAAGATCAACTAAACTCTCAAAAGATCAAAATATTCTAGAGAGAATGACCCAAACTGACTTGAGCATCAGAGGGTTTAACCCGGAGTCGTAACCCCGGGACCTCTGACCTTGTTTCTTGAGCAGGACTGGAGCTGGATCAATAATGGGAAGTTGACGGCGTAACCCTTTTGGATCATCTTTGATCCCTGGTGAAGATCTGACTTCATCATTTGGCGCTAGAAGAGGGCATGAACCTCTCATTTATTAAAATTTTTCAAAAAGCTAATATTCTACAATGGTTAGAGGCCGGCGTGAGGGATTGGAGGATTCCTCCAATCCACAACGACGTATTGTCACTCGTTCAGGTATTCCTGAACAAGATTCTCGAGAACCGGAACAACATCATCAAGCTCCTGATGTTACCTCTTGTGTGAGTTTAATTCTTGAGATCATTGCAGTTTTCTTGTTATTCGATATAAATTTCGCATGGTATCAGAGATTTATTCATGAATTTTGGAACATTTATGGTGTCGAACAATGACAATAACATTCTTGTTTCTGCCTCTACATCCAATGTCACTGCTGATCTTGTGGATGATTTCATTCATTCAAGTGACAATCCGTCTATGGTGTTGGTGCAACCGCTACTTGATGGAAACAATTGTCACAGTTAGAGTAGATATGTGAGAAGAGCTCTTGAGTTGAAGAATAAAGTTGGATTTGTGAATGGTACGATCGAGAGACCTGCAGAGAAAGCTTGTAGATACAATGCATGGATTAAGGCTAACAATATGGTAGTCTCCTAGTTGGTAAACTCCTAACTCCTAGTATTGGACAGAGTGTTGTGTGGTTGGATTCTGTTGTAGATATTTGGAATGATTTGAAATTTAGATCGTGAAAAAACGATGAAGTATGTCGCTGAAAATCTAGAAGTGTTTGAAGCTGTTGTTGAGCAGCTTAAGGGAAAGCGTACTGAGGTTGAGGATATGGAAGAGGATCTCCCTCCTCGACGCTCTAAGGAAATATCGCATCAACAATCTTCCCGACCTCCTCAAGGATTCATGGCAGATGCTAGACGGCGCAGTTCCAAGGCCCCAACAATGAAATTGGAGCCTTTGGCCAGACAGCGTCTGGGTGTAAGGTCTCGATCATTCAAAAGTATCCCACTAGAGGATGAAGATCATCATATGCCGAAAACTTACTATGAGGAGCATCGGAAAGAATATGTACATGCGATTCGGGAAAGTCCTTTTCCTGAGATATTGCAGAGTACTTAGCATCAGATAGTTTCAAGGTGCCAAAGATGGATAATTATAATGGGACATCAGACCCAACTGATCATCTTTTTTAGTTTCAAACAGCTATGAGTCTCAAGAATGTCTCAGATCCCCTGCATTGCAAAACTTTCCTGATGTATTTCCGAGAGAAGGCCAGGAGGTGGTTTCAAGAGTTTCCATCAAAGTCAGTGGGATCTTTCACACAAATGGCGCAGAAGTTTAAATCTCAATTCGTTTCAAGTGCGCCATTTGTTAAGAACTCTTCACACGTGATGACCTTGAGGCAAGGTCCAGAAGAGTTAGTGCTGAAATACATGCAACGTTTCTCAGATGAATCACTGCAGGTCAGTGACAGGAATGAGAGCGTTAAGGCAGCAGCCTTTATCAATGGGCTCTGAGCTGGATGCCTTTTCTCTCAGTTAGCCGAGGAGGGGCCTACATCTTTGAGAGAATGCTTAGAGAAAGCTCATCAGTTTGTCCGTGGAGAAGAGGCAAATAGATTAAAAGAGAGGCCGAGCAGGGAGCTCGGCAGGAAGGCAGATCCAGTCATTCAAAAGAATATCGGCGGGATGGAAAGGACCGCGAACGGCGCAGTGCGTACGCATGGGTGGACGAGGTAAAGGAGGCAGAGAGGGTATGCCCCTTTTATCCTCTAAAGATAGAATCATGTTTATTATGGAGAAGGATGGTTTGAGGGCTGGTCCTAAGCCTCTATATGGACCGAGGGAGAAGAGAGACCCTAAATTGTATTGCCGATATCATAAAGATATCGGACATGACACAGAAGAATGCAGGCAGCTGGCACAGGCCATTCGACAGTTAATAGAGCAAGGTCACTTAAAGCAATTTTATGACTCATGTTCATGCCTGCATAATCGCTTAGATTTCCGTAAGAGGCCCCAGAAGGACAAGTGTCGACCTGAGTCGCCACCTCGGCAACGCAGGGCGGATGATGATGAGGAGCGGGGAAGACCACCTCAGCCAAACGAAGGTGAGTCCAGCTCGGCAAGAACCTCATCTGGTCCACCGACAAAGAGAGCTAAGTTGACTAAAGAGTTAACCTATGGGCCAGAAGACTTCATTCCGCTCGAATCCAATAATACAGGTTTGGTAATAGACTTGTGCATACATTTAGCTCTAGACAAAATAGTGGAGGTGCGACGAGTCTATGTGGATACAGGGAGTGATGTAAATGTGATGTACTACAGTGTATATCAACAGTTAGGTTTATCAGATTCCTTAATGAGGTCAGTTACCACCCCATTGTATGGTTTTTTGCTGCAGTTCGGCTAGCAAGTCTGGTCACACTTAGCGTCAGATTCGGTAAACCCCCAGCGTACCGCTGTTTGTGGGTGGATTTTGTGGTGATTAAAGAAAGGTTAGCATATAATATTCTGCTGGGACGGCCAACCCTAGTGGCATTGGAGGCTATTGTGTCACCTCTGCATGTTAGCATGAAGTTTCCCACCCCAGTCGGGGTGGTGACAATCTAGGGTGATATACAAGTTGCACAAAGTTGTTATATCGTTGCCACTCAAGGCAATGATGCAGTTCAGCAGGTCAGCCTTGATGATCTGATACCCTCGGCAGAAGAGCGGTTGCAATCGGGTGATGCAGTTCAGGATTTCATCCTTGATCCAAACTGACCTGAAAATGTTATTAAGATAGGGACATGGATGCCGGCAGAGTTATTAATTCAGCTTCAAGCCTTGTTAAGAGAGTTTGCGATAATTTTTGCTTAGACAATGGATATGCCGGGGACCCCATCGAATCTAGCCGAGCATAAATTGAATGTTGACCCCCTCATGAAGCCCATAAAGCAAAAGAAGCGAAATTTTGCTCCTAAAAGGATTAAAGTGATTGCAGAAGAGGTCAGGGAACTCCTAGCCTCAAAATTCATTGTTGAAGTTTTATACCCAATCTGGTTGGCTAACCCAGTGGTAGTCCCCTAGCCAGACCAGACATGGAGTATGTACATAGATTACACTAACCTTAACAAAGCATGGCCGAAGGATTGCTACCCACTACCTAAGATTGATAGGTTAGTGGATTCAACTCTGGATCATGAGATCTTCGATTTCTTGGATGCCTTCAAAGGCTATCATCAAATTATAATGGCTAAGAAAGATCAAGAAAAAACATCCTTCATAACAGAGTCAGGTACTTACTCTTATGTTAGCATGCTCTTCGGACTAAAAAATGCTAGGGCTACCATCAACGATTGGTCAATTCTTTGTTCAGTGAACAAATTGGCCGGATAATGAAGGTATACATAGATGATATGCTCATCAAGAGTAGGACTCTTGATCAGTATATTTAGAATTTGAGGGAAGTTTTTACTATTTTGAGAGATTCACGCATGAGATTGAATCCAAAGAAGTGAACCTTTGGAGTACGCACAGGAAAGTTTTTGGGGTATATGGTCTCTAAAGAAGGGGTGCAAGCTAATCCTACCAAGATTGAAGTCCTACAAACTATGCATCCCCCTCGGAATATTAAAAAAGTGCAGAGGTTAACTGGCAGAATTGCAGCCTTGAGCATATTTCTCTCCAAATCTGCCAAAAGGTCACTTCCTTTCTTTCAGATTTTGAAAAAGAAGACTGCTTTCCAGTGGGACGATCAATGTCAAAAGGATTTCGATGATCTGAAATCCCATCTGGTCGAGGTGCCGATGCTAACCTCACCTCTGCCTGGAGAAGTGCTTTATGTGTACTTATCAACATGCCATGAAGTAGTGAGCGCAGTTTTGCTCAAAGAGCAAGATATGTGCAGAAACCAATCTACTTCGCAAGCAAAGTTCTACATGGGCCTGAAGTACGATATCCCATTGCTGAGAAGGTGGTATTGGCGCTCATAATGGCTGCAAGGAAGTTTAGACCATACCTTCAAGCTCATCCCATTGTGCTAGTGACAGATCAGCCCTTAAAACATATTTTGACGAGGCCGGACACTTCTGGCCGAGCTGCCAAATGGGCCATGGAGCTCGCTGAGTATGATATCCAGTACAAGTCACGGAATTCCATCAAGGCTCAGACCTTAGCAGACTTTTTGGCTGAGAGAATATCCGTAGAAGAAGAGATTTATCCTTTGGATGATTGGACTCTGTGTGTTGATGGATCCTCTTCCAAAGATGGGTGTGGAGCAGGGCTCCTGATAATCAACCTCAACAAAGAAGAATTTGAATATGTCTTGCGTTTTGATTTTGAGACAACCAATAATGAAGCTGAGAATGAGGCCTTAATAGCAGGGTTGAGCTTCGCCAGAAAGTTTGGAGCACAACGAATCATTTCCCAAAGCGACTCGCAGTTGATTGTTTCCTAAATCAATGGAGATTATGAGGCCAAAGAAGAGGATATGAAACGATATCTGGCCAAAGTACAGCAGCTCGGCAAGATGTTTGAGCACTTCAGCATAGAGCATATTCCCAGATCGACTAATAAGCGGGCTGATGCTCTTTCACGGCTAGCCTCTTCCACCTCGACTACCTTAGGAAAAAAGATAGTCGTGGAGCTGGTGAAGCAGTGGGCGTTTGATGCTAACGAGGTAATTCAGGTTAACTATCACAATACTTGGATGGATGAAATAGTTAACTTCTTGCAACATGGAACTCAGCCCGAAGACAAACGTGTAGCTCGGCGTCTACGTCTAAAGGCCACAAGGTATGCTCTCTTCAACGATCATTTATATAAAAAATCTTTTTCACAGCCATGATTACGATGTGTAATCGAAGAAGAGGTAGACTACATTCTACGAGAGCTTCACTTGGGAATATATGGAAACCATTCAGGTGCTTGATCTTTGGCTCGTAAATACTACCTTACCGGTTACTATTGGCTCACTCTGTCGCTTTGGCCTACCACAAGTTCTTATTTCAGATAATGGAAAGCAATTTGCTGAAGACCCCGTTAAAAGTTGGTGTGCTGAACTTCACATTGAACAATGTTTCACCTCAGTAGCACAACCCCAAGCTAATGGTCAGGCTGAATTGGCAAACAGAATAATCAAGGATGGCTTGAGAAAACGTTTACATAAAATTGGAGCAAGCTGGGTGGATGAACTTCCCAGTGTTTATGGGCATACCGCACTACTCCTTCTAACTCAACTAAAGAAACCCCTTTTTTCCTTAGTTTATGGAACGGAAGCCGTTATTCTAGCTAAAATTGGATCCACCTCTGCTCGGGTAAACCACTACTCTGCTCAGGCTAATGAGCAAGTATTACATTTAAATCTGGACGAGTTAGAAGAAAAAAGGGAACAAGCCCATATTCGCATGGCTCAATACAAAAACTTAATTGCGCAGTACTACAACTCTCGAGTGCGGCCAAGGTCTTATCAAGTGGGAGATTTGGTACTACGCAATAATGAGGTAAGTCATGCAGCGCCAGCAGGAACTTTTAACCCCAAGTGGGAAGGTCCTTATCGCATAATTGAGGTGCGGTCCACAGGAGCTTACAAGTTGCAAACCTTAGAAGGCAATACCTTACTGCAAACTTTGCATTCTGCGGATTTGAGACTTCTACATCAGTGATGTATAGGTGTGCATACATGATTTGTATATTAGGCAATCTTTTTTTGCACCACCTCAGTAGGATTGAACAAGTCGAACAGGTCTCGATAAGTACTTGGGACGGGTATCCCTATAAGACCTCGGCAGGTCCAAGGCACAGGCCTGTTGAGGGTCAAAAGCTTTTGTGAACAGGTTTCACAATCACCCCGATGAAGGGGTGCCGAGGTGAATCATGACAGTGTACATGAGCCTCGTCAACACCTAGCAGGACTAGGAAAAATTACATTTCATTGTGTAAAGCATTGTATAACCATCAGCAGCGCTGGGGTTTGAATAAAAACAGTGTTTAATGACAGTGCCAGTATTGAGACTTCGCAGAATTTAAATTTTTATCTCGCTTAAATATCAGCAGGGTCAAACCAAGTAATAGGCTTACTTTAGTTCAGATATGTGGAATTATTTCTTGTTCACGGTCCAAGTTTAAACTTTTATTTCGACTTCAGCCAAGCCGAGGCTGGCACTTATGATTCAAGAACCTCAACAGAGCTGAGGCCAAGTGTATGCGGTTTAAAATCCTTGGCAGAGCCGAGATCAAGTACTTATTAAATACTTGCGCTATGAAGAAATACATGCAAAATTCTGAAAACAGGCTAAGGAGCACAAGTTGAAAGAAATAAAATTTTCATTAGAAACAATTCAAGACATTACAATGATGAGGAGCAAAAGTTGAAAATTTCCTAGTCTATTTACAAATCTCTGAGATCAGCCTCACTCTTAAACAATTCTAGTTGAGTCTCAAATACTTGTTCAACTTCAAGGTTGTATAAATCGGCGATCTGAGGATGCTCTTTGTCCAAGGCTGGGCAGACCTCTGAGCAGGTGTCAATGGCATAAGTCTGACCGACCACCATCACTGAGCTCTGCAATTTTAGGGTATTGTCGGCGAAGTACTCAGACTGCTTGAACTCAGCAACTGCTTTTGATTTGATATCTTTAGCTTGAATCTCAAATTGTTGAGCCAGGTCAGCCTTGCTTTTTGCTCATCTTCAAGTTGTTTCTTGCAAGTGCTCTGCTCCTGCTCACAAGTGTTGAGCTCCTTCTGGAAGAATTTCAGCTCAGCTTGGGTTTTGGTAGACACCTACTCAATGTTCGCCACCACTTCCCGCGGTTCATCCACTTTTGAGTTGGCGGTGGCCAGCTGGGTGTCAGACTCTTCTTTTCCTTTCTGAAGGTTGGAATTCTCTTCAGACAAGGTTGACACGTCAAACTTCAGGCCAGCAACTTCTGCCTCGAGCTCTTCCAGCCTTGCTTGGTTGATTTGTCCTCTTCTACCAATTTCTCGTTTTCCTTCTGAAGAGTTGTGTTTCTTTCACACATTTTGACAACTATTTTGCACATCTCTTCAGTTCGCCTGAACATGTCGTACTCCTGAGCTCGGAACTACATCACTTAAATCATTTAGCTAAAGAAAGTACCAAGCAACCAACCTGAGAAAATAGAGATATTTCAGAAACTTACCAAAGTCATGTTGCTCATGTACATCTTGAGTGCTAAATCCCAGTCCATGCGGTCAAAGAGGTCCCATTCATGGGGCAGCACTGACATTTCTGTTAATTTTCTTGCTATCGACGGGTTCGTGGCAGAATCATTAGAATAATAGACTAAAGTCCTCTGGCCACGGCGATGCCCATAAGAAGACTCCCCTTTGACTTGAGGGGCTTTTCCAGTATCTTTCTGTCGAGCAGGCTCCTCGGCGTTCCTTCCTTTTGAGCCAGCTGTTCCCATTTCAATGGCAGAAGGGGCTCCAGCTGGGAGTGGAACATGATCTGAAGGAGGCAGTGGCACCCCAGCCTCTACAACAAGTGGAGGAAGAGCCAAGATGGGGGCCTCAGATCCCCCATCTAAGTTCATAGGCTGAGGCTCAGCCTGAACAGAACAAGCTGAAGTTTCAGCTACAACAAAGACAAAAGTTGATGAGTTGACTGGAATAAATAAATTATGTTACTTTCAACCTCAAAATGAAAGAATACTTGTATCAATTTCTATCGGCCGATTAGGAAGGCCGACCTCCGCAGGAATAGCCTCAGCAGGGGACACCTGCACATCAGAAGAAGGGGCTCTGGCTCAAGCCTGTTCTGTGGAAGATTGACTTTCTTATGTTCTTGGCCTCTTCCTAAGAGCCATTCTCCTCATCCTTGCTACAGCTTTGGAAACCATTGCTCCTGCAAATTCATTAACAAGACATTCAAGTCACTTGAAAGGTATCAAGAGGTAAGAGGTGCCCAAAAAACCCAATAGTTTGAAAGTGAGGGCCGGAGCACAAATGGTTCATGTCGACAACTTCTAAAACCGACCTATCCACCTTTTTCCAGTTTATAGCCATTGGCAGATGGAGGAGTCTAGAGGCTTTATCGCAGAACTTTTCGCTTGGCCTCGAGTTGTCTGCTCTGCCAGCCTTCCAATAGGGAATTTTACAGCATGGTTAATGTCTTTGTTAGGAAATCTCCTACTAAAGTAAAACCAGCTATCTATAGACTTGCAAATAAGCATCCCCCTAAAAACTTTGAGGTTAAATTCCTCCCCAAAAGCTCTCAGGTAGAGCAAGAAACACAGGACCACTTTCAGACCATTGGGCATGATCTGGGGCAACCTAAGGTGGAAGAAGTCAAGAATATGGTACAAAGGTTCTGGAATGGGAAGACGAAAACCAGATTTGAAGTATTCTTCATAAATTGCCTCATACCCTGTGGGTGGGTCATAGGCAGATTGATGGGAAAGGGGAAGAATATGATCAAATATACCTCTATCAACATTATAAACATCACACAAGCGAGAGAGATCAGTGGCTTTTAAGGTACGCACTGAACTCTGCATCGCCGGTGACGGTGCCCCTCTGTCAATTGTCATGAGGGGCACCATAAATTCAGGGGCTATCATGGGGGTGCACTAGCGAGACGCAACCTCCTCAAAGGACGGTTGTCGTCACTATAATTTGTCCTCTCAGAGAGTGGAGAGTTCCCCCGTCATTGCCCCCAAGACCAGGAGAATAGGAGCCTGCTCCTGATCTATTTTGGGAATCAGAATAAGATGAAGAAATTATAGCCATGGAAGCAAAAAGGAGAAGCTTACAGAGAGTATAGGCAAGGACAGAAGTCTGGCCGGAGATGGAGACGGAAAAATAGCCGAAGAAGAAGACAAAAGGAAAACACTCAGGGAGAAGAAATATTAAAAATGTTGGAAAATGTGGAAAAACATTTGGGAAAAATCTCTGTCTTTAATAAAGGGGAATTTGAAACAGTGCAACGCTTCGTTTTCCACCTTTTCGATTATCTCAACAGCCGAAAAGTAATAATTGGATACTTTGTAACTGACGCTAACATTAAATGATGTAGGCGGTTTAATTAAAGATGGACATGTCACCAACTTCTCTGAACAGATTTGTCTGTCCTTGCTGATCAGTTCAACCACACTAAATCTGGGGGCAAAGTGACGAGCCTAAAACTCAGTTGTTAAATAAGACAAGATTCCTCCGTTAGTCAATAAACAGTCAACGTCAAATTACTTCAGCTCGGCTAATACTCCTGGCAAACCAATAATTGCACCTCAGCCCGACAAGGTACTATTTGACCAAGGCACCCGCTTCTGGTCAGCCGCAGTGAGAAAATACCCAGTTATCAGGCAAGCAACTTTTCACTCAAGAAGTTCACCTCTGCTCTGCCTCAGCCCTGAGCTCCAGCCTCGGCCTAAGCTTAATAAAGGTTTTCCCCTAAGCAATTTAATCAGATCAGAACGGGATTTTACGGAGCATCATCTGGGCCCCATCAGTACACCTGGCAGAGATACAGTGTAAAGAATAGCTATTGCCGGCTCTCTACGCATCATAGACTTGACAACTTGTACATACATTTGTCTAATCATACTGCACATTTACAACAAAATAGCCCTCCTGCACACGCATCAATCCCATCAACTTGCAGAGACATTGGAGGAGGGGAACGAATAAAAGCCATAGAAAGAGGGGAAGAGAGGGGATTCTGAACCATCTTCTTCAAGAGAAAATAGAGAGAAAAAACTCCACATATTTACAGTAAGATCAACTAAACTCTCAAAAGATCAAAATATTCTAGAGAGAATGACCCAAACTGACTTGAGCATCAGAGGGTTTAACCCGGAGTCGTAACCCCGGGACCTCTGACCTTGTTTCTTGAGCAGGACTGGAGCTGGATCAATAATGGGAAGTTGACGGCGTAACCCTTTCGGATCATCTTTGATCCCTGGTGAAGATCCGACTTCATCAATGACCATAACTATAAACCATAACCCTTGCCCTTGAACCTAACCCTAACCTAGCTCTAATGATATTCTTATTATGTAAATATTAATTTGTATTTATGTTATTATTAACATCAATGTGTTAATAAGTTATTATTGTCTTTATGTTATTAGTTCGGCCAGTGTTGTAAAAATGTAACTTTCAGACAGTGTTGTAAGAAATAGTAAAAATGACATAGACGCGACACATAAACAGTAAATAAGTAATGATTGACAGCGAGATCGACATAGAATGCAAACCCGCTTTCATCGCTGATTACATACATAATACACAAAGTACAAAAATACTTACAATGACTATGAACAATCTAATGCTACACACCCTGATGTCTGCATGTACCATATGCTGGAGTCTTCTTAGTCCGTTCTTCATGTCTGGGAGGTACGACATGCCTTGTAGGCCGTTGTCAACATTTGGGAGCTCTAGTAGGTTTGTCTGGTAAGGGTGTCGGCTAAGGCACTGTTTGTGACAGGACATGAGATGTGTGCATGCGTCAACATGTACACTGTCTGTGACGGATCATGAGATGGCTTTGGCTCATCATCTTGCTGATGAAGTGGTGTCGCACCGAGCAACTCAAGTGATCTGAACATGGTTGCCTCATCAATATGAGCATCCCTAAGATCGGACACATGGATAATACCATCTATGCTGCAGTAGAATCTGCCAAGCTATTCAAACATTAGTAACTCGTAATATGTGTGAGGAATTATTAAGACAATAATGTTATGAACGTTTCATCCGTGTTAGGTCAACCTCCTCGCCGAACAGATGTCTCTCATATATAATTGTCATGTGGAAAGTGTCACCACCCGAAGGCCCTACATGTGATTGTGTGCTGAATCCTAAGTAGGTTGAAACTGAGTGAACCCATACTATAGCATGTACCTTCCCTTGGTTTGCTAATTTAATGGATCATCCAGTGCATGGTTTACGCATTCACCGAGCCTATCAGATCAAAGACTATCAATACTGATATGAAGAATGATAGCATAATCTGCTGACCTTGCTGCTTTCATTGTACGCCCTATATAACCCGCTAGTAACATTTAACGTTAGCATTCAATATAATTTAACATATTAAAGAACAATATTTTAAATGTTGAAATAACAATAAACATACCATGCAACGTAAATCAGCGGACGAACCACGAAATTTGGCATCTCTAATGTGCTGAACACGATGTGACCAAGTGCAAAGAGGGTGCGAGTCTGTACCACAGCATGTACTATGAGTCATCTGTCATGTAGCCAGTGTAGGGTTGTCCCTCCAATATACTATCATATCGTTTACAACATTGAGCCAGATACTGTTGGATCCGGGCTGTGTAGTCTATTCCCACAACCTATCTCTCACGCTGATGCAGCTCTACACCTGTATCGGGTGAATGGACCTCAACTATCTCCCACAGAATGAGGCACCCGAGCACGCCAGTGAAGAATGACAAAACAAAAGGATGACGACAGTTTAAACTAAGGATTTTGGAGGGAAGTAAAAATAATTCCACTTGAACTCTCGCTCACCGAAAACCAATGTACGTTATGGCTGAAATCGCCTTGAAACAGTTACCAAGGAATCTCATCATTACTAGCCGACTAACCACTCACTCAGTGATTGACATGTCAGTGGAACAGTCAGGGGTTTTATCTATTACTAAGAGGTTGCCCTTCCTCTTCTATTCAACAAGGTTAATCTTGGAAGCAGTGA
The DNA here is from genome assembly GCA_036186865.1 of Eustoma russellianum. Lineage (NCBI taxonomy): Eukaryota > Viridiplantae > Streptophyta > Magnoliopsida > Gentianales > Gentianaceae > Eustoma > Eustoma russellianum. The sequence goes on from AP025049.1 coordinate 10,058,494, forward strand.
TAAGGACAAAACCACCACTCCAGAAACGATAAGTGTAACCAACATGTCCCGTCACAGTCAACATTATTTGACCTCTTAAATGTGTAGGTCTCCTCAAGTTCACATCAGCTATGCGGCCGTGTGCCTAAATTTATCCTGGTCAGCTCAATGAAAGCTAGCTTCTACTAGAGCATACACATGCCGCGCAAGCAGTTTAGCCATGCAACTCGATTCGTGGACTTGACAGTCACATATAGCTCTTCGACATGCATTGATTGACTAGTCATACAAAAAGGAAAAACATTATCCAACATGGACATTGTTCAATTTGAACAAAAGAATACATCATTCAAGTCCATAAAGACACCCAAAGACCCTACATGTGTGTGTGTTGAAGCCTGAGTAGGCTGAAACTGAGTGAACACATACTGTATCATGTACCTTCCCTTGGTTTGCTACATTATTGTATCAGCAGTGCATGGTCTATGCATTCACCGAACCTCTCAGATCAAAGAGTATCAATACCGATTTGAAGAATGATGGCAGAATCTGCTGACCGCGCAGCTTGCACCTTATGCCCTATATGACACGCATGTAACATTTAATATTAGCATTCGATATAGTTTAACATACTAAAGAACACTATTTTAAATGTTGAAATAACAACAAACATATCATGCAACGTAAATCAGCGGATGAACCACGAAATTCAGCATCGCTGATGCGATGAACACGATGCTGACTAAGTGCAAAGAGGATGTGGGGTCTATACCACATGTACTATGAGTCATTGTCATGTAGCCAGCATAGGTCTACCCCTCAATTATATTATCATATCGTCTACCCTACTGAGCAAGATACTATATGATCCGGGTTGTGTAGTCTATCTCTCAGACTCTCACAGAATGAGGCACCCGAGCACACCAGTGAAAAATGACAAAACAAAGGGATGACGACAGTTTAAACCAATGATTTTGGAGGGAAATAAAAATAATTCCATTCGAACTCTCGCTCATCGAAAACCGAGGCACGTTATGGCTAAAATCGCCTCGAAATAGTTACCAAGTAATCTCATCATTACTAGCCGACTAACCAGTCACTCCGTGATTGACATGTCAGTGGAACAGTCAGGGGTCTTATCCGTTACTGAGAGGTTAACCTTCCTCTTCTATTCAACAAAGCTAGTCTTGAGGGCAGTGACGAGGACAAAACGACCACTCCAAAATCGATAAGTGTAACCAACATGTTCCGTCGCAATCAACGTTATTTGACATTCTAAACAGGTCTCCTCAAGTTCACATCAGCTTTGCGGCCCAGTGCCTAAATTCATCTTGGTCGGCTCAGCGAAAGCAAGCTTCTGCCAGAGCAAACACATACCACGCAAGCAGTTTAGCCATGCAACTCGACACGTAGCGGCACGTGGACTTGACACTCACATATAGCTCTTCGACATGCATTGATTGTCTAGTCATACAAAAGGAAAAAACGTTGTCCAACATGGACATTGTTCAATTTGAACAAAAGAATACATCATTCATGTCCATAAAGACATGTTTCTCTAAAATATTCCAACCTAAATATTTCTACTGATGAAAACGCACGTAACTGATTTGGTTCTCAGAGAGTTTTCTTTGGAGTAAAACTCCAGGGCCTCTAACGTCGTTGTTTGCGCAGATTTTTTCTCCAGTAACTATCCTTAGTTCATAATTTGGATCATCTAGGAATCTTAGGTGTATATTCGGCTTTGCCACCATATGTTCCACTTTTACATATGTGATTTTATTTTATAAAAATAGAATAGATAATATAACTGTGTTTGTAATAGAAGATTTGAGGTGTCTTTATTTTCTTTTCTTTTTTTAATCTTCATCGTAAATCAACACGGAAATATAATAATACAAAAAGCTTAAAGTCGAGACATAAAAGACGAATCCATGAGAAATAGAATTTGCAAAAGGAAAAGGAAGAGAAAAGTAATAATGAATATGAGAGGATTTTAATTCAATCCTTGAAATATTTTGTTTTACAAATATATATAGCAGCAAGCATATACACATCAATCACCACCCCCACTCCTACTTTGTATAATCTCTCTCAAGAAGTAACAATGGAGCGTTTCATACAGCTCAGCCAATCAACCAGTACTTTCAAATTGTATATGGAGCAGGGAAAGGCAAACCCACCACTTTGCCACAAAGCAATTGATTGTCAGGAATATTGTACTCATCCCTCAGAGAATATGCTGGAGACACCACACTGAAATAGAGTTGTTGCCCTAAATACACTCTTTCCCACATGTCAGATCTCAAATTCCACATCCCTGCATTGTCAAGAGTTGTCATTATGGCAGCCCATGATCCCGGATATACTTGGATGTTATGCCTGCTTACTGCATCAAGAAGATTGTAATTCTTTCTCTTTTCAGGACTCCATCGGCCGGGCTCGACTGCCACTGCAAAGAATGAATACCCATCTAGATTCCATGTCTGGATTGTCTTCTCATGATTTTCCAATATGATTTCCACGAAATTTCTGAATGTTGCGTTTACAACGCTTGGTTGGATCACCAATTTGTCTTCTGAAGTGGGTTCATCTTGTACGAGGTTATAAGAAAACACATCTTTAGCTATCCCAAAGTACTCAGCGAGTTTCAATGGGGTTTCAGGATCTACATGGGAGACACCGTTGATGGCGAATCGGAGTTTTCCGTTATCGATTTTTCGAGAATTTTGGAGCTTAATGGTGCGAGTAATGTTGATTTGGCCATAGTGATATGAACCCTGGGGATTAGGCCTGGCTGCACTAGCAGTTAAATTCCATCTGAAGGAGCGGAATTGGTTCATTGACCACGCAATCCCGGCAGAGTTTTCCGGTGGTGGAGCCGGCAACTCCGGAGACGCAGGGCCTTTTCCGTTGACATAACGAATAACAGCCACCGTGGAAAGTGGGTCCTTGGTGAACCTACTTGTAGCCACCAAATAATAGTCCTTTGGCTCTTGGTCAGCGGTCACTAAAACAGACAAGCATTGGCCAACATGTAAATCAAGAGATGTGTACACATTTTGCACTGTATGTGATCCTTCCAATTCCACAAGCTTCATGTTATGGCCTTGGAACCTAAAGTTAATTGAAGTTCTCATGCCCACATTGCACACTCTATACCTATAAGTTTTGCCAGGTTCCATGGTGAAAAGGGGTTCGGTGTTATCTCCAACTTTGGCAGATTTCCCATTGATTTGGATCCCATCAGGCCTGCCAATGGAGCGACCGCTGTCAAGAATCTTCTTCATCGACTTGTGTCCTTTATTGAACCAATCGCCCATAAGCACATTGTACTCATCCTCGGGTGCATCAAATGGGACCGGGATGAGTAAACGGCTATGGACATCAAGAGGGCCAATCCCACCAGCAGCTCTGTGCATGGCCGTGGTGGGAAAGTAGAAATAACTACCAATTTGATCCTTAACCTGGAAATGATATGTAAAGTTCTTGCCAGGCATAATAGGACACATGGTACCCGGGGTGCCATCTTGCCATGTGTTCTTTCTGTGCTGGATCCCTGCCCATGTTAGAAGGAAGGGCTCATCAAGATTGTTGAACACATTGACGACAATGTTGTTGTTGGAGGTACAGTTGATTCTAGGACCTGGGAATTGTCCATTGATCAGGATACCTTGTTGGGGGACACCCAATGGGGATATGGTACCATATGTGATATTCCAATCAAAGAAAAGATAAGGGTCCTCAGATTGCACCATCAAGCCCATAGTAGAGAGGCAGAGCAAGAAAGCCAAAAAGTAGACTGATTTCTCCATGGCTTTTTTCCTCCCTCTGCACTCCCCAATTTATTGATATTACTTTATTGATATGTCCTCTGTTTTTTTTATATATATTTGTCCTCCAAAGAAGAAGAAGGATGTTTCTTCTTCTCCTCGCCAAGGATTGAATGACTTGCTTAGTAGCAAATGTGCTTTTTATAGCAAAACTTTGAGCTCTCTTTGCCATTCATTTTTGGCGTAAAATTCTCTTGGATTGGCCTCTTTTGTCGCTCAACTCTGCATTTGTTTTCACTTCTTTCCCCTTTTTGTCTCTCTTTCAAGGACAATTGTTCCAACCTATCTGCATATAGTTTATTTTTTATTTTTTTTTATTTTTTTTTGGATTTTCAACTTGACACTCGAAATAGTAAACTGATTTTTCCTGTGATTTTCGTATTTGAAACTTGGTTCCTAGCATAATTAGGGAGCCTTTAATGACATGGATGACGGAAAACGTCATCATCTTCTATAAAAGGGGTAATTGGTCATTTTCTCTCAACTTATGTAAGTTTCTTTTTTAAATTTATGTTATGTATCACTAACACGCACAATATGAAAAGTTAAGAAAAAGAAATAGAAAATCCACCTTAATTATCTTGTTTCCAATTAAAATGAACGTTTTATTTGTTTGGTATTCGTATCTTTTTCCTGCGAATCAAATGAAATCGAGTTTCAATAAACTATAGTAATTTGTTGCAACGTGTAAAAGAATGCATGCAAAATTCGAAAAATATTATAGTTTTAATAAAAATTTCATAAATAGAGTACGTTTTAGAAAATTTCAAAAAATAGGTAAAATGTCATTCTGAATGGCGTCTTAGATGCCCTAAACCTCCATTCGGCCCCATTTGCCTGCTTTAGAGCAAAACCGCCTTGGAGTGAAAACCGTCTACCTAAGGCGCCATTCAGAATGATGCCTTAGACATCTAAGTTGTCATTCAGAATGACGCCTAACACACCTTAGACGTCATTCTGAATAGCGTCTTAGGCACTTTAGATGTCTAAGAACAAGTGCCTGATTCGTTTCTCCATAATTTCAGGCACCTTATTCGTTTCTCTCTTCTATTTTCACATAGAAAGTGTTATGCTTTGTGTGTTGTCACGTTAATTACGTCGTCTCGTTAATTGTATGACTAACACTAGCTGTAACCCTAAACCTAACCCTAACCCAAACTCGAACCCTAGCCCAAAGCATAACCCTAACCTTAATTTGAAGCCTAACCCTAACCCTAACTCTAAATAGACATAGATAATGTATTGAGCGTAAGCCGCGGTGCGACAACATAATGGCGAGCATTAGATTGTTCATATTCGTTGTAATTATTTTTGTCTTTTGTGTATACTATATGTAATCGATTACAAAAATGATCTTGTTGGTTCATATTATTGAGAACGTTTTTGTATTTTTTGTATACTATGTCTATATCATTGTTGATCATCTATTGTTTAATATTTATGCGTAGTGTTTACGATATTTATACTATTTCTTACAACACAATCCAAAAGTTATATTTTTTACAACGCCAACCAAACTTTACATCGTGTAATGAACAACTTCGTAATAAAAAGATTGGTAGAACAAAATTGAAGCTAATATTTACTGTTTGTGAAAATTGTAAAACGAAATTCATATTAATTTTTCATGCGTTATCATCGCGATTGGGTAGAGCGTAATTAATAAATTACATATCACATGATTATTGCAAAAGTTGTTTGGCAAAACCACTTTTGGCCTAAGGCTTCATTCGGAGTGGTGCCTTAGACATATAAGACACCATTGGGAATTGCGTCTTAGAGTTGTCTCTAGCCTTACCTATTTTTTGAAAATTTTCTAAATCGTATCTTATATGTGAGATTTTTTTCTATTAAAACAACAATATTTTTCGCATGTTTCCCTCCTATGCACATCACTAAAGGTCCAAACATAGAAAAAGTGTTTATGTGATACGTCGTTTTACATGTTTTTGTATGAAATACATGACTTGGTTTATATGTGAACTACATGTTTATAAATTTTTGGGAAAATTACACTTAGACTCTCTGTGATTTGGCTTAATTTCAAAAACCTCTTCTCTCTTTTAGAATTATACATTTACATCCCCTATGGTTTGCGTTAAAAAAACACCGGCTAATTTCCGGCATGTTTAGCCCTGCGGGTTTGCCGGAAATTGGCTGGTACCTTTTTGTTTATGAATCCCGATGGTCAAGTACCGTCTATGAATCCCGATGGTCCAACCCTGGTGTTACATCATACGTACCTAGACTAACGGTGAAGCATTATGGCGGAGATCCCGACTCCCGAACATGATGTTACACTCAGCCATAACGTATTTCGTCCCTGACATCATCCCCCAGTACCAGATGCCAAGCAGCTCTACATAACATAATATCATAGGTGTATCATAAAGGTAGAGATCTCTTGTCCCGGACAAGGTATTACACTCGGCCAATATAAACGTACATAAGCCATACGGAATCAGTCGACGCAAGGTACGGTTCGTTAAAATCCTTTTAAAACTTTTCACGCGATAAAATCATTTTTGAAAACATGTCGTGTAAAAACTTGTTTTAAATGTTTCGCATGATAACCACTTTCGTAAGAATGTATCATAAGATAAAACATGTTGTTTTTAAATACGTATTTGCCGTATGCATAACAGAATGCTCGGTATTCGACTGTTTTTGCGCTTCTAACAATTCCATACCTTAATACTAAAGTTGCTCATTTATCATATCGTGTACTTAAGTGATATGCCCATTTTACCCTTTCTTGGGTACTTTCGGTTTTATCTCTAAATTCAGCCCACTTTTGTCTCTACATTGTTTATTCACGCCCTAATTGGTCCTTTCCATGTCATGATCGCGATTCTTATAACACATGCCACGTTTTTAATTGCCACCTTGTTAATTCATTTGTTTACTTATCTCTTAATCCATCACATACATATAATGTATTATACATATCTTCATATGTATGTATAACCACATAAATATTTAGATCATTAAGGCCTTAATTTTAGCCTCTTGACCAAATCACTTATGCACACACGTTGTCACACATATAACACATCATACTCATATCCACTCAAATATAAATATCCTCAAATAAATATTCAAATCATTATCACACATAAATAGGCCATTTGGCCGAAACTTATACACACACACTTATGCACATTACCGCTTGTTAACTACATGACTATAACAAGTTGTCTATATATGTATTTAATAATTCATAGAGATGTCATCATTGCATTTTAAGACCATATGGCCGAATTTACCATGCACACACATTACAATTTGTAAATTAATTCACCACGTATAGGATACACATATAAGTGTGCTCTAGTAACTTACTTAAATCATCATCACGGTACCCTCTATGGCCGTATATACACATGCATGCCTACACTCATGTTTATTCCACTTATTCATTATGTTTTACATGCAAGTTGACCCCATCTCTTCTACTTATTTCACCCATTAGGTCATGCACATGTTTTATATATTCATGGACTATTTCCCCACATACGTGCACGAATTTTTAATCTCTTCTAAATACATGTAAGATTAATGCAATCATATTCATATACACATTTCCCATTCTAACACTTTTTAATGTCATGGATGTTGGTGATTAACATATGGATGAAGACGAGAGCTATAAACTAAGATTGGAAATTTCATTCTTAAAGATTTGGATAAAAAAACTAGTTAGTTATTTTTGGTTGAAGACTAGAATGGAATTCAGCTGAATCATAGAACCAGTCAAAGAAATCTCACATAAAAAGTTTGAATTTTAGATTTTGATTATTTTGAAATTTATTTAATTAGCTAAATAATTTTCTGTTTTATATTATAATTAACTGTTAGGTTTAAATTGAGGTGACACTATAATTTTAGTACTTAAAATTAGTTGCCTACCACTTTAGAATTATAGATAGTGATTAGTAAAATATCGTATCAATTTGTTATAGTAAATTATCAATACCAATTTATATCCTAAAATCTTCAATGCAGTGTTCATTTTAACGTTCAAAAACGCTCTTTAAGGTAATTAAATTTTGCATATATTGTTAGTTTTTTTGAGCATACGTTATTCTTTTGGGTTTAGATCTCTTCACCCCAACTTTTCTCACCTCCTTTGTGACCACGTGACACGTGGCAGCAAGAGGGTGATGGGACTAGATAAAGATCACCCTCATCTAGCCTCATCACCCCCTTACTGCCACGTGTCGCGCGGTCACGCGTCACTGCACGTGTGATCCTATCCCTATTCTTTTTGTACGACCGAAAAGTATAGAGAGGTAAAAGAAATGAGTTAAAAGTTTATTATAAACATTCTTTTCTTTATAATCATGATTGCAGTTGTTTTGAGTGGCATTTTGAAATGTATGTATGAACTTTGAAAGGAAAGAGGTTTATGATTAACTCCCGATGTTGAATTGCTTCTACAGTTTTTTTTTCTTTTTCATTTCGATGCACTCCATCTCTGATCAAATTTCTCACATACCTCAACTTTCCTCAAGATATCGATTCGACATTTAGTTGGTAGAAGTTTCTACAAGATTTTGAACGCCCGAGGAGGGAGAGCTGGGTGTGGGGGGATCGTAAGGAGAAAGGGTTGTGGGCGATTAATACAGGGAGACTGGCGGTTGCGGAGAGAGCGGCCTGGCAGGGAGGTTTTGTTATATAATGCTTTGTTGTTGTCCTGCATTCAGAACTTGGTTACAGACATGGCTTCGTGATTATGATAAGATTCAATCCTTCGCTGTTATTCTCATCTACATTCAGGTTCCAAATTTTCTCAATTCGTTTTTTTAATCATGTTTTCGGACTTTTTGTGGAGTTTCAAATTAACAATAGCTTCGTATCTGTTTATCAATTTTTGCTTTTGTTTGGATTCTGGAGCTGAATGATTGTTGAATACTGGTAATTAATTGAAGGTTTTTATGCAGATTGGTTGCGCATTGATCGGGTCGCTGGGAGCATTGTACAACGGTGTTTTGCTTGTCAATCTAGCTGTTGCGCTTTTTGCTCTGGTGGCAATTGAGAGTAGCAGTCAGAGTCTAGGGAGAACATACGCGGTGCTCTTATTTTGTTGCATTTTGCTCGATGTCTCTTGGTTCATTCTCTTTGCTCATGAAATATGGTAGTAATTCTTTTCGTTTATGTCCTTTCTGATTTAAATTATTTTGCTATACGGTCTGTTGCATCTTATTCTGCATTCCTGAGCATCTATTATGTGTTTTTCTCTTTCATATCTGAATGGGAAATTTGGTGATGTTTTGTCAATATTAGCAGTATTGTAAATGAGACTGGAAAGAAGGGCTCTCGCAGTACCCCATGTATATGGTCCAATGTACAAATTCTTACCTTATACATAGTCTGATATACACATTCTTATTTTATATTCAGTATCACATCCTTTGGGTAAAAACACATTCATAGGACTGTCTCTCTTTCTGTGAAATCAACTCTTTAGTGTTAAGTGATACAGGCAGGATGACGCTAATGGGATAAATGGTTAATAATGGAGTAAATATGTTTCATTTTTGGATATTTTGTATCTGCACTCTTAATTCCTCCCAGTCTTCTTGTGTCACGATCTTTTGACTTTGACCTTTTGGATGATGGTAGACTCATTCAGTTGACTGTTGGGGTGATTTTACTTGTGATTTTGTGAAGTGTAGCCTGATATGTGGTTGAGGAGAAGGCGGGGGAATATGGAGAAGCCACTTAATTTAGATGATAACTGGCAGGAAACAGAAGGGAGTTTAATTACTGAAACAGTCATTTAAATTAAGAGAAACTGGACCTTCAAGGTATAGTCTTTAACTAGGTGTAGGATTGCGTTAAAGCCAGTAAGCACAACTTGTTCTAAACTAGTAATTGAGCTTATAGCACTTTTTGATCTTTTTAGAAAGTATTTTATTTGCTGTTTTGGAAAGTGCATGTTTGGTAATAAACTAAACTTCTTAGTTGGAAAAAGTGCAAAACAACCATGAAGGACATGCAATTTATTTGCACAGTTATGTTTTCATACAACATGAAACATCTTTCTGTTAGTGTGTGCATTAGCTATTCTTGTTTTTGTGTCCATGATTTGAGTACATGACTCGAATAAATGGAAGAAGGATTGTATCCCGCTCGTTTTTACCAATTTGACTGCATATTTACTTGATTTTGGGGGGGGGGGAGAAGGGAGGGAAGGGGGAGCACTTCAGCGTACTGGATGAGAGAAGGAAAAAGCAGTATCATTGAAGAGTTTTCCTTTTGTATATTTTTTGTATTGTCATTAATATTATTAGAACTCTGCATGGTCGAGTTTTTGTCTTGCTGGTCCCAATCCCAGGTAAAGGAGGAGGGCTGCGTTAGGTTGACATACAGTGTAAAACTTTGTCACTAAACATGATTATGGATCAGACAAGAAATTGCGCTAATGCTAGGATGTCCTTCTTGAAGAACGCACTATATGGTCCGAATGTGGTACCAGCAATGACCGGTATATCTTGGGGGCTTGGATGCGGCTTTAACTTAGCAAGGGTCCTCATCACATGGTTCGAATGCAGCGACAATTGAGCTAAGACTGCTGCATCTCCTTGAGAACTCGAATGAAGTGAAAAATATGCAAGAGTTCTTAGGTCGTTAGTTAGATAGTAAGAGAGGAAATACTAGGTTAGTTAGGAGTGTTAAACTAGGAACATGGAACATAAGAACTCTAATGGGGAAGACAATGGAGATAGTGGACATGATGATAAAGAGAAAAGTAAGTGTTTTATATTTGCAAGAGATAGTGGATAGGTTAGAAAGCTAGGATGATGGACAGTTTAAACTCTGGTACACAAAAAAGAATAAGACGATAATGAAGTTGGAGTTATTATAGATGCCTCGTTAAGAGACGAAGTAGTATGTGTTAGGAAATGAGTTAGAATTATAGCCCTTAAGTTGGTTCTTAGAAAAGAAACAATCAATATTATTAGCATATGTGCTCCTCAAACAGGTTTAGAGGAGGCTATAAAGGTTCAATTTTGGAAAGATTTAGAAGAAGTAGTGCGTGAAATTCCAATAGGTGAAACGATCTTTATGTGAAGATATTTAAATGGACATATAGGTAAAGAGAATAAGAATTACAATGAGGTATATGGTGGATTTGATTTTGGAAATATGAATGATAAAGGAAGATCAATTTTGGATTTTTGCAATAGCGTATGACCTTGTAGTGACTAACATATTTTTTCAAAAAAGAAATGAACACTTGATTACATCCAAAAATAGACTAAATAAGTCGCAGATAGACTATTTCATGACAAGTATGAGAGATTAAAAATCTTGTAAGGACTGCAAGGTGATCACAAGAGAAAGTTTAACAATGTAACACCGTCTTTTAGTGTTGGATGTCTGTATCCGACATAAAAGATTGATAAAACAAAGACTTATAGAACTCAAGTTAAAATGGTGAAAACTGAAGGAAGCTAAACAAGTAGAGTTTTGAGGAAAGTAGTATTAGAGCAAGAAATCTTAAAAAATTCAAGTGGTGATGCAAATGAAGCATGGGAAGATCTGGTGGTAAAAATAAAGAAAATAGCGAGAAATTTACTTGGATATTCAAAAGGTTGAGGACCTACAAATAAAGAATCTTGGTGGTGGAAAGGAGAAATGAAAACAAACTAAAAGTCAAGAGAACTAGTTATAAGGTACTTCAACATTGCATGAATCAAGAGAATTGAGAAAAATTTAGGCTGACTAAAAAAGAAGTTAAACAGATGTAAGTGAAGCAAAATCAAAAGCGTTTGAAGATTCTTATAAGCGATTGGACACAAAAAAGGTGAAAGAGATGTGTATAAAATTGCTAGAACAAGAGAAAGAAAGACAATGATTTGACTCAAGTTAAATGCATTAAAGACAAAGATAACAAGGTCCTAGTAGAGGAATACAAGATAGATGGAGAAGTTACCTTGATAATTTTTTTAATAAATCAGTGGAAGATGAACTCATATTGGGCAAGTTACGTAACTCTTAAGATGATAGAAACTTAACATATAGTAGGAAAACTTGATTGCCCAAGGTAGAAGATGCTTTAAAAAGGATGAAAAATGGTAAAGCAATTGGACCCAACGATATTCCAATTAAGGCTTGAAAATGTCTATGAAAAGAAGGTATTATGTGGCACATAGATATTTTTAACAATATTGTAAAGACCGATAAGATGCCTGATCAGTGGTGAAAAAGCACTTTAATACTTCTGTATAAAAAAGAAGGAGATATACAAGATTGTGTAAGTTATAGGGAATGAAGCTAATGAGCTACACAATGAAGCTTTGGGAGCGAGTGATTGAATATATAAGGAGAAAAGTTGGGATGACTCCTATAGATGAGAAGATGAGAAAGTCAATGTTAAAATAATATGCACATGTACAAAGGCACCATGCAGATGTATCTGTCAGGTGGTGTGAGACAATGAATGAGGTGCATGTTAAACATGGAAGAAAGAGAACAAAAAAGACATAGAGAGAGATAATGAGTAATGATATGACGTATATGACAATCGGAGAGCATATGATCAGTGATATAATAGAATGAAGACAATTGATTCATGTAGCCGATGTCATATCGAGGGTATGATATTTAAGTGAAAATTTTAGTTATTTAGGCCTGAATCACGGTTGAGATGCTATGATAGTTTTGGAAGATGCATATTCTAAAGGTGTATATTATGCATTAGGTATTATTAGGCACATAAGAGGGTAGGATTTAGGTTACGCAAAAAAAAAAAGTAAATAAAACGCAAAAGAAATGATTGATTTATATAGCCGACTCTACATAGTGGGAAAAATGCTTGAGTGTTGTTTTTGTTTATTAGTATTATTTGGCTGTGGTCTTCTGAACTTGGTGTCTGGAAACACCTATGGAATTGGTAGGAGAGAAACAATAGGATTTTTCAGAATGGAAGAAAGAACCAGCATTCTAAATCCAGGAAATCCTAGATAAACTTAAGCTCTGCTCACAAGAAGACCCAATTGGAATATTGCCTTCAACTGTTGTTTTGATCTTAATATTTGTGTACAGGGGGTTGGAGGTGGGAACTTGATTGGTGGGTTAGCAGCAGGGGAATCCTTTATTTTGTAAAAACTCTTGGCTATACACCTGATCTTGCTCTAACAATTTAAATTCCAAAATAATAATAATAAGAATAACACCAACAACAACAACAACAACAACAACAACAACAACAACACTAATAATAATGATAACAACTACAACAACAATAATAAAAGCAAAGTTGAGCACCCTGTGCTTCACATGTGAAATTTCTTCTACCCTCGCTGTTCTGAGTAATAGTTTTACTGGTAAATTAATGGAGAAATGTAGAATAATGATAATTGGCACCTTTGGAGGAAAACTAAATGGTAGATGGAATTGGCCAACGATCAAATTTGATCTCCCTTCTACAGCATCTACAGGTCTTCGTAACTGATGAATTAGCCTGATACATCATGCCTGCCATATATAGTAGATCACGACAAACCAAAGTTTCTGCTGGAACTTAGAATCACACTGTTTCTGTTTCACAACTAACAATCCAGTAACATTCTCTACAAGCATGTTTGCTACATTTCGCACTCCTGAGTCTGCCCCAGACTTTGGATAGCCACATAAAATAATAGGCGTGGCAGATTTTCTTCGGTAATCCCACGGAGCTGTCATACATAATTTATCTTCATTCTCAATGCTGTGAGCTTATCCAAAATGTTGAAAATTTTCCTGCACTCAATTTGTCCAACCTTGGCATTCTTGGGACCCTTCTTCTGTGCCAAATTGCCTTCCACCAAACCTCTCTATTCCCATTTGTTGAATCTCTTGTGCACTTTTCAAAGTGAAGATTATGGACTTGTAGGTCAAAACTAAGCTGAGATGGAAATGTTTGTGTTTCAGTGTGACTGATTGTCAAATGAGTATAATCTGTTTGATCTCCTTGTCATTGTTCTTTTATATTTTTTTGGGAACATTTATCCTTTTAGCATTTACATATCTTGTTTATATTTCTTGGAAAACTGAATTTGTCATCATTATGCTTCTGTTAATTTTTCCTTGTTTTGCTGTGCTGCAGGCACATTTCATCTCAAATTTATGGCACCTTTGTTATATTCTCGGTGAAACTTGCTCTCTCTATGCAGTTTGTTGGATTTTTTGTCCGGTTATCATCTTCAGTGCTGTGGATTCAAATGTACAGATTGGGTGTTTCATATTTGGAGACTTCAGTTCCTCAAGATGCAGATGCTGATATGAGGAATAGTTTCCTGAGTCCTGTAACCCCTTTAGTGATTAGACAACCTTCTGGTTCTGATGATGTTTTGGGGGGTTCAATATATGATCCTGCCCACTATTCATCTCTGTTTGAGGATGGTAAAGATGAGGCATGCTTATCAAGGGTAAGAAGCCTGTTCCTCTTAATATTTGTTCCTCTTAATATTTGTGAATCTGCAAATTGTCATTTTTTAAATTTCATACATAAAGGCAACAGTGAGGCAAATTTACAAGAAGTTAACATCAATTGTTAGTATTAGCAAGTTAATCAGTAATCTAGACTTGCTCAAAATACAAAAGACAAAGTTCCCTTTCATGCCAATCCAACTGACTAGCTGTGAACCTTTGGCTATTTCAAAATGTAAAAATCCATATAATCTATACAGGGAGAAGTCCCAGTAACAATCGCTAGGATTAATGAACTAAGGTACAACAGACAATTCCACACCCAAAGACTAGTACAGCCTGTACCCAACAAAACTAAAGCCAAAAATGCTTGAACCTGATGTCAATTGCAACTATATGGTAGATTAAAGCGCAGAAGGTAGGAGTAAAAGGAGGAGAAGAGAGTGATAGTTGTAGCAGCAACATGAAAACTGGGAATTTGAGACTTAGGCATCATAATTGAAGGAACTCCACAGAGGTTTCAAAACTGATGACACAGGTCTCCAACTCCCAAACCAAAAAACCCGAAGCCCAGAAATGGTAAGTCCAGAATTGACCAAAACTGGGGAGTGAGAGCGTTAGTAGAAAGAAGTCCTCAAAGAGTAGAAAATGGTAAGTACCATACTGGTCGACAGAAGTTGGGGGAAGAGGTGAGCAGAGGAAGTGAAGAAGTAGGAGATTGGAAACCTTGACATCCAAACATCACAAATTCCATAGAGCCTTTCATATTTGGAGCCAAAAGCCCCCAATTCCCAACCAAAAGGCCAGTAGAATAGACCTTGAACTGAGAAGAGAGATAGAAGGCCAAGTATTCTAGAAAACAAGCCAATAGACTGCCAAAATGCCAAATTTAAGCTGAAGAAGAGGAAGGTGAGAGTGAATCTGACTATGCTCCAGGACCAAGTTAGGGCTGAAAGATTTATATATCTAGGAGTTGGTAGAGACATCAACTGGCACCCAAAGAGGAGTAGGCAGGAAGTACAAGCACACCAGGTTAAGTTGGCGATGATGAGATTTATAACAGCCAGGGAAAGCAGGTGCAATAGCATCCACATGAACTAGGTAGGGGCTAAGCAGCAGGGAGCGATAGTAGCAGCAATCTTCAAACAATAGCAAGGACCCATAGCAGCATCAAATTTCAGATAGCAGCAGATCCAGCAACCAGTCCAAAAGCAGCTTGTACTCCACACATGCAAGATAGTCTGGAACAACAATAAGGTGAAGTAGCTGAGTTAGGAGCTGCGGTGTTTGCCAGGGCAGCAAGAGTACTCTGGAGCACCCTGTGGAACACAAAAGACAAAACTGCATCCGTATATAAAAGAAAGGTAGGAAACCTTCAAAGCTCCGTTGGAACCAAAATAACTTATACCACCAATTAAGCAAAATAAGTAACCCAAAGTTCTACAGTTCCAGCAAAACAGCAAGGCCAACAGTGACCCCAACTGAGATCAGAGGTAGCATTGAGAAAATGAAGAAAGTAAGCCTAGTTTTTTGAATATATTCGTAGGTAAGCCCAAATTAACAACTAAATCCAATTTCCTTTATTCTTTCTAATACCCGTCCAAAAAGAGGCATGTAATCTAATATTGTGTAGGACCTCCCTTAGGATATATTGCCTTTTTTTTTTTACTTTGGGCTTTTGGTGGAATCGTTGGTTTTTCCCCCTCCGGATTGTGTAAACTATGGCAGAAAATGCTAAGTAGACTAAGCCTTTTTGAAAGGCAGACTTCTAGTGATTTGAAAGGAGCCATTACAGAAAGTTTTCCCGGTTAAAGATGAAATCTCTGCAGTTTAGACTCGTTAAGGCAGTCTGCCACACAAACTGAAAGTAGGAACAATGGAAGAAAAGATGATCTCGGTCTTTAAGGACCCTACCACAAAGCAACCATGAGTTTGATTCGATAATGCCCCGGAAGAATTTTTTGTCTAAAGTAACTATCCTCTTCCAAAGTGCAATTCAAACAATGATGGCAAATCTTGGAAGATAATGATTACTTTAGACAATATTTGTCCAGCACACATGGGTGGAAACTGGCAAAATACAAGTAATGACACTTTCGATTATAAATTTTGTAGAATGGGTCAATTTCCAAAAGTCATCTCCATAAGACAGAGGCATACTTCCGCAAGTGTTTAAGAAGTTTACAATCTGAGTATCCCAACCTCTACCAAAAGATGACCTCTAAAGGCCCTCTTGATAGAACTTTTGAGACTTTTGTTCCCATCTTTACAATGATTTTCCTCATAAGTTCATAGCTTTTCTGTTCTTATACCTCCAAAGATGCCATGGATTAAACTAAAAAGAAGTTGTATTGCCATCACTAATGCTTCTTGTCATGAATTCAGAATATTTGTCCCTGACCCACAACAACTTTTCCCACATTTGTGGGGCAAGTTCTTTTGGTTTTACTTCCCATATGGAGTCCCCTTTAAGAATGACTGAATGTACTCATTTGACCTAAATGCTTTCTTTGCCTTCGGATTTGCCGTAAGATCTTCATCAAATATCCAATATTCATTTGGCCCAAGTTTGGCCCCCAAAATATTTAGGAGAACCAACTGAACTCCATTTTATTTTGCCTTTCTTGGACCATCCCAAAAATTTTTTCTAAGTATTCTTTCTATTTCCCTAAACACATTTCTAGGAATAAAGAAGAAATCAGCCTAATACCTACAAACAAAGACTTCACTTTTATGTAGGTTTGGCTTCAACCCATGAAGGTTTCCAAAATCCTCTAACGTGTTCTTAGTGATCTTCACATATTTGATATCAACACTTAGAGAGAGAGGATGAAGAAGTATTCCGCAATGGCCAAAGAGGTAAGTTTCATGTGGTCACATTTTTGTTGATACTTCAATTGGGATTCAACAATTTTCTTTTCAATAGCTCCTTAAATCCTTCAATAACAAGGACAAATAAGTAAAAGGTGAGGGATCTACCTATCTAAGCCCCTTGTGGCAGAGAAATGGACAATCAATAAATCATTTAGGTTTACAAAGAAGGAGGCAATAGTGAAATAGAGTCTAACCTAGTTGCTATATTGTTCAGGAAAGTTCATATGGATTATTATACACAAAAGATAGTTTCAGTTCAGCATCTCAAATGTCTTCATAATATCAACCTTAATCCTACCTCTCTTATAAACCTTGACTAGGTCATGTATGAGCAGAATATTGTCTTGGATAGATCTGTCCTTAAGACATATTGATTATCTTCCACAAAAAAGAAGCATCACTTTCATCCTATTAGCTAGGATTTTTTTTGATAACTTTATGGTGACATTGCAACAGGAGATATGCCTAAACTCCTTCATTTTGATTGGGTCATCAACCTTCGGAATAAGGAAGATGACAATAGAATTGATTGTTGCAACAGGAGATATACCTAAACTCCTTCATTTTGATTGGGTCATCAACCTTCGGAATAAGGAAAATGGCAATAAAATTGATTGTGTAATAGATGAAATTGTTGGAGAAAAAATAGACAATGACTTCACTAAATTCTTGTCCAACTAGATCCCAGTTGGGCTTATAGAAATCCATAGTGAATTCATTAGGACCAGGTGCTCTGTCATAATTCATGGAGAATAAAGCATCCCCGTTTTCCTTGTGGGTAACTTGAGCTACTATAGCAGAGGATTGAGCCTTTGAAAGAGGTCTCCCAACCTAAGTTTGGGAAAGAGGAGGATGTTTGAGAGGCTCTATGAAAAAGTTCTGAAAGAAATCAGAAGCCATTCTTTTCGCAGGATCATAATCATCAATCATGGTTCCATTATCATCTTGTAGCCTAAGGATTTTATGTTGAACTAATCTTGACATAAGACAATTAGATAGGGTCTACTTTGTAATTTGTTTTTAAGAGTCATTAGTTGAGTCAATCTAGAAGTCTTGACCCTATACAAAAGGATAAGTTAGTAGAAATATTTAGTAGATACCTCAGAAGGACTTGAGATTAATCTATTTTGTAGGAAGTGATTAACTTGATGGACAAAGGTTAATCAACTATAAATAGGAGATAGGTTTTCTTCCTTGTAGCAGTTTTTCCTATCGACTAATTGGAGAAGGGATTTCCAAGACAAACAACCTGTTGCTTCTGAGTTGTTTTTTGATTCGGTACCTCTGTTACTTTAATTGGTAAGCGTTAAAAAAAAGGAGGAAGGCAGGATATTCAACAGATTTGACGGACTGGATCAAACACTAGAATCAAAAACCCTGCAATTATACAAGTGACGATCGAAGACCAAATCGATGGAAGAAACACCGACTCAAACTAATAAAATAGTCGTTAAAAAAAGGAGGAAGGCAGGATATTCAGCAGATCCGACGGACTGGATCAAACACTAGAATCAAAAACCCTGCAAATATACAAGTGACGATCGAAGACCAAATCGATGGAAGAAACACCGACTCAAACCAATAAAATAGCCACGAACAAGAAGAACATCAGCCTCCCATTTCAGTACCCAGTACTAAATGCGACAAATTACCCAATCTGGTCGCTTAGAATCAAGGCAATCTTTAAGGCACATGGAATATGGGAGGCGATCGACCCATGAACTGATGTTGATCAGAGAAAGGGCAACTCTGCCATAACCTACTTGTACTAATCGCTATCGGAGGATCTTATTCTGCATATTGCAAGTTGTGAGTATGCAAAAGAAATCTGGGATTCAATCAAGTCTCGACACTTGGGTGCTAAGCGAGTAATAGAGGCACGATTACAACCGTTGAAGACATAATTTGACCTGATAAGAATGAAAGAAGGTACCACGATAGATGAGTTCGTAGGGAAAGTTTCTGGAGTCGCATCAAAATCAGCTACACTTGGCTCACCAATTGAGGAAGCAGCGCTAGTTAGAAAACTTCTTACCAGTGTACCGGACAGCTTCATAAATATGGTGGCCACGATCGAGCAATTGGTTGATCTCAAAACGGTAAAGTTTCAAGAAGTTGTTAGAAGGCTAAAGGCGTATGAGGAACGAACCAATACCAGAATCACTAACAGCAGTCACAATCAACTACTGGTATCCTATGAAGACTGGGAGGCTAAAAGGAAGAAGGAAAAGGGAGCTGGTCGAGGCCGAGGGAATGGCCAAGACACTCGTGGTAAGGGCCGAGGTCGAGGAAGATCAAGTGGTTGAGGCAGAGGTTCAAACCGTGGCCAACATTCACAGAAAGGAAACCAAACTAATGAAAGAAAGGATCGGTCTAATCTCCAATGTTTTAGGTGTGACACATATGGGCACTTGTCTGCTGACTGCCCAACAAGAAAGAACGAAGAAAAGGCCAACTTAGCACAGGCTACTGCTGATCAACATGCACTATTAATGGTCCAAGCCGACCTAAAACACAAAGAGCTAATCTATGTTAGCGAAGACAAGGTATTTCCATCCAAATACGAGTCAAACGATGGCAGAGATTCGATTTGGTATCTAGACACAGGAGCGACAAACCCTATGACAGGTAATAAAAACCTGTTTTCGGCACTTGATCCAAATATAGGTGGCACGGTAAGGTTAGGAGACAGTTCAAGTGTTCAGATAGAAGGAAGATGATCCATTCTTTTGAAAAGCAGGAATGGAGAACACAGATTACCAGCTGATATCCTTTATATCCCATACTTGAAAGGTAACATATTTAGCATTGGACAAGCAGAGGATAAAGGGTGTGAAATTATGACCAAACAAGGAGTTCTATCTGTGGTCGAACCGGATGGGACACTTCTAATGAAGGTGCAAAGGTCCTCAAATCGCCTGTACAAAATTAATCTTAAGATTGCGGCACCAGTTTGCTTACTGACCAATATTGATGACCCTGCATGGCTGTGGCATGCCCGCCTCGACCATGTAAATTTTGATACCATTGAGCGCCTATGATCAAGCAAAATGGTTGAAAGAGTACTGGCTATTGACCATCCCAAGCAGATGTGTGAAGCATGCCTGGCAAGAAAGCACGTGCGACAAAGATTTCCTGATCAAACAGCCTTTAGAGCTGCAAAACCACTGGAACAGGTTTATGCAGACTTGTGTGGACTCATAACGCTTGCCACCTAATCAGGAAGCAGATATATTCATCTCTTTGTTGACGATCACATCAGGTTTATGTGGCCATACATGTTAAAAGCTAAGGATGAAGCACTTGAGCAATTCAAGAAATTCAAGGCTTTAGTCGAGAATCAGTATGGAAAAAAATAAAGGTTCTAAGGACAGATCGAGGGGAGAATTTACTTCCAAAGAGTTCGATCTGTTTTGTGAACAAGCAGGTATCACAAGACAGTTGACTGCACCTTACACACCTCAGCAGCACGGTATAGTCAAAAGAAGAAATCGAACCGTGATGAGCACAACAACGAGTATACTTAATGCAATGAATATGCCATAAATTTTCTGGGCCGAAGCAGTACGTCATGCAGTTTATGTGCTGAACATATTGCCTACCAGAATACTAAAAGATCAGACGCCGTACGAGGCCTTGAAGGGAAAAAGACCAAGTCTCGATCATCTACGAGTATTTGGGTGTGTCAGGCATGTGAAAACACCTTCAAACCAAGTAAGGAAACTCGATGCAGAAGCATTCCTATAATACATTTGGGAATAGAACCAGGAACAAAAGGTTATCGCATGTATGATGTTGAGGGAAAGAAGTTGGTAATTAGTCGAGATGTTATATTTGATGAATCACGCCAATGGGAATGACATCAACATCAAAGGACCACTCAATATACAAACAACAAGGAAAGCGAATTTGTCATACACATGAACCCGATTGAGACTGTTCCAGCATCCCCACCAGGCAGCCCACCAAGCCCACATATAAACGTTCCATCACAGCAAAACCACTCATCAACTCTGGGAGGAACAACTGATAATGAAAGTATGTCTCAACCATAGTTTAGCAACCCTGAATCAACAGTAAGAGGGCGCAGACCAATGTTGCCTCGACTTCCAACAGATACAGTTAACTTGTCAGATCCATTTATGGCCGAAGAAGAGACATATGATGATACACAATCACAAGGCTGGAAAAATCTAAGTGAAGTATATGATCATCTTCTTACTGAAGGAGAACCAACCAAGTTCAAGGAAGCCACAGGACAAAGAATGGGAGCAAGCAATGGAAAGCGAGATTGCTTCCATTGAAAGAAACAAGACTTGGGAATTGACATACCTACCCTCTGGACATCGACCCATTGGACTAAAATGGGTTTACAAAATTAAAAGAGATACAAATGGTGTAGTCACACAACACAAAGCACGTTTAGTTGCCAAATGCTACATCCAACAACATGGCGTAGACTATAACGATATATTTGCGCCTGTGGCTAGAGTCGAGATGATCAGATTTATTCTAGCATTAGCAGCACAAAGATGGTGGAATGTTCATCACTTAGATGTTAAAACAGCGTTTTTACACGGTGATCTCAAGGAAGAAGTATTTGTAACACAACCAGAAGACTTTGTAAAGAAAAGGAAGGAACAAATGGTGTACAAGCTGACCAAAGCCCTTTATGGGTTGAAACAATCTCCTCATGCTTGGAATAAAAAGTTGGAGTTCTAAAGGAGTACGGGTTTCAAAGATGCAAACTTGAACAAGCTGTGTACACAAAACGGACGAAAGAGGGGTCACTCTTGGTCGGAATTTATGTGGATGATTTGATTGTAACCGAAAATAATATGGAGAAAATTCTACAATTCAAAAAACAAATGGAAGGCAAGTTCGAGATGAGCGATTTGGGACCACTTTCTTATTATCTCGGATTAGAAGTAATGCTAGGGAAAGACGGAGTAAAAATCAAACAATCAAGCTATGCAAGAAAGATCTTACAGCAAGCTGGAATGTGGGAGTGTAATCCCACTAAATACCCAATGAAACCAGGTCGAAAGCTAACTAAAGATGATGGCAGTAGTTGTGTAGATACAACAGAATACCGGAAAACAATTGGGTGCCTTTGGTATTTAACTCACACATGGCCGGATCTTGTATACTGAGTGGGATATGCAAGTAGATATATGCAAATACCCAAAACCACACACTTTCAAGCTGTGAAACAAATACTCAGGTATGTGAAAGGAACTATAGACCTGGGAATTCACTATCGAAAGAATGGAAGCAATGTTCTACTCGGATTTAGTGATAATAGCTTTTCAGTAGACCTGATGATGGAAAGGGGACAACATGGTTGGTATTATACTTTGATGATGGACCTATTGCTTGGAAGTCACAGAAACAGCTAATAGTAGTCTTGTCTGTGGGGCTGAATTTATGGCTGCCACTTCAGCAGCTTGCCAAACAATCTGGTTAAGAGGGCTGTTACAAGAGATAACCAGAAAAGAAAAAGAACAAGTTGTGACCAATGTAGATAACAAGTCAGCAATTTCATTGATGAAATCTGGCCTTCTATGGAAGAAGCAAGCACATCAGAGTTGAGCATGTAAGTGGGGATCAACAGCGGGCTGACATCCTTACTAAAGCTTTACCGAAATAAAAGTTTGCTGAAATGAGAGAGATTCTGGGGGTGAAGGTGATCAAAGATATTGGAAAATAGTAGCATATTCAAGGTCAAGATTGGGGGGTGATTGTTGAACCAATCTTGACATAAGACAATTAGATAAGGGTCTACTTTGTAATTTGTTTTTTAAGAGTCATTAGTTGAGTCAATCTGAAAGTCTTGACACTATACAAAAGGATAAGAATAGAAATATTTAGTAAATATCTCAGAAGGACTTGAGATTAGCCTATTTTGTAGGAAGTGATTAAATTGAAGGACAAAGGTTAATCAACTATAAATAGGAGATAGGTTTTCTTCCTTGTAGCAGTTTTTCCTATCGATTAATTGGAGAAGACATTTCCAAGATAAACAACTTGTTGCTTCTGAGTTGTTTTTTGATTCGGTAACAGAATATTCCTAGCTGTTTGAGACTTAACAGACCTATAGAAGAATTTTGTGTTCCTATCCTGTTCCTTCATCTATTTACTCTTGCCTTTTCTTTGAAGAAAGTTTCTTCAAAGTCCAGAAGCCTAATATGGACTTTTAAGGCATTTTTCTCAACCGGTTGCTTTTGTGGGTTTTCATTGTCTAACATTGTTTGTAGTCGAGCATCCTCAAGTGTCTGTCTAGCAGTCAAAACTCTTTGATAGATCTTCTCTAGTAATTTTTTGTTTAATTTCTCAAGAGGATCTTTTAACCTTTTTAGTTTCTTTACTAATTTTACCTAAAGATTTCCTTGTTCATGTTCTTTCCATCTATTTATTATGGTTTATTTGAAGAGGGGGTGTTTTATCCAGCCTTCATAAATTTAAAAAGTTTGAGCCCTAGGTTTCTGCCAAGCTTGATGGTAAGAACACCAGGGGAATGATTAGAGGGGATATGAGCCTTAACTGATAGTTTAGGTATTTACTATTCCATTCTTCATTACAAAAAATTTGGTCAATTCTAGTATATACCCTCTTGTCTTCATCACGCTTGTTTGACCAAGTGTGATCAAAACCTCTAAAAGGGATATTGTAAATGTCCATATGCTTGTTATATTCACTAAAATCTTTTATGACGTTTCTATCAATTTTCTCTTTCTATATTTTCCTGCTAATGTCTAGAATGATATCAAAGTCACCCGTTATGATCCATGGTTGATCCCCATATAAAGTATATTGGTTTCTTAAGGCTTGCTAAAGATCTCGTCACCTGCTTTTTTCATTGTTTTCATAGACTACTATAAGGATAAAGTCACCATATGTTGGGACATTTATTGAAAAGCTACATGTTATGCATTGTTCCTCACAGTGCGGAACATTTCCATAAAAATGGTTTGTGTTCCACCCTACCCAAATTCTAGCTACAGAGTTTAGAAGGGTGTTGTATGTAGTTATCCAGTTTTTGAAGGTTCTTTTAGAACACCATTCAAAATTATTTTGTCGAAGTTTTACCTCCATTAGGTGCATTATGAATATACCGTTGTCTTCAATGTTTTTTGTACCTCCTTCTGTTCCAATGGGGAGTTTAACCCTCCTATATTCTAATATGCTAATTTGATCATCTTTTGGTTTTTCTCCCATGGGCATCCCTCTTTTCTTTCTCCTACTATGTTGTTTGACCTAAGTGGAATCTGAATCTACCCCTTCAGAATCAAGATGGACAAAGTAGTCACTGTCCAAATCAAAAGGTTTAGAGGGGTTAGAAGTGTCTCCTGTATCAGGTGGGTTGCCAGCCTGTTTTGTAGATAAAACACATTTGTATTTGTTGGGTTTCTCTTAACTTGTTCTAAAAAATCTTTAATAGGGTGCTAATCCACAAAACTAGAGTTAGTGTGCTGCAATTGCCCATACTCATTTGAAGCCTTACCCCTACTTGAACTTGTACCATGGGATACTTCATCCAGGATCCTAAGAGTGAGAAGCTACATCAACAGCCTTATTTAGACTGTTATCCTTAGAACTAGAGTTAGTGTGTTGAATGCATATTTTGTTCCTTAAGAGCCTTCTTCCTTTTGGGGCGTATTGCCTTGAGTACCCACCTTAACTTCTTTAGGCTCATGGTCATGAGAAGCTTCATCTTCAGTATCAGCATAGGCAGGAGAAGAGAGAGATCCCCCATCACTTTCTATTTGAGTTGGGGCTTTACACTCATGAAGATTTGTTTCATCCTCTAGTAACTCATCGCCCTTGTCAAGCAGGGGGTTGAATTTGTTTGGGGTGGTTAGGGTGGATAGTTCATCCCCTTTGATTTGAGGGAAAGGCTTATGAGAGGATTATCCTTTCTATTTTCAATCTGCTTTAGAGCAGAAGAATCAGATTGATTTGGATTGCTATCTTGGTCAATGCTCCCAATTGGATTAAGAGATTTGTTCACATAGTGGTTGTTTGATAGGTTATGAAGAAGTTTGTGTCATTCAATTTATCCCATTATTGTCAAGTTTCCTTTCTATTGCTTTCCCCTACCTTTATCCCGTTTATGAGGATTACCTGAAATAGTGTCCGATCCACTATTCCTTTGAACCCATCTTGCAACAATTAAAGATTTGGGTCTAGTAGAGTTAACATTTGTTGGTTGGGGTTGTTTTTCCTCACAAGAAAGTTCAAAAATTTTGCATTTGAGACACTGTGAAGGCATCCATTCATAGATGATTTCTTGAGAACATTCCTGACCACATTCGTCAAAAAAAGTTATGGACTTTGGAGGTGCAGCTCTAGCTTTGAATCCACACATATTCTAGCAAACGCTACCTTAAATTGAGAGGTGGTAGGCTATCCATGAGTAAGGGTTTACCAATAAGGCTTCTTAGGTTGCGAAGGACATACTCATTAACGTAGTGGAGGCGAAGTTTCGGAAGTTGTATTCAAACTGGAACAACATTCAGGAGTCAGTTTGCTTGCTTGTTACTTCTCAGATTGACATACCTTTTAGTATCACTGTGTTGACCCGTTTGATCCACAAGCTCTCTTTGTATTGGCATATGTTCAATATAATTTTTATCAAGTAAGCATAGTTTACAGAGATAAGCCAGCTAAGCCAAGTCCCCCGCTTTCCTTAGGCTTACAGGGTGTAGTCCATTTAACATTTGCCCCTTCCTTCAGCCTCTCCAACGAAAGGAGTTTAGGATTGTTCAATTTTCCTAATCACTCTCTTGGGCAGAATGTAATAGGCTATCCAGTATCTGCAAATAGCTACCAATACAACTTGTAAGTCTTTTGTTAAGTTTGTTAAGCAACAGGGAACAACCTCTGTATGAAACCTTCTCAGCTACCAATTGGACTTCCAAGTATCTAATGAGTTATACCCGTAAAGGCATACCCAACAACATTGAGATTTTCCTTTTCCTAGGCGTTGATGAGACAAAATTTTTACATATTTGGGCTTAAGTCCTGATAGGTTTTGGAATTCCAAAAGGGTGTTTGTGATGATCTTAATAGACTACACATCAGCTTGGACAGAATGAACAGGTCATCTGCAAAGACCAGTGAAGAAAGATGAAGTTGCTCACTGTTGTCATGGTATCTGAAGAAAGAGACTGGGATATTGTGTTTGAGCATTTATGTGAAGTCTTCTATCGCAAGGATGAAGAGGCAAGATAAGAGTGGGTCACCTTGCTTAGGTACTCTAGATGATTTGTAGTTTCCAACCAAAGAGCCATTTAGGAAGATGGAGAAAGTGGCCGTCAATATACAAAGGTGGATCCATTTTCTGAAGAGTGGAAAGTTTATATATCTCAAATTCTCCATGAGGTAGTTCCAATTAACTGTGTCGAAAGACTTCATGATATCCACTTCGATTGCACCCTTATCTGAACCACCAAATTTCTTCTAGGTATTTACCATTTCATGCATAAGGAGAATGATGTCTTGGATGTTCCTCCATTGTACAAAAGCAGATTAGTTCTCATCCACCAGGAAAGGCAATCGAGGCTCTAGCCTTGTTGTTACTATCTTTGAGATAACTTTGTATGTGACATGCAGCAGGAAATGAGCCTAGATTGTTTCATAATAATTGGCCCGTCAACTTTTTGGATCAAGATATTGCAGTGCTATTGATTGGGTAGAACATGAAGTCTTTTTTAGTGAACTCATCACTAATGAGGTCCCAGTTTTTTTTTGGAAGAATTCCATAGTGTATCCGTCTGGATTAGGGGCACTGTCTTTTATAGAGAAATGATGTTTTTGATTTTCTTTTTAGTAATTGGAATCTTTAGGTTGTTGCTTTGGTGATCAGAGAGTCTCCTTCCACTTCAATTCAGAGAAGGAAGGCAGTCCTTCCTAGGTCCTGTAAACAGGTTTGCAAAGAAACTGGTAGTCATATGCTTAACTTTTTCATAGTTCTCTACCAATATATTTTGATTATTTTTAAATCTGAGTATTTTATTCCTTGGGCTATGAGCTTGAACAGAATTGTGGAAAAATTGTGTGTTCTTGTCTCCTACTTTGATCTATTTAACTCTTGCTTTTTCTTCAAAGAATGTCTCTTCAACGGAAAGAAGTCTTTTATATTGCTGCACTAAGTTCTGTTCCTGTCCCTGAAGCGTGGTATTGCATATGTCTTTCGGTAACTCTTTTTGCAATGCTTCTAAGTCGATCCCGGCTTTGGCCACTCTAACAGTGATATTCTAGAAGTATTCCTTGCCTAGGCTCTTAAGGGGATTCTTCAGCCTCTTGAATTTCTTGACTAGTCTTGCTTGTGGGCTTCCTTGTTCTATATTCCAACTCTCAGAGAGCAACTCTTTGAACTTTGTGTGCTTCATGGAGCCCATCATTAATATGAAAAGCTTTGGGCCAAAGCCCTTTCTAGTGTGAATAGACAACACGCCAGGAGAGTGATCTGAGATAAAAATGGCTTTATAGTCTAACTACAAGTGTGGTAATACTCTTTTCCATTCATTATTACATAATGTATGATCAATTCTGGTGTGCTCTCTTTGTTCAGCCTCCCTGTTGTTTGACCAAGTGGACTTGAATCTCCTTGAAGAAATATTATAGATATCCATTGCTTGCATACAACTACAACATTACCCCATTGCCTTATCCATTGCTTGTATCCAGTCTGGAAACTCAGTTATAGCATTCCTATTTACCCTTTTTCTTCATGTATTCCATTGAGAATTTAGTATGTTATTAAAAGTTTCCATGATTATCCAAGGGAGACTACCATACACATTATTCTGATATCTGAGGTTCTCCGAAAGAGTCCTTCTATTACTGTTTTCGTTGAAACCATATATCATGGTAACAAGAAACTCCTTTCTTTTCGGGAGTTTGGTCTTCATTTTACAAGTTATACACTGCTCCTCAACCTATAACACCTGACCTTCAAACAAGTTTGGGTCCCAGCCAAGCCAAATTTTGGAGACTGAATTTGGAAGAATGTTGATATTCTTCTTTTGGCATACTTCTCACTGTTTTCTGAATACACTTTTGGCATACTTCTCACTGTTTTGGAGCCTGCCTTTAACTTCAAGTAGGCCCAGTATGTTGATATTCTTCTTTTTAATGTAATTGTATACTTCCTTCTGTTTTATAAGGAAGTTAAATCCATTAATGTTCCAACAAATTATCTTGATCATTGAAAAAGTTTTGTACCCTTCTTCCTCCTCTTGCTTCTGCTGTATCTGTTTATATTTTCTCCCTGGTTTAGCTCAATCAGGGTGTCCTCTGTCGCATCTTCCTCGGGCTGGAGATGGGTCCAAAATCCCACCCTTTTTGGGAGTGGTTTCCTTTTGTGTTCCTATTCGATTAGGAATTTTTGAGTTTGTGTACCTTTCAGCAAGGATGGTTGCTGTTAATGTTGTAGCCAGTCTCGTTCCTACCCTTCACGTTCTTTGATTTCCCTAATTTTTTCCTCCTTTTGATCCTCTAAAGTGAGCCTTTTAATAACAGAAGAATATAAACTGTTAGTATGGTGACCAGCTTCCTCCCTACCTGTTGTGTACTTTGATTTCCCCGGAGGTTTTACGTCCTTTGATTTCCCCGGAGGTTTTACGTCCTTTGGATCCTTTGAGGTTCTCCTTTCAATTAATAAATACTGCTGGTGTATTGGCCAGCATCATCCCTACCTTTTTTATTTTTATTTTCCTTTGAGGTTCTTTGTCTTTTGGTTCTTCTATATTAGAGGAGTCAAAAGACATCTCCTCATCAGAACTTTTACTGTTATTGAATGAGTCTCTACTTGTAGTAGCGAGTTTGGGTTGCACAAAACCTACAATACCCTTGTTGTTTGGGACTTCAAACGTGATTTCATCATCATCAGAGGACAGGGTTGCCTCTTTTCTAGATTGATCTTGAATACTGTTGGCAGAATTATCATCATCTTCCATTAAGAGATTGAATTTATTTGGGCTTATTAACTTAATAACACTCTTTAAAGAAGGGGTGTGAGGTTGTTCCAGAAGAGCAGTATAAACACCATTCTTAGCTTCAGCAACTGCTTCAGCTAGTGTGATATCATTTTTGTTGCGCAGTCCACTTCAGTTGTTGTTTCGGTAGATTGGTTGACTCCAGTCTCTTTCCCTTTCTTTTGTCTTGTTTCAGTTTTAGTTTGTGTCTGAATCCTTCTGAGTGTTTTCCAGTTATTTTTTTGAATTCCCTCTTTAGAGACATTATCCAACTTGTCTTCACAACTGTGATTAAATGATTTACATTTAGTACATATTTGAGGCATCCGTTCGTATATAACCTCCTGATATAAATCTTTCCATATTCATCTATGACTTTTACCTGATTTGAGAGGTTTTCTCCAGCTGAAATCTCAATCTAAAGTAGCTCTATCCATGAACAGAGGTTTTCTATGAGACTGTCTATTCTACCCAGTATGTCATGGTTGAAATAATGTAGTTTGAGGTTAGAGAGACGAACCTAAACATGAAGAGTATCTAAATTTAACTTTTGAATAGGCTTGTCAGGTACCCGAGGCCATAGAAAGAGAATTATGTTTCTAAAAGGCATGGAGAATCTTTCCAGAATTTCTTGTTTTGATTCAGTAGATTGGAATCAACAAAAAAGAAAGCCTTTGGAATGTTTTTGAGTTTCTAACAGGCCTTTACTATTCCATCTTGTTTCTGTGTTTGACACTTGTGAAGGAGATGTTATTAGTCCCCATTTATGTTTACGCAAGTCGACAGTCGTCAGCGGTATTGCAAAAGATTTCTCTCCTCTGTCTTCGTCGAAATTGAAGAAAGAAAGTGTTGTGGATTCTCTTGCTTAGAGTCTGTCTTGAGCATGGTAACCTATTTTAAACTTGGCACGAAGTATGTCTGTAGAAGACACTAGGGTTGTGATTCGAGTGTTTTCGCAAAGAAGGGCAAATAGTTGTCTGGAATGGGGTTGAAAAGTTACTGTTAGTGTTCGGAGTGAGGCAGAGAAAGAGCCATTGTGGTGGTGGTTGGGGGGGGGGGGGAGAGGAAGGTAGTCGTTATGGGTGGTTTGGGGTGGATGAGGAAAGAGAAAAAGCTGTCAGGATGGTTTGGTAGGAAATTTTATACGTTGTGTGGTAGGAGAATTTTAGAGAGAAGTGGAAGTTGTGTGGTCAGAGGATTTTAGAGAGAAGTGGAAGTATTTTCCTAGTGAGAGAAGTTGATCTTGACGTCTCCCACGGAACTTCACACTTAAATCCATAGATAAGATATCTGGGGCTCTAAAACAGCAGTAACTTCAAAATTTAGTTGATGGTGATGAAAATAGAATTCCAGTCTTCATAGCATAGCCACCTATCTATATTTGTGAAATTTCTGTATGTTGCATCTCTCTTATCACTCCAAGTATATCTGCAACCTTCTGCAGGTATATGCAATAGATACATGAAAGATGCAATTACTACATTCGGTTATAGCCCCTCTATCAAACATCAAAGCCGAACCTCCTTCAATGTAGTGTTGTAGAGCCGCATAAGACACTTCTTAAGCAGATCTTAGGTCCTAAAAAAGTCCAAAAAGTACTATTCTCCATTTTGTCATTGTTTCAGTAGACAGTGGTTGCTAGGAACCGGTGCTTGTTGGTCTTTGAGAAGGTTCTTAAAAGCATTCTCTGTGGTTCCACTACCAGAGCCAAGGAGAAAAAGAAATTTTTGTGTGGCTCAGGAAAAAAAAAGGGTAGAAGCTGGTGCATGTCCCTCGAAACTTTTCTTTTCTGGGGTTGGAGGGGGTTGGGGGCGGGGGCGCGGCGGGGCGGCACATGGGTGTATATCGTGATTCCAAGCTTACTTGATGAGAACTATATATAGAGTATTTGCTTAAGAAAAGAATCTCTGCTACGATAGGAGGAAGATTGAGGTCCATAAGTATGCTAATGTTGTATCTGGACTAACTGTTGTATGTCCTGATTCAGCATCAAATGGAAGTCGTCTTTGGAGAGATGGAAAAAGTAAGGGGGAAGGGATCCTTCTATTTCAATCCTCTGGAAGAATGATAATTGCACACCAATTTTTCATTCAAATTCAAAGAATAGGAAGCAGCCGAAATTTTGAGCAATATCCTATCTGTCACGTCTATAGTAACTCCATGAATTGCAAGATATGCGTAAAATGTTTTAGCTGACTGAGCCATAGGCTTTTATAAGGCACTTCATGATGTTAACCTTGAACATGTTTCATGGTCTTCCCTGTTCCTTATCCTAATCCTTCTTGCCATCTTCGGGTTGTGATGTGGGAAGATTTTATGACTATTGCTCACAAATTACTTCAAGTATATCTGATAGCAATTATGATTATATAGAATACACTTCTGATTATAAAGAGTGTCATTAAAATTTGCAGCGCAAACTTCCTCGACCTAAGTATCTTCTGCGGATTGTTGGTGCCTGTCTGGTCACATTTTAGAGGCTTCTTCATAACAGCATCTTGCTCTTCACCCTTGTTGTGAAACCTTTAATTTCTTTGATCAACCATTCTTGGATTTCTCTCATGCTTCACTTTTTAAACTCATGCTGATGCCCTTATGATCTTAGCTTGCAGTGTCAGTGCAATTGCATATGTTTTCTCCGTGTGTATGCTGAGAGTAAGTTATTCAAGCAAAAAAAAAAAAAACTCTGTGGGTCATTGTTTATTTATTTATTTTTTAATGTTTCGTGAGAAAACATTGGTTTTCACATAACAAGGACGAAACTGTAGGGCAGAGAATATGTAAATGTGTAAATGTTACATTTAGCCAGAAATTTAATTATGTTGCCTTCCGGAGATGTTTTTGTCCAATCCTTTAGAACTTGAAGTGTCGTTCTTGTAAGTGGTGACCAGTGATCTTGACCAGCCTTTTTTTTGATATAGAACTACTAGTAGCTAACTATCATTTGAACATGGATTTCAAATTTTTTTTTGTACTTCTTTAAATTGTTACTTTGAGAAGTATGAGATTTTGAACTGGCTCATGCTTGTTCCTTTATAGGGGAGTCATTTTCACAGTGTTCAGTCAATGCCTGCCTCTATTTCTGAAAGTTCAGAAGTCCAACTGTTGATCGACAGGACTATTCGGAGCAAAGATGTAAGTGAACATAGATAAATATGTCTTACTTGTAAGATTTTATATATTTTGTCCCCAATTTGAATGTGGAGATCTTAATATATATTTTTAATTTTTTATGTTCTTTTTTTTTGGCTTTTGACCTTTGTCATTTGCTGTTCTTTCATGTGATTTATTTTCTTTCCTATGGGTTCTTTTACGTATGTTTACGTCATGGTGATTGATCCTTAGATGCAAATCATTTAGGTATACACGGAACAGGTAGAAGTACTAGAAAGGAGAGTGAGTCAGCCTACATCTATTTGCGGAATCATATAAATCCAGCAGCTGTCTAATCTAGGGTTTTCTTTTGTGTTGACATGTACCTTTCACAGCAGGATATTTATATGCCGTTAGTTTGTAATTGGACTAGTCTATGTTACCTTTCTGTAAATTTTCTTTTCACTAGTCCTATTAAACAAGGTTAAAATGATTAGGAGATTATTTTGCTCAGCCTGCTGTAGCGACCTTTTGTCATTGTGCTTTAAATCTCAGTTGTCGTTGTTCGTCTATGAGATAATCTGTCTTAATTTTGTTAAAGTAAGCTTTCTAAATTGCATAAAGTATATTACTTTGAGGCTCTTTTGTTTTTGTAAGTGAAGTTTTCATTTGATTGCAAGGATGTACAGGAAATTATGATCATAACTACATGACAATAAATGTCTCAAAAATAAAAGCTAGTAGGTTTTGGGGAAAATACTAAGAATATCCCAGGTTGTCTTAGTTTTCCTAACCTTCCTTCAGTACCAACAAAAGATATAACATGATATAAGTTCTCCACTGCCTCCACTTCTGCCTTCATACCTTTTTTTTTTTGGAAAAATCCTGAAGTTCCTTTCTTCCACATCTTTTTGGAATTAGAGCATCACTAATTTGTCTGAAGACTCCGTTCCTACCTGAAAAATCTTCCCTTGCATTCGTTAAAACCTAAGCAATACAACCAGATAGCTTTTCGAGGCATTACCTGATTTTAACCTTGGGATCATACTTGAATCATCGTTTTCCAATTGCTTTCTGGCGTGTTACCATTTCAGAATTTGAAATTATCTGCACAAGATGTTTGTTCCCTTTGATGCTTCTCCAGGAAGATACACTAAATCTAATGTTTTGAAGGATCTCTTTGATGGTGCTTTGACAATCCTTTTCGAGTTGACGGAATCTTTGATTTTTCTCTCCAAATCCAATTCACAAACCAGATAACCCAAATATATTAGATCTTTTTGAAAATTTGAGAACCAATTCCCAAATATATTAGATCTTTTTGAAAAGTTGAGAACCAATTCCTTGTGGAGTTCTAAGTTATCCAATCCGGGATGTACAGTCAAATGTTTGAGTTATTCTTGCACATTACTTGCTTTAAATGGTTCTTCGAACCACAGAATAGTATTGACATTAGAAGAAAAAGTGATCATGTGTCTCAGTATCCCTGTTACAAGGCACACAAGTGTTAGTTAAAATTAGGTATCAATTCAAAAGTTTGTCTTGTGTAGACATCCTCTTCCAGCATGCCGACGAAAGAATGATTGCAAAGCTAGGAAGATGATGCCTACATCGGACAATTTTATACCATTGTACCACTCCACCACTTGAAGAGCTGTGCTGCACTTGCAATTTATAAATTTTATCTGGGATCCACTTCCAATGATCGGGGCCATTATTTGGCTTTATGGTTCTGCATTCTTGGTAGAATCTGTGAACCCACTCATCCCACTCTCTCCCAAATGATAGCCTTTATCGGTTGCCATCCAACACCTGGGATACTATTGCATTTGTCCTGACTTTTAGCTTATTTTTTGTTTCAGAAACCACATTATTTAGAATACTCCAAGGATGCCAAAAATCCTTGCAATTACATCCATGAATGAGGAAACCAGAGGGGAAAAGTCCCCTTTTGGTTGAGATGGTTTGACCTGTTTTCTGTGATGTTGAGATGCACCATTTTAGACATAATGAGATATAAGAGGCTAGTGATTGGATAGTGTCGATATAGAGGTAAGCACAATAAGAGACATGTGGTATATGCCATTGCTACAAGTGGTAATACATGATGGCTACAGGTGAAATGGGTTCTATCACTGACCCCACCTGGAAACAAGACATTTAGTATTGTTTTTTCTTTGTGTATATGGTTAGCGATAAAGCACAGTGGATTCAGTTAGCCGATGTCATGTAGTTGGTATAAGATTTTAGTGAGAATTTTAGCTTCTTAGGTTTGAATCATGGTTGAGATGATATGATATTTTTCAAAGACACATATTTTGAAGGCACATATTATGCATTAGGTATTAGGAGACACATAAGGATGGTAAAAAAAAGCAAAAAATAAAAATAAAATTAATAAAACGCAAGATAAATACTTGATCCATATAGCCGACCCCACATAGTGAAAAAAAGACTTGAATGTTGTTGCATTATGGAAATTGTTACTGGTAGAGAATGATATTGTTTTCTAGAATAACGCCTGAAGTCCCTTTAGTGTCGCGTTGATGTTGACCAGCTTGAATAGACAAACATATTACAGTTGACTTGCTTTTTAATCTTGGTACAAAAAGGTCCTAAACGAGTTCAATCGGACATTTCATTTCAGATTCAAATAATAATTTCTATGATATCATTTATTTCCTGAGACACTTATAAATTTGTATCAATTTTATTGTACATTAGGAGCTCTTCTATGTGACAGTATCTATGTGAATTACTTTCTTGGTTGCCACATTCATTATAAATCTAAGAGATCACTAATGACCACGTATTTTGTTCCGAATCAAACGTGGGTAAGTCCGTGAGAGGTGTAAGATGTTATTTAGTGTTGTTCAATGGGCACGCAAGAAGCACAAGAAAAGTTTTACACAGTTTTTCTTTTTTAATTATCTCGCCGTCTCTGATGGATGTCCAATTGGATAAACCTTCTTGAGGGATTTATGGTGATTTCCTTATGGAATATGCTTTTTTTTTTGGTTAAAAAAAAGTGCTGCTTAATTGAGAAAGGAGAGAGACTATCAACAAAGATAGAGTTTTTTGGATGTTGGGGAGGTGTGCGTTACATGATGGAGCACTATGGAGACAATGATTCATATGTCCAACTCATGTAGTGGGAGTAAAGCTTGTCTTCTTGTTGTTGAATATATTTTCAAATTCTTTATATCGGCAAACTGATGCGAAAGAGGGAAGTAGAGTCAAAAGTTTTTGAAGTCTCTGTGATACACGTCTTCATAAAGACAATCAGGATTACTTCTAGTGCTGCCCTTTTTTCCTTTTCCTTCTACGGTTGTTTCTCAACCCCATTTCTGCAGCATGTTATGTAGCCAAGGTCTTTTTCCCCCTCTTTCACTTTGTTGGACAGAAATGTAGTTCGGCGCTTTCAGATGTGAAAGCTCAGGCCTGATAATGTTTGCTATGACTATGCCAAGGAACTAGGGGAATTGCCCAGTCTAAATAGCCGTTAGCTTTTCTGTTCTTGTGTCCATCCTTGTACCTTTTACTTTTCATGCAAATTTTCTGCTGAAATTTGAAGTTATACGTGGCTGTTACCTGCAAACTTGCTTGATTTTGTGTCTGTACATCTGTCCTGCTAGATTATATTTGTCTCCCCTGTAAGGGAAAAAGTCAATAACCAACACCTAATTTTATGGTTGGATCATTTCGTTAACATGTTGATTTGCTGAAAAAAGCTCCATTTGCAGGACGATAATGCTTCAAGAAAACTTGTCAGTGTTTAAGTAGGAGTGCCACAATGAAGCCTGCTGGGAGTATCTGCGTGCCGTATATTTTTTGTGGACGGCCTACTTCTTTACTTGATTCTACTTGTGTCTGGAGTATGGTTTGTACAGCTATCACTATTTTTCAAGATGACAATGTTTCATATATGTCGTGTAAAGGGGAATTCTGCTTTGTAGTTTTGGAATGGTACAAGCAGCAATATTTCAGCTCCGAGAGTGGTTTTCTGGTAGATGTATTCTCAAAAAAAAAAGAAAAAAAAAAAGCCAACGGAAACAGATTTTCACGTTGTCTGAGCTTCCGTGACTAATCCAATCTATATACGGGCAGGTATTGCTTTTGAGAAGTTTTAGTGAAGTTTCATTTTATGTTTCTGATCTCGTTATGGTTTTCATGAATAAGCCAAATTGGCCATTGGTTTTCTACGTGTTGATTTTACATACGCGTTAAAGGTAGCAATCTAGTTTGGTGGTCTCATGTCTCAAAGATAGAAAGGCTGGTGTTCATAAGTTGAACTCGCTTCTATACATATTAGTATGCGTGCTTGTTGAAATTCTTTAGTATACATATACAAGGGCGCGGTATAATGCGAATGTAGTTTACATCAAATCCTTGGAAACGAACAAATATACAAGACAAAACTATACGCAATGGGTTCTGTTGCATTGCACCTCCAAGTGCCTCAACGGACGCAAATGGGGAATGGGGGTTAGGGCGTGCTTCTTGATGGTTCACCGCTGATACTTCTGAGATTGAATTGCTGTTATTTCAGCCATTGGCAGCAAGAGTAAAGAGGAAGACGAACTTTTGTTTTTCTTGGTGACAGTTTTTACCAAATAGCAGACATGACGTGTCCTTTGATAGAATCCCATATTTCACTGCCATGTCAGCAAGCAATAACCATGTTTCCTTCTTTGGTTAAGCAAGTAATCTCCATGAGAAACATACCATAATTCACAATAACAATAGCATTACCCCATTGACTTATAGCCTCCAACCTATGGTAGGATATGAAGGAGTCGGATGTACGCAATCATGTCCATGTGTTAGAAATACACAGAGGTTGTTTTTCGATGATTTATAAGCCATTTTGCTTTACTCCATCATATTCTAAAGTCAAGAAAAAGTGTGTCTTTGACCCATTTAAAATGGAAACATACCATAATTCAGTAGATCCTAAATCTATCTCAGACAGCATAGCAACTATTATCAAAGTTCATCACCATGTTCCACTGCGGTTATCTATTTCTGTTTCTAAGTTTTGCTCACACCTATCCAACCCTGAAAAGAATAAATCAACTTAAAAGAATAATTCGCCGAGGAGCATGCGAAGAAGGTAGAGAAAGAAGCAAAATGATGGAAATGGAAAACCGAAATCGAATAAACTAGTTTTTGATGGGTTCCTGTTTTGGTTATCCCATTGCTCTTTGTTGGGGTTTCACCGGCAAGACTATTAAGGCACTGCTGTTTTGTTTAAATTAGGCCATATTATTGTGTCATACATATAGAGCCGTGAGTTTCACTAGCAGCAAATTCTAGATACATATAGAGCCGAAGGTCTCACTGGAAGCAAATTCTTTATCCTTTGAGATATAGGTACTGTTTGTCTGTCTCTCACACTCTCTAGACCTTAAAGATAGCTTTTGTTATCGTTTGGGATATAGTGGGTATATGATGTTGTTTTGTTTAAATTGGACCCTTTGCATATTTAGACCTATTGAGCCAGACCAGAAGTTTTCACACGTGTGCCTCGTACACATATTCTAAACAAAAATACCTTTCCAGGGATAGGGTGAGAGTACAAAAGAACCATCATGAGTGCAAGATTATACAAAAAGGTAATCTTGTTGTTGTAGTAGTAAGGCTCAGCTGCTCTTCCATTCATTACACAAGAACTCTAACAATTTTCCATAGGTTAACTACATTTATCTACAATGCTTGATTTTTTTCCCAGTTCATAGTAACGTCGTCGGACCAATAACGAATACAGTTCGTTACAGTAGCAATGGTGTCATTATCGATTCATACTCAAAAGGATCCCTTTGAATAAGCCAATGTAGTTTCCTCAGCAAAAACCAAGCAATTTAGTAAAACTTAGTCATTGACCAATTTAGGTTTGACGTAAACACGTAGCAAGTCCTTCCAGAATATGTGTGTGTGTGTTTTTTTCTTCTCCTTTTTTTTCCCCTTTCGATGCGGATTTCTAGAACCTTGTGTTTGTTTAAGTTTTTTAGTTCAAAATTTTGAACAACATCATTACTCCATTGACTTAAAAATTTTATACCTATTGCAAAGTATAAAGAGGTCAGATGTACACAACCATACCCATGTGTTAGAACACACAAAAGTTTTTTTTACCGATGGCCCATAATGAAAATTGGTCAAGATGTGTCGGTTAAATGGCACTTCACAATATAGCAACCAATTCAGTGAGTCATTTTGTTTTATTACACCATATTTCAAAGTTAAAATTCTGAACAATTATCTTAAAACCCTGTTTCATTCATAAAAATTTCTTTTTTGGGTCTAGTTAGCTTCTACGAATGGTTTATAATTTCTCACATTACCTTATTGAGAGTTACGGTTAGATGAAGCATTAATTTTCCCCCACAAATTCACAATTGGTACTTAATGAAAATGAGGCTATTTAATACAGTCCCAAATCACTTTCAAAACAATTGGGGAGATTCCATAGTAGACCTCACATATTTGGGTATTCTGTCTCTAATCCATTTTAGCAAACTTTGTATCATCTTTGTGATGCATTTGTAAATAACGTTACGACGTGCTATGGGCCAGCACCCCTTAGTTTCTTCACTGTTTGGGATCAAGGACGTGCTCTTTGGATACTTCATATACTCTGTGTCAAAAATATTGTGACATTTTACTTTCTAACATATTGTATTATACTATGTTATACTATGTTTAATTGTTACAGTATTTGTCTCAAAGATATTGTGACAATTGGCTTTTAAACATACTATATTATACTATGTTCGATTGTTAGAATATTTTTGAGACAAAAAAGTATGACTTATGAAAAAATCACTGCAGAAACCATGCACATAATTCCCTTTTGCACCTCGATTTGCTTTCTAGAATTCTACTGAAAAACCATTTAATCCGAGGGAAGTATTTGCCTTTACTTCTCCAAGATATCCTTCTGCGCTTCATCTTTTTAAAAAAAATCAAAAAACAATTGTTGTTGTTATAAAACTAAGTTTCAAATTATGCAATATAAAGCAGACAAGAGAGGATAGAATAGAAGTATTTCTGTTGATTTCCAAGTGTGTTCAAATCATACAACATCATGTCCTATTTATAGGACATATAGGATAGGGATACATCGTATATGTTTATGACCTTTGGACATCCACACATAC
>AP025049.1:10097842-10158731 GCA_036186865.1 Eustoma russellianum
TATAAAGCAGACAAGAGAGGATAGAATAGAAGTATTTCTGTTGATTTCCAAGTGTGTTCAAATCATACAACATCATGTCCTATTTATAGGACATATAGGATAGGGATACATCGTATATGTTTATGACCTTTGGACATCCACACATATTTCGAAGAGCCTATTACAATATTCCATAACACTCCCCCTTGGATGTCCAACATTTATAGAATATGCCTCGTTAAAACCTTGCCAAGAAAGACCCAGTGGGATAAAAACTTGGTCGAAGGAAAAAGAGTACATATTCATAATAATCGGTAAGTGTGATACACTGCCTCGTTAAAACCTTGCCAAGAAAAACCCTGTGGGATAAAAACCTTGGACGAAGGAAAAAGAGTACAGTGTGTATGTGGTAATCACACTCCCCCTGATGCTGGCAAGAGATCTTTGAGTCAATGCATTCTAATGTTGTAGGCCATCTCTAAAAATAGTTGTTGGTAGTGCCTTAGTGAACGAGTCGACAACCTTCGGACTTGATTGCAATTGTTGTATATCAATGTCGTCATTCTTCTCAAGATCATACGTGTAGACAAATTTTGGTGATGTATGTTTCATTCTTCTTTGATGTAGCCATTTTCAACTTGAACAACACATCTACCATTATTCTCGAACAATGTTGTCGACATCTTTGATATGCTGAATTATCGACATCAACCAAATGTATCCACAACTTGCTTCATTCAACACCAAAATTTTATAATGATGAAGAGATGGTTGTTAT
This sequence comes from Eustoma russellianum, assembly GCA_036186865.1. Lineage (NCBI taxonomy): Eukaryota > Viridiplantae > Streptophyta > Magnoliopsida > Gentianales > Gentianaceae > Eustoma > Eustoma russellianum. The sequence continues at coordinate 10,098,600 of AP025049.1, forward strand.
TGTCTGTTTCACTCATCTCCATAATATGACCGCACCAAAACATATCCATTCTTTGTTCTTTCCTTATGGGAGTCAGATAGATAGCCAGCATCAGCATAACCCACTAATTGTGGTTCCACATTCCTTGAGTAGTATAAACACCCCTGTGGTGTTCCAAGAAGATAAAAATGTGTTTGACATCATTCCAATGTCTTCGTGTTGGTGTTGAGCTATACTTTGCCAATAAATTCACCGAAGATGCTGTATATGGTATCGAAATTCGCAAAATACCTTAGAACACCAACAACTCTAAGATATGGTACTTCATATCCAAATAATTCTTTGTTATTTTCTGGTGGTCGAAATGAGTCTTTCTTTATATCTACTGATCGTACCATGTTACGACTACTCAAGGCTCGATCTGCAGGCCGAGAGAAAATTTGATCTTCTTAAAGTTTTTCATCTCAAACTCTTTCATAAGATAATTAGCGGTTATAGTGAGCTCTTCAGGAGTTCCAACAAGATTTAAACCATCAACATATACCGCAATTATAGAGAATCCACTATCAGATCTCTTGATAAATACACAAGGACAAATTGGATTATTTATATAACCTTCTTTGACAAGGTACTCCCTAAGGCGATTATACCATATTCTGCCAGATTGTTTTAATCCATACAAGGATCTTTGTAATTTGATTGAGATAACCCATGCGTCCTTTGATTATATGCTTCGGGCAATTTAAATCCTTCTGGGATTTTTATGTAAATATCATTATTTAATGATCCATATAAATATGCGGTAACCACATCCATTAACCGCATATTAAGGTTTTTAGTGACCGATAGGCTGATTAGATATCATAATGTTATGGCATCAATAACGGGGAATATGGTTCATCATAATCAAGCCCAGGTCTTGGAAAAAAAAAAACTTTGCACAACCAGACGTGTTTTGTATCTCACAATCTCAGTTTTCTCGTTGCGTTTTTGTACAAAATCCATTTGTATCTAATGTGTTTGATCCCTTCAGGGGTTTGACTGCAGGTCAAATAATTTGCGAATGTGACTTTTCCTTCAAGGGTTTTGGACAACATGTCCAACTGCTTTGCGACTTTCCCTTCAGGGGTTTGGATTGCATATTTCTATTTTGGCCAATGATTTATGTGTCGACACTTTTCAGTTAACATTGGTTCAGGATCCTGATTCATAATTTCATATGCAATCCCTTAATGAAGACATAATCAATAATGATTATTTGTCTATCCCAATTTTCTCTTTTGAAGAGATCTTTTTAAAATTTTGTTCACATGCTTCTTTTGGAGCAACTTTTTCATCCATTTTAGACTGATCAGTATCGATAGCGCTTTCAAGTTGTGAACATCTAATCTCTTGTTGAGTATTCTCTTCTGGAGTATTATTTGTAAAATTCTCTTTCGATGGCTTTTATCTTTCACACCAACTGGACGTACACGTTTTAGACTTGTTTTGGTATATCATGTCCTTCAGGGACATCAAGTCGAATTGGTGTATTCATCGCCGAAACGTGGGATTTTATTATCATTTTACTTCTTGCTCGCATTGATTTGTTCGTTGATCAAGGTGAGATAGTGAAGGAACGTTCCATGTAATTTCACGCCATTCTTCAGGAAGCGGTACTGTCTCTCCCCCTAACGGCGGGAAAAACTAACTCACCAAATCAATGCATATGCATGCATAATTGCATGTCCCAAGCTCATGCTTATAAATTGGTCCTTAAAATCAAACGTCTAGCAATCAGTTGAAAACGTTTAATAACTGACACTGCTGGGCCATCTTAAGTGTGCGCACTTGCAACTGAATGCTAAACATCAATTTTAAGACATACAATAATTAGTAAAAGTATATAAAATGAGCAAGAAGCTTGGCAAAAGCTATTATTCTCCGCGGGAGAAAACTCACATGATCGACACACACAATCACGAGATAATATAATCTTTTTGTTCATGAAAAGAGTTTATAGAAACTTCTGGTTCTTTAAATATTACTCATGTGAGTGTTGTACAACTGTACGTATCATTATTCTTTCTGGGTGACCAAGTCGATTATGTCATAAAGAACTGTGATTATCGAACTTCTGGTTCATCACAATATCACATTTGACTGGATGTATAGTCGCATAATACAATCCATATGAGAAAATTGGAAGTTGTTCTTTAACAAGCTTCTGGCTTGATTCATCATGTATAAAAATTTCATATTCCACTCATTCATGTTTCAATATGAACTCCATTAAGACATATATCTTGGAAACTCAATAGTTTCCTGTCGACTTGGCGAGAAATGATGCCATATTAACCAATATATGTGTAGCACCCGTCAATATATTGGTTGCTCTTCTGGAGCCTACAATCAATATCGTAGTATTCGAAAACATTTACTTTTGTCAATTAGAACTCTTCTGGAGCCCTGAGTTAATGTTGTGTGTGTCATTTCACTGTTAACCGGACATATCCTCGTATCAGTCATCGTGGATGATATGTTAGTATCAAAATAAATGTTAGAACATCAACTCAGACATTGTCAATGTAGTTTCTTCAGGAAACACAATTCATATATTAATCAATGTAATGTTACCAACCTTGGCAAAATGCACTAGTTATCTCCTGCTTTTATCCTGCTGGGATGTCTTGATAAAGATCAAGAAAATTCCTTGGTGGCAAGTACGGACCAGTGGCCTTCGGCTCAACATTAGTAACAAGTCCGTTTAGGCGGCACACCATTTTTCATAGCATTGATATTCTCTTGAGGTTTTTCCTTATTTTACCACTTCAGGTGGTATGATGTAAAATTTCTATAACATCCATGACCACGACCACGACCACATAGATTATTATAATTACTTCTATTCACTGCAGGGAATAGTGGTAATCCAGTCTGGTGATAATACCGGTTTTTCATCGAAAGTTCATGGTATTATTCAGTAACTAGCATACATGAGATCATCTGCGAGTACATTTCAAACTTTCTTTCCTGATATTGCTACTGCAGGAGCATATGAGATACGTGAACAGTGGGAAATGTATGTATTTATTTTTAACATATACAGGTAAAATATCGGATAAAATAAGATATTCACTCAAAACTACGGTTTGAGTTAATGTTATATGCTTCAGGCATAAGATTCTTCAGGCATAATAAATAGATCATAATAAAATCGCACTAACAAAATTTAATTAAAAAAACTGTACATATGAAAAATTGAATATATGCAAGAACATAACAATTAACAAACTTGATAACCTGTCATTTAAAAATAACTTAGAACAAGCAAATTAGAACTGTTGCTTCGGGCATGTTCACTACTCATGCTTCAAGCATGACAACTATTTGTGCTTCAGACATATCCGCTATTTATGCTTCAAGCAAGTTGACTATTCATGTTTCTCGCATGTCGACTACTCATGCTTCTGCATGTTGATTACACATGCTTCCGGCATATGAACTATTTGTGCTTTTAGCATTTGAACTATTCGTGCTTCTGACGTGTGAATTCCACATGCTTCTAGCGTGTGAATTGCACATGCTTATGGTATTTCGACTATCAATACTGCAGGTATATCAATTATTCATGTTTCCTGGCAACTATTCATACTGCACGCGTGTCATCGATTCATGCTTTGATCAGGACAATTATGTATGCTTCAGGCATAACAATGATCCATGCTTTGGCATGCTAACAATTCATGTTTCGGGTATATCAATAATTTATGCTTTGGGTATGATAATTGTACATCCTTCGGGCATGACAACAATCCATGCTTCAGGCATGGCTACTATAATCATGCTTCGGGCATGATAACAGTTTATCCATATGGCTGCAAGCCATATATTATCCTTCTTCCTTCAAAACTAAGCTAGACTTCAGGCTAGATTAGTTCTTTTATAAATATTGAATATAAGACGGAAATATGTAACAATAGAAACTCAAAAAAAATGAACAAATGCCTTGTATATCAACATATAAGATGCTCTCTATAAAATTCGCAGATGAATTATTTATTCACAGCCACATGATTTTCTAAGACGAATAATATCAACATATACACGATTTTTCAACAACATCAATTAAAGCACAATTCTTGAAGATGTATGCAGAAAAATCTCAGATCCAAACAAGCTCTATATCTCCAAAAGAAGTCAGAAGTTCAAAAGGAAAAACTACCCAGAGGTCTCAATCACCAAACGAAACAAAAGAGACAAAGAAGATTAAATCCACATACAATAAACATGTGTTAGCCCCACTTACGCAGCATCATCAGTACAAGAACCCATAAAATTTATAAAAAATCACAGTTCTGTTATCCACATCCCATTATGTCGAAGGATATAAACATGGTTCTTAACCCAAAAAATGGCAATAAAAAAAAACCACAAATCACCGAAAGGAGTGCATACATATTTAATACTAGGTATGATTAAAAAAAACTAACAGATTGACACAAGGTGATCTTCATAAATCAAAATTATTGCATGAAGCCAAGCAAAACCGACATGCTAGAACTTCGAGGACCACTGAAGGTAGTCCATAATCGAATAAACCATCAATTTTTGTAATTTAAACTTTGAGCGATTAATCAGATACACCACCTTCAACGAACATAAGTGCAAAAGTCTTCAAAGGCAAAAACAGTACAAGCATAAACATATTCATTTTTTTTTTATTTTGATCACGATACCCTCAAGAAAACTGAAATTAGCAATCGGAAATGGCCTACAAAATAACTACTGGAAAAAGGAGAGGATAAAAACGCTAACAAAAACAAAATTCCGAGATGATTCCCCAGAGAGATTTGATAAGAATAATTGTATGTAAATATAGAAAAATAATGCATACCTTCAAAGGCAACAACCGTGAAGAAAAGCCAATTAATTAGTAATAGACTATGTGGATATTCCATGCGCTGAGCTAAGAAAATCAACCCCGGTTAGCACGTTCGGAGAATATGCCTTTTTTTTTACATGTATTGATAAGGGAAAGGTAGACTCGTACAAGAAATCCAAATGCTTTATTTAAATTCTCACAGAAAAGCAACTGTCATAAGTAATGCAAACTTACACTCACTGACTCAGTCTCCAATAACTTACGAAAGCATAAATACCTGTTGTGTTCTGTCACCATGAATAGCAGTAGCTGGAAAGCCGTTCATGCAAAGCCAATGCTCCAAAGTCCAAAGGGTCGGCTCCGTAGGCAGAGAATTAGAAAAAATATGAGAAATCTAAGCGGAGGATTTGGCATGCAGATTTTCTAACAATTGGTAGAGTTTTCGTGCTGATAACGTGTTATAAAACTAAGTTTCAAATTATGCAATATAAAGCAGACAAGAGAGGATAGAATAGAAGTATTTCTGTTGATTTCCAAGTGTGTTCAAATCATACAACATCATGTCCTATTTATAGGACATATAGGATAGGGATACATCGTATATGTTTATGACCTTTGGACATCCACACATATTTCGAAGAGCCTATTACAATATTCCATAACACATTATTCCATAACAGTTGTTTCAATAAGAATTTTATAAATATGGTATGTTTAAGAAAAATTCAAAAAATAAATAGGAGCTATTGGCATCTTAGGAGTCCTAAGACGATATTCGAAGTGGCGCCTTAGAGGCACCCTTAAAGCGCCATTGTGAATGGCGTCTTAGGTGCCTAAGGCGCCGTTAACAATGGCACCTTAGAGAGTACACTTTGTTTGACCGCGCTATTGCAGTTCTGAAGATACCATCAAATTTCTACTTCTTTGCAATCTATAACCGTGACACTAAATCCTTCTTTGCAATCTTTACACGGTGACAATGTCGACAAATAATCAAAAGAATCAAATTGTTTTGTATTACAAAGGTCAAACGGTAAATTCACAAAATGAAATTTCATATGATCATCCTTCTACTAAAATAATGAGGGTGTCGAATGGTATCACATATATAGATTTTAAAGAGTGAGTTAATCCAGATTAGAACTGGATACAGATGTTGGAGCAATTATGCTGGCATGTTGCTACTCATTCGAGTCTAATGGGTCTGGTTATGTTTACAGCTTGGTTAACACTTCTGACGATGAAGACTTCGAATTAGCTTTGGAAGTGTCAATTCGTTGTGCAACCCTTCAAGTTGTGGAAATATATGTGACAGTGCATGATGTTCCACCATCTACCGCAAATGTTGTCGGTGGTGTGTGGGTAGAAATATTGTTGCATGACCTTCAAATGCTATAGTTGGAAGATGTTCATCACATGCAAATATAGAAGATCAAACACATAGAGATTGTGGAGAAAATGACAATGACGACGACAGTGATGAAGAATTCGAGGACGATAAAGATGAAGAAGATGATTTGGATGACCTGGTGGATGAGGTAGATAAAGAAGAGGTGCCTCACTAGAGATACCTCATTTTGATGAAAAACTTTACGTTTTTGAAAAACTATGGACAACCAGAAAAGACATCCATTCATGGTCGGCGAGCTTAGAAATCGTCTTTGGAAAGAGAGTATACATGATCACATAGAAGAGACGATATTATTCAAAACCAAAGAAGGAGTGTAAGATGTTGTATAATTATGACATGTTAAGTATAACATGTTTTTCAAGGTTGCGGGAAGCACGAAAGAAATATTGGTAAGTTATGGGAGTATATTGGAAGACCCAAATTGTCAAGGGCATTTTAGAGCAAGCCTAAGGCAAATGCATAACTATTGAGAGATTAGTTTTTTACTTGAGCTCTATAGTTTCACAAATATAAATATCACATTGGATCACACGAATGTCAATTCAAGAATGGTGTTAGTCAAAATATACTTTGGAACTTAGATGTTCATGAATCTATAAAGGGAAGCTTGAATCTGGATACCAAATACAAAGAGGCGTGACATGGGAAAAATCCGCAATGAAAATTGTGTATGATAATTGACATGAATCTTTCCGTGCTTTGCCTCGCTACATGGATGCAATAGAGGCATCAAACGAAGACCATGATCCAGAGTTGAGTCCTACTAATTAGAAGGTGTTTGGAGCATTTTTTGGGCATTTTGATCGTCGATTTTGGAGTTTCAACGCTGCCGTTCAATCATATCAGTGCATATTACGCATTTGTATAGCTAATTAAAAACTATTGATTGCGGTTGCAGTTGATGTTGTAGATCATATATTTCTAGTATTTTACACTATTGTGGACGAGGAGAGCAAATATAATTGGAGGTGATTGCTTTGAAATATCCGGTAACATGTCCTTGGCGACAAGCAAGGCATATGTCTGATTTCAGATCGATCTACTGGACTTCAGATTGCAATTCGAGGAGATCCTACTTGTCAGCCACCTTATGCCTATCATAGATATTGTCTCCTTTATTATCAAATCCAAGCATGTAAATATTAGACAAATTAATATTTATGCATATTATAGATATTGCATTCTTTATAAGTTGTTTGAGGCATTTAAATTTTGTGTTTCGCAGAAAAATTTTCTGGCAAGATTTTGAGTAACATTCTCTGGGGAACCGGAATAGAACATAAGGTGCATAATTTTAATGAACGTATGGAGAAGCTAAAGGAGCTGAATAAACATGCATACGATTATCTTATGCGGATACTACTTGACACATGGACACTGACCACATCGGGGGTAGAAGATATTATGTGAGTCGTGGAACAACATACTCAAGAGGCTAGATATTTACCAATTAATACCTATGTATAAAGGGTGTTCAAAAGGATGATGAAAATTTTAACGATCCACAACATGAGTTATTATCACATTTGGAAGTAGGGGATAGATGTTCAGTTAAGGTTGCACAACAATATATTGAAAATGAAAGAAATGTAGAAAATCACAGAGTGCAAGCATATGATATGCGACAATGCCTATACGAGGTTGTAACTCGACATGGAGCATATCTCGTGGTGTTTCTCATATTGTAAAACTAACCAAGAGGACTTGGACATATGAAAATTTTGAGCTTTACCATATGTCTTGCTTGCATGCTACGAAAGTATGTCAGAATATGCATAGCGTAACGGCAAAACTTGTTGTCCCATATTACTCTTGTCATGCGATGTTAAAAACGTTAGGATGCTTCGTTTTGTCCTGTCCAGCACTCAACGTATCGGCGTGCAGCTCCATTCAGACTTGAAGCCAATACTGTTCGTAGAAAACGTAGTCGAGACAGACCACAATCAACTCGCATTCATAGAGAGATGAATCGCCGCAACAAAAATCAGAAGTGTGACGTACGTAAACAAGTACAATACAACCGTAACACTTGTCCTGCTCCAAAATAGCTTCGAAATACTGATATATAGGCAGTTGTTATGCACTCATTTGATGTTGTTTGTTAGTAACTTTTAGATGTTGGTTATAATAATGTTTCTTATGCACTCATTTGGGCTATATGGTGATGATGTACTCATTTTATTATGCTAATTTCTTGACGTTACAAATGAAATGACTCTCTTCGTACTTGGGGCACAACATAACAAGATTACACTATATTACAATCAAAAAAGTTCTAGCAATACATTACAATCAAACTTAGGGTAAATTGTTTGGGCTTAACCACTACATTACAATCAAAAAAGTTTAATCAACTACTACTTTAAAGCCAGGTTTCAGCCACTATGAGTCTTCCACTACCTTTAAGCTTCATTGTCAATATTGTTGGAAAAACGACCCATTATAAAATCAAAAGCGAAATCAACATTTTCACTTTCAATTGAAATTCTCTTATCTGATGTTCATGTCGATTGCACTTGCGTAGTAGTCCTGGATATTGGTAAGAGATTTATTACATATAGATGGATCAAATCATTTAAAGAATCCACATCCTCCACCACTAACCTTAGAACAGAAAGTATTATGCTTAATATTGAAGAAAATACAAGTCTGCAGTTATTCAAGATGAGAAACAACTTATCTGAAAATTATGATCATGGTTAGAATTAGAGTTAGAGTTAGGGTGTAGAGTTTATGGTTAGAGTTGGTGTTGGGTTAAGGTTTGGGTTTAAGGTTGGGGTTAGAGTTACGATTACTGTTAGATTTATGGTTACAGTTAGAGTCATGGTTTAGGTTTACGGTTAGGGTTACGTAACACTTTATTTTTTGAAAACAAGACCAGGTTACAGATATCATTCCATTCAATTTCAATTGCACGTTTATTGCTACAAGTTAGCAACACACAAAGCATATACTACAAAGTTCTAACTATAATTGTAGTCCAACAATTGAGTCTTTTTAAGAATTCCATAATTACTTCAATTATATGTTTGCCTTTGAGAGCGACAATCTCACTCATGCTTTGATCCTCTATAGTAACAGAATGTAAAGAGAATCGGTTGTGGACACAATGTTAATGCTTGTCTCAGATTCTCATCTGTTTATATTGTAACATGATCCTAATCAAACCCGGCTCAAGATCAACCTCATAAAAACCTTACATTCCTTCACGTTTGTTCATACCTGAACGTTGTCATCTACAAACGAATTCAAAGCCATCTTTGTGCGTCTTTTCCGACAGCCACCAACGCTTGCTGAATAACTTATCTAATGCTGTGTTTTCTAATCTTTTAAGGCAATAAGACCATACTCCTTCCGCAGCATACAGAACAAACTTCCATCCTTTTTTGCACTAAAAACGATTATATTTAAAACAATGTAAAATTCAAATGGTGATGTAAACCCGAAATCAAGATGACATTTATGGATAACGCTGGCATCTAATGCGCTAGTGTGAATGACGTCTTCAACACCTAAGGCGTCATTCACAATGACATCTTAAAATATGACGCTTTTTCAGTTCCCACATGCGTCTAAGGCACCATCACGAATGGCGCCTTTGACCTCTAAGGCGCAATTTGCCACCTTATCTATTTTTTAAATTTTAAATGTACCCTTTTTCTGAATTTTTTTATTAAAACTACAATATTATTCGAATATTCCCTTCTTCTTTTCATATTGGATTTTTTCAACTCTTCCCACTGATCATATGTGTAACTCTGAAGTCTCAGACTCCCTATACATACTCCCACATTAAGAAATCAAAATAAGCATAGTAACTTAAGAAGATAATCTACTCTCAAGCAAGCCCTCAATTATCAGTCTTCTTTTCCCTTTTGAAGGTCCAGCTGTAGACTGTAGCAAATTTGTGCTACAGTTGATACCTCAAGAACCATTACAAGGAAATCCATTTGACTAATACTTCTCCTGTGTTATGCTCGAGGAGACAAAATTTCAGTCTGCGTATGCAACTTGTTCCGAAATTCAAATAACTACCTTCTTTGTTCCGCACTGAAGCCTCAGTTTCTACCCTCTATCCGAAGACAACTCAAAAATTTAGGTCATGAAGGCACCAAGGCAGTAACAAAGCCACCATCTTGGTTTTCAGGCGTCAGTATTGTGCAGGCAACCTAAAACAGCTAGAGTGGATACTTTCCAGTCCAAATAATTCTTCTTTAGGTGAAAGACCAACTTAAGTCCAGATAGGCAGCCACTTTCTTAAGCATTCACAAGAACTCTATGAGAGATTCAAGCTCATCATGACCAGATGGCTTTTGCTTGTTCAGCCATCTCTAGTTTTTCTCGTAGCTCCTGACAGAATAGATTGTGCATAAAATTTCAGGTTTGACAATATATGCATTGACAAGCCGATTCAAAGAAAGAAAAACAGGAGAAACAGACGCAAAACAAGAGCACCTTAAGCTTTTCTTCCACACAAGAGCTGGTGTGTAGCTAATAGTGCTACATATCTGATGATACACAGTGGTCAGACTAGAAACAAGATAAGAGGTTAAAAGTGCTCTACATGAAATGAAGAGGCTTACTCGCATCGGACTTGGTTCATCCACATCGGTCACCTCATTATTCAAGCCACATCTTAACTTCACCTGCAGGGTGGAAGAAGGATGAATGATTATTAGATGGTAACAGAAGGCAATATCCTCATATGGATGTGAAGAAGAGAAAAGTAAGGATCACTTATTCTTGGTCATCAATCCGACGTAAAGTTTACCACTACAGAATATCTTGCTAGAGTTTTATCAGAACCAAGACAAATTATGCAGATGAACGAGGAATATAATTCTATTTACAAATTTGCAGTTATTCTTGCCTTCAACCAATTCAAATACACAATATTATTAGAGACCCCGTGCCAATTTCCACGAATGAAAACTGAAACACAGTCTTTTACTCTTTCTACAAACATTAGGTATTAGAATAAGTAAAACAGGCCACTTACCTTTAAACTTCTATCTGGTCCATTCCAGCATTTATCACCACTTGAGAATTTCATGGCCACGTAAGAATCTTCAAACTTATCCCAGTTCCTGGAGTAGAATGGAAAACATCATTCAAGAAAGCATACTTAGCTAGGAGCTCGTAGCAGAGAAACAGGTTCACAGAACCAGCTGCAAACGTTAAATCATTGAGCTTTACAAAACGAGGCAAAATTACGAAGGTAGAATTCAAAATGGGAGTAAAAAAGTAACAATAGCAACTATTGCTACGGGTTAGTTAGCAGTCTCCTTTCAGAAGTTGTAATGACGAGGTACAATACCGAACCTCTGGTAAATTTATCGAGTGTATTTAGGTCACAAAAGTACAGTGCATACTTCTGGTGAACCATGAGTTCTAGAAACAGTATATGTAACAGCAGTAATACCCCTAGACCACCTATTACATTCTATAATAAACTATTTGGTCAACTCAACAGTTGACGCATAGAAATCAGTTGATATGTTTTCTTCAGAGCTCTCCGGTACCCAATTTCTGCATTACCTGTAACTAGCAGGTAGTAATAGCTAGAAACGGAATTATGTTCGCATTTGTATAGTCAAAAGGGGAGGTACACTTTGGTTTTTCTTGGTGCAGAGGTTAGACGCAAATTGCACATTTCTATCTATTTTACAGACGTCAATAAAATTAAATTACAAAAAGATATAAAAAGAATAACTCATAACTAGGTAGCCATGTCAACTTATCATCAGAAGATACTCTGTTCATAAGGCCCTCAGATGTTTTAGTTGATCAGATTTTGAGTGTCCTTATCCCCTCTTCTATTCCGTCCAATTTCGCCTGCAATCCTCAATTCCGCATAAACTTTGCTTCATTTCCAAGTCCAAGTGTCTTTGTTACCCTTTCACTGCAGCAGCTTCCACCAAAAATCCAAGTCCATACCAAAAGATACATTCTTCCCATTATTTTAGCATTATTGTTACCTTTTCCTTTATCCTATCCATGCCAAGGAACAACTAATCCACATCCAAGAGTCCAAAATTTTAACCTCCTAGGTAGTTACAGGCCAAAAAGTTAAATGGTTGAGAGCATAGTAGTTAGAAGCTGTTAAGAGCAAACACATCTGAAGCGAAGCGACCAAGCTTCTGTACCTGTTGCTATGTAGACAAAAGATCATGGGGGATATTGGATTTGGCCACGTGAAAGATGATGGAATGAAGGCATGAAGAGATTCAGAATCAACTGCTCAAGGGTAAGCTCAACAGATTGCATGACCAAGATAAGCCGCATTAGACTATCCGAATTCACGTAATCTTCAACATAAGGAGTGCTCTGCAAGCGCCAATAAGGGGAATTCCATCCACATACTTGATTGGACTAGAATATGTAAGCCCACACATGCCATGATTCTTGGTTAGATTGTGGAATTAAACTTGCTACTCGAAACAAAACCGAGCACGGGTTGATAGGGAATCTTATATGCTTGCTTGTTAATCAGATGTGAGAAATGCAAGAAATGATTTGTGCTTGCCATGTTTCTAAAACCATATGGACTTATATCCTTAAAGAAATAGTGTAGTGAATTTCCATATACGTAAAGGATGATCTAGATTGGTTGAAGGCATTGCAAGACTAAATTTCATAGAGATGTTACATGGCTTGCTTATTAGAGTGGCCAAAATTAGGTGGTAGGCTTTTACTCAAAAGGTTCCAGTGACACAAGGAAAGGGCTGAATGTGAAAGATCAGGTCGATTAAGGATAATACAAAACTTGGAGAAAAGTTGGGGAGATCCACAGAAGTGGAATTGCAGTTAACCGTTGCCTAGAGTATGCTATTTTCACTTGAGGAGCTGTTCTCTCCGGTGCTTGTAAGATAGGAATTTAAAGATTTTGCTTGTATACCCCCATTTTTTACACCATCGCACATTTTTGCTACATTAAGAAAAAGAGAATACCACACCGCCGCGAAACCTCATATATGTGCGGACATTGAACTTGAGAGATATACATGGCAAACAACCTGATACAAAATGTTCAACTTTTGGTAACAAAGGCATAATGCTTGACTCGTATTCTAAGAGCTGACTATGAGATTAGCAGATAATTTTGTCCATATCTATGCTCCCAAAGCACCCCACAAGGGACATACATATTTGCTTATTCACACTCAAAACAAAGAGATAGGCCGAAAAAAGAGCAGTAGAATTGCCTACCCCAAACGAGTTGTGCTATGGCCCTCCTCCTGGGTTGCTTGTTTATATGGGCAGATTTTGTAAACATACCTGAAATTCACGTTTCAATTATAAAACTAAGAACGGTAAAATGTCAAACACCAAGTAAAACAACCAAATCTGACAAGGATAAGAGAATTTCACTTGTTCTGCTTGCTTTCGAAGCATTTTCCATAAAATGAGTAAAATTCTTTCTCTGGCCCTGCAAATGGCGGCAAGGTTCAAAGCCATAAATTAGAATTTGCAAGGAACAATTTCTGATTAAAAATGTAATTTTAATGTAATAATGAGGAAGAAAACTAGAAAGCCCATGGACATGATTTCTCCTTTCCAACATACCAAAATCATGTTTCAGCTTTTGTGTCAAACTCGATATTCTTGATTGTAATTTGGACAACTTTGAGCTCGACTCATCATATTCTTTGCGAATACGTGCAGCTTCTGTTCAACCAAAAGTCAGAAATAAAAATCTCCTTCATTTCTTTCCTCGTAAAGAAGAGACAAGTCGAAAGTGTACCAGATTTATCTAATGGAGATTGGAATAGATTAACGGCTTGGAAAATGCTTCGAACAGTTGCTTGTATCTTGTCTAACCAAGATGGTTTACTCCCCGATATATCTGAAAAGTCAGAATTTTTACGTTATTAACCTATACTGGCAAAAAAAGTATTGCCTCAACATAGAAATACATGACATTTTTGGCTTCGACAAAGGCGACCAAATTTGAGAGAAGCATTACAGACCTGACAAGTCTGGCTCATCATAAGATTCAGATCCATCATCAGAACTTGAATCAACATGATCTTGACCATCGTAGCCTTCAATTGGGTCTTCAGTATCATCATCATCAACAACATCATCATCTTCATATTTGTTTTCAATATCCTCCGAATCATATGCTTCGTATTCTTCGACATGTTCATCCTTCAAAGACTCATGCTTTTCAGGCTCGGTCTCTTCAGGGATTTCACATCCTCAGCTTCCTGCTCACTCTTCTGCCCAGTCCAACGAGATGCAACAAGACGGCCTAACTCCTCCTTAGATAATGAATCGGTATTTTCTGCTGCAACCACATCCTGAAGTTTTTTTTTGGGTGGAGAGGTGAGGGGGGGTGGGGCGGGAAACATGAGCAGGTGACTGAAAATTAATAGACCCTACTAGCAAGGATCAAGTTAGATGCCAGTAAATTACAGATGTATACAGGAAGGCTTGGGCACTGACAATCAGTTGCCCAAAATTTGGAGGTTTTTTCTTGTACAAATATTCTGAAACTCAAATTCAGAGCTACAAATTCATGGCACCAAGCGATAAATGACCAAACTCAGATGTCTTCTAAGGAATTATAATACAATTATTTGCCTCAAGTATTAGTTGTAGAACTTCAACAAAATCTATATTCTTCTCTATTTAACTATTGCACAACCACTCCTAGCAAGTTCCACAAATGACCAAAAAAAAACAAAAGCAAAAAGGTCGTCAGTGCGACATACATCCAATGTGAATCCTAACCATGGAGCGCAAGGTCGCCAGAGTTTGAATGTAATGCGCAATTGTCAATCTAATTCAACTGAACTATGTCACAGTATAACAGAGAAAGACCACTTTCAACCTTTCCGTAACTAAGGGAGAAACTGAGGAGATTTTTGTAAATGGAGCTGCTGATTGTTGAAGGGGGGGGGGGGGGGGGGGGAGGATGAGCAGAAAACAAGTGTACCAATACGTTTTTGTAAATAAGTAAATCCCACGAGCAATCCAGGATGATACCCCTTGTAATGAAGCAAAACTAAGTGATTATGGTTTAAAAATCACATTTTTGCAAAAATTAACCAGTGGGCAGTTTTGTTTTATGCTTCTCTATAAGACCCTAGCGATAGCTTTTACTGTCGTTGGGATATATTGGGTATGGTTTTTTTTTTCTTTCTCTATTTCCAGTTTCTACAGTTAAATGAGGCTGGTATAGCCGGTCTTTGGTGGTACAGAAGGGCTGTCCCTAGGCCTGCAATTGTACTCATTTGGCAGTTCAATGAGCTTAAATTTTTTTTTAAAAAAGGTGTCGTAAGGTGCTGATAGTATTTTTTTTCCCCCACAAGGCCTTCAGCTTTCAAGAACAGTGACAAAGTTGAAAACCAGGAATAAAAAACAGAAAAGAGATAACTGAAATATCAGAATATAGAAGAAAAAAAAAAAAAAAACAACAAAAAAAAATAATGCTTCCAGAAAAAGACAGGAGAGCAGGACGGAAGGAAGGTGGAGAGTTGATGGGGAAAAAAAGAGAGCCAGTGGATGTTAAGAGGAAAATAAGAAAGAGGAAAAGGAGTAGTAACTAGAGACAGGAAAGAAAAAACCTTGACGCAGGTCGTAAAATTTGAAGTGTCCTAGTGGGTCTCAAGCTTCTTGGACAATTCCTTTTTTTTTTTTAAATAAAGTGGCAGCTTAAACTCCTGCCAGTGATTTCCCGCATTACTTTATTCCTTTCTTGCGTAAAACATATGTCCTAGTTTGACTTGAACGTTCAAAACAGGACAATATTTTTGGGGTAGAGGGAGAACATACTTGCCGCGTGGATAAACCATAAGTCAATCAGAATGAAACCAAAATCTATAAGGATCCATTTGGATGTAAAATCGCTTTTGTAGTTATTATTAGTGTTTTCTTCAGTAAAATAAAATTTGACCTGATCTATCATTTAATCATTTTTTTTGGCTGTGAAGATTTGTCTATTTAAGCTAGCCTATTTTACAAAAATACTCACAATATTGATATTAAAAAATATATGCAATATGATACTCCTATCAATTATGATGCCACGGTCTTTAACATGGATTGATTATTATGTTTATATAACTTTTGAAGCGCAGAGATACATCTTTATGGCTTCTGAAAAATTAAGAACTAGAGAAAAAGTAAAATAAGAGAAGGAACTCCTAAGATTTATTTTTAACTATGAAATTTCACTTACCCAAAAAAAAAAAAAAAGAAACTCATAAGATTGACTTTCCTTTAAAATCAACAAGAAAACATTTAACCACCAAAACACAATAGATTGACCCAGAATATCCTCAGCAGAAGAATTCCCTGCAAGAGACAACAGGTTACAAAAATGACCTTAGCACATACCTGACTTTCGGCAGCAATATCTTTATTGTTGATTGTCAGTTTTCTTGCTTAGAAACATGCTAAAAAAACCAACATGATGAAATCAATAAGAGTTGAAGCTTAGTAAAAGCCCTTGGGTATAGGAATCAGAGAGAAAAGCGAGACCTACCCCTAAAGAATCATCTTCTGCAGATTTTACGACACTGTTTGAGTCTCCATCGAGAGAGTTACCATCATGATGCTTAGCTTCACTCCCTTGGTCATCATGGTCTTCATGCTTCCCAATGGTGTCCTGTTAGAAGGCCCAAGTGTCAACACATGATAAACAACCCAAACCATATGAAGAAACAGCAAAGTCATGAACGTCAGGAGAAGAGATAGACACCACCCAGACACACAGAGAGACGTCTCCCAAAAAGAACACAAAAAGATGATGATGATGACGACGACGACGACAACAACAACAACAATAAACAAAAGCCAAAACCATAAACCATAAACCAAAAAACCAACATTAGATGATACCAGTTTTGTCAACAGCAGTTGGAACATCTCATGAAAACAAGCTAAGCCTTAGACATATATCCTAGAGCATCTACCACTAGTAAAGAGTAGGCTAAAATGAACCAGCCTAACGAGCAAACAAGAATGAATGTGTTGAATATCTGGACTTCCATTCTCAATATCCCAGACTGATAGACCTTAGTGAGCCCACTGGAACTGTCCAGTTACCCACCGATGCCATAAGAAGCACAATTCAAGCAGGTGATACTAAAACTCAGGAAGAATGTCAACAGTTATGAAGAGGCTGCTATACTATTTTAGCCTTTAGTGGTGAAGTATAGATGTTCTGGACATGTTCTCACACCAACAACACTCAAAGGGCCAAATGGTTACTCAAACAACTAAAGCCAATAACCATTAAACTTTTGTCCTGGCTAGCTCAAAATAATCAACCAAGTTGCTAAAGCCAAGCCTTTGGCTTCACCTAAACATATTTCTCACCTTTCCATCAATAAGGGATGCAAAAAAAATTGTTGCATGCCCAGGAAATAGGGGAGATGAACAAGAAAAAGGTACAGTAAAAACACTATTTTCACATAGTAGTCCTTAGTATTGGAAATGTCTACTTATCCCATCAAAGCGGCATGAGCTGTCTATATTAAACCCAAGAAGAAACTCAACAAGTTTGAAGAGGCTGACTATAGCAGGCTATCAAGGCTTTAAAGGTGAAGCATAGATGTTCCAGCCGTATCTCTCACATCATTATTGATAGCATATGGTTTAGCACCAACACAATTTGGTAATATTGTTACTCTAACAACTAAAGCCAATAACCACAAAAATCTTTTTTCTCTTGGCTAGCTCAAAGTAATCAACCTTAGTTAAACTTGTTAAGCGCTTTGCTGCAGTATACCCAAGCATACTTTTACCTACTTCAGTCGATGTGGGATGTTGTATAGGCAGAGTGTACATAAACAAATTTGTAAACAAAAAAAAATTATGGGAGGATGGGCAATAGATCAGTACAAAAAGAATACAAAAATCACTTATGGGACAGTAAGAAGGGCTAAAAGTAAAAAAAAAATATATATATATTTAAACTAGGCTTCTAAACGTGGAGGTTCAGAATCCAGATCTTCTCGACCAAAGTCATAATCATAGGATTAGTTTTCATTTTACCAAAAAAAAAAAAAAATATGGCACTGATCAAAAGGCAAACAAGCTTTTCAAAGTTAAGATTAAAAAATGCACAGAACCACCATGAGGATTCAAAAAGAACTGTATTGAAAAATTCCAATCTTCAATATTCTTTTTCAAATATTTAAGACTTAAGATTTATATTATCCACCAACAAAGGAAGACTGAGATAAAGGATATCAATGGTCTCTAACAAGCTACTGTTGTAACCCTCAACATTTCCCACTGTCATATTTATATATTTATGCCTTAAAAACTTGTCTTTTCATAAATCAATGTCATCAGCATTACCTGTGCTGAAGGAGAGTCTTCAAGTACACCACCTCTATCATTCAAATCATCCTTTGTATGTTCTCCTGTTAAGGTTTCAGGGGCTTCATTAGATGCTTGTTCCTTCTGACTTGCTTCTTCAGCTTCCTTTCTTTTCTCTTCCTTTTCTCTTTGCAGCCGTTCTTTTTCCTCTGCCTTCTCTATCTGCTCCTTGTGGTCTATACGGTAGTAAAAGCACAACAGAAAAAAAAATTGTAAAAAAAACTCAAAAGTTCCTCCATCAAATGCTAAAAGCATAAACAATCAAGGAAATGGAACTAACTTCAAAAATTTTCTGAAATCCCCAGTATCATATTATATACAAACGATATACTGTCTGCCACAGTGAACAGACAATCCTTTTTTTAATTCTTTATTTTCCTTCTCCTATTATGCAAGAAGACTTTTAAGCAACAAAAAAAAAGCATACATTGTCTACCCCTCCTCCACGAATTTAATATTAGTCACAAAACATAAACGAATTTACAGTTGCCTTAAGACACTAAAAGAAGTTGAAGAAGCAGTTCCTCGGCAAGAATGGTGTTTAGAAATATCTGCCTCTATTTGCTAAGATACTCTATAAGGCATGCTGAAATAGGATACCAACTCAGGATATGCTCCTGGAGTGGGGAATATTTCATAAGAGATGCGCCTTGTGTGAACAACGCCAAGACCAATTCACCTTTTTCCTACTCTTCCTACTCTAAGACAAATGGCCTCAAATCCTAAAGGCAGGGAAGTGCGACCACATGGTAACTTAGTGGTAGCATATTTTGTTTGGATTGCCAGGGTCTGGAAATCCAAATTTCAGAAGGATGGAGGTGATGATCAGCTTACTGCGTGTGTGACTACTGAATGGTCAGAAAGGATCAGAGACTATTTCAACAGACCAGGAAGGGGCCCACGATGAAAGTAAAGTCTAGACAGTTTAGACCTTTTGTGAGCTCCTGGAGAGGGATGAGGAAGATGGAGCTTATTCAGAAATAGCTGTCAGTATGTGTAGAGATCTAAATATGTTTTGGATTACGGAGATGGCGTAGGCAGACACAAGCCTGTTGTTGAAGCAGAATATTATTCTGTCCTGCTTTTATTTAAAAAAAAAAGATAACAATTTTAAAAAATTAAATACAAGACCGGAAAGCACAAGGAAAAGAGAGCTCGCAGAAAATTTAAATGTGCAATACACCTGCTAACAAAATTGAACTCTGCCCACACAGCAAAATTGTTAATTGTCTTCAAGACAGATTTTGATCTAACATCTAGACATATGCTTGTAGGTCAGACCTTTAACACCCAATCTCATAATCATAGTACAACCAGGGGGGGGGAAATTCATGGCTTAAAAGATTTCCAAAAAAAGGAAGGGAAATAACAAAACATAAAACAATAGGAGCCTCAAAATGTAAGATTTCCTATTTGTGCACCTACCACTAAATCTTAGCCTTGAACAAACAAGTTCAATTACAAAGATTTCACTTAGGGACAGCAACAAATGAAACTCACAAGCAGCAACTTCAAGCAACAACTACAAATAATTGACTTAGGGGAATAACAGAGGCTCCAAGATTTCTACTTTTAGCTTTTGAAGCAAGTTTTAGCTTGTTGTAAGCCTTTGTTTTTCATCCAGCAAGCATTGCTTTCTTGGTCTACTATGTAAATCTTTTTACACATACAAAATTTTAATTTATACAACAAAAGGACCTGTGAACGCTCAACTTGCAGACAAGGTAGAATGTGTATTACAGATGAGCCAAAAAGGTCAACACCATCAAGAAGAGGCCTTTTGCAATTATAACAAAGACAGAATTTTGCGCCAAAATTACAGCATAGGGACATAAATAAATAAACCAGAAGCAACAACTAACAAAAAAGTCCAAACTTCCCCATGATCAAAACAATACAGAAACATGGCTTAAGGCATACGAGACTACCAACACATAGAATTTGAATAATAAAGCTTTCTGTAAAAGGGAATGGCACAATCTAATTCAAATAACTCAGCACTAAAAGTATACATATTTAAAAATCATAATACCCTTGAGTTGCTGAACCAGTCCCTTGAGTATTTTTTCCTCGCTCTTCAACTTTTGTAATTCATCTTCGTCTTTTGCAATTGACAACTTGGCTTTTTCAACTTCCTGTTTACGTATGGTTACGCCTTCCTGATATATCCCAATCTTTTTCTGTAACTTCTCTCTAGCAACTTTACCAGCCTCCCAACAAGAATTTGGGCACTTAATTTTGCCATCATACTCATCACTTCCATCGCAGCAATCTGCTCAAAGCAAAGAACGAACAGAAGACATAACAAGTCAAGAGTAAGATTTTATTTTAAGAAGAAGAAGGTCCGATGACACGGTCATAACATAGAAAATCAGACTAAGAGGAAAAGGCAAAGTGAAGCACAGATTTTCTTACCGCAAATACCATCATTGACACGGGAGGAATACAAAATAACGGGAACATGCCCGGCATTCCGACAATAAAATTTTCCATGGGGACAGGCAGATGTCCCTGCAAAACCATTGCCCCTCATTACTGATTACTCAGACGAAAACAGTTGTCTACAGCTAATAACAGTATGGATTGAGCACATGGAAGTAAGAGATAATAAGGCAGACGGACCAGGCTCGTCGGAGGCATCGGGGCAATCACAGAAGTCGTCATTCAGCTGAGACCACGTGATTTTCTTTGATGCGTCTTTACATTTAATAGTAGCCGAAGAGGATAAAGTCAACAATCCCTTGTAATAACTCTCATCTGCTACCCAAAAAATCCATTATCCATCACTCAAACGCTTAACAGGCATTAGCCCCGGACTATTCCCATTTTCAAACAGACGAAGGAATAATTGATTACCTGAAGGTGCAACTCCTCGCAATTCTGTTGCCGGCGACGCTGTCGATCCGGCTTCAGGACCAAAGTATAAAATCCAGGAAAGAATCACCAATCCTGATGCTATCTTCCTCATACTCTAACACTAATTCCACAACACAATATCCTCGATCGCCGTCGGAAAAAATTGCAACTGAATTCTAGTAATCTCTACAAACGCAAATGCCGCCAACAGCTAAAGAATCTGGCGTACCTACTGAGAACAGTGGCAAGCAATTCGCCGGCTAGATTGACTGAAGATTGCCGATTGATAAATCAGTAATTACCGGGTACCCCCTAGGAAGAAGTGCTTCGCAAACCAAAACGCCATGCCCAAACCAAGCTGAGAAAAAGAAGAAAAAAAAAATATATTAGTTCTAATTAAAATAACTACTTTTATTATATGTTTAAATATGCAGTTTTGTCAAAACAAAAAAAAAAAGTAATTGTATCTATTTTTTAAAAAAAATACATCTCAAGAATATCTCATCAATTAATAGTGTTCACCAAAAAATATTCTTGATACAAGATGATGGCTATTCGGGAGGAAAATCACTTACGACGAGAAGAAACAGACAACAATACGAAAAAATACAAGTAAAATGAGAATGAGGCAAGATTTCTCGGAATTATTTTCTCTCTTACCAAAATGCCTTTTGTTTGGGTTTTCTTTTACTATCTCCTTCCTCGTAGATGAATTATCTTTTTTGTACTTTTATAATGATAATTATGATAAATAAGTTTAACATAATCAAATTAGTTTATTGATAACATAAAATGATTGTGTTATTTATATTTCTAACCTTGCACATTTCTCGATACACTTTTTTATTTTTACATTTATTTATCATGTTGAAAATAACTTTTGTATGAATAGTGATATAATTTATAAAATAGAATTATGTTATTGTTAAGGATCTTGTTATGATTATTAAAATTAGCATCATATCTATTAAATTTCTTCCTAATTTGTTTTATTCCATGAAAATAAAATGAGAAATTGAGAAAATAGAAAAAGTATAGAAGCTAATATAATAGTATTCATTTTAAGATCTTTGTTTGAATTATGTTTCACGAAACAATGATCTTTTGAAGTTTTGTATTAAAAACTAAGATAGGTAAATAATTTCAAATGAAAATGTAAATAATCAAATGTTCCAACCACAAAATTTCCTTACTCATATCAATCCTTCTTACACCTTCACTTTTCCTTTTTCTCAGCCCACAATAAGAATACTCTCTTTCTTCTTTTCCTCAAAATGTTCCAAGGCTAAAGCCCTCCCCGCTTGCATTTTTCTTCCACACTCATCATTTCTTTTCTTACACTCTTTCTTTACTTTTCCCCAAACCACTACAAAACAAAAACTTTTTCCCTCCTCCGGCCTCCCCACCAAATCACGGCAGCCAAAGGAGACAAGGACATGTCTCCAGCACCCTTCCATTCCCTTCTTTTCCAATCAATACAACTCCCAATTACCTCTTCTTTCATTTCCTAGCCAAAACTTCTTTTCTTTCTCTCTACTCGGATATCTCAGCTAACCCCAACAAAGAAAGAGAGGATAAGACACCAACTCATTTTTCAATCCCACTTCTACACATTATTAAGTGATACATTCTTTTCTCTCTAAATACCCTCCTCCCTTCCACACTCTCTCTAGCTAAATTCCTTCCCTCTTTCACCTAGCCTTCAACTGTGAGTTCAAGTGAGAGTAAGGAGAAAACTCTTCACTTCTTCAAGCCAAAACAAAGTGTAACCACTCCAAGGTTACTCCCTCTTCACTTTAATCTTCTTTACCTTAAGAAAACTCTTTCTTCTCCAACACTTCCCTACCCAAACTGTGGCCATTTTCATAGACGAGGAAGGAAGTTCTTCCATACCAAGACAAGATTCAAGGGTGCATGCAAAGAAATCAACAAGGTAAGGATGATACCATCCATCATAAACATCTTCTTTAACATCAATCTCCCAAAAGACCTCACCATCTCCTCCTTCAACATCCCACCCGTGACCTCATATAGGAAAGGAGAAGAAAAAAATTCTTAAACTCTTAAGCATAGAACCACTTGCATGTGAGGGAAACAACAAGGTAGAACCTTACTAAGCATTCTAAACATCTCCTCCTCCTATTTCTACAAAAGATTTCACTCTCTTTTTTAGGCTCCACAACCGTGATCTCTAGAGTAGAGGGAGAAAAGGAAGTGTCTTGAGTGAAAAGGTAGGACAACTACAAGGAAAGGTGAGTCTACTTAAGACTTAATTTTGAAACTTCTTTGGCTACCATCTTCCCAAAGACTAATGTTTTCTTTATCTACAAGGCCGAGAGTTCCACTCAAAAGGGAAAAGAAGGAAACTTCTTCCATTTTTACGTTATGGTTCCAAAAGAGAGGCAATTATCTTTTCCTAGTTTCTTCATGCATGTTAAAAATGGAATCTTTTATATAGAAGTTACAAGATGGATCATACATGCATTAGATTAGGTGATGTTTCTCAATTCCATCTTTTAAGACGCTACCTGCAATTTCGTTCTCATCCACCACCAACTTGCACCTCGCCCCTATGTTAATGCACCACTAGTATCATTTTTCCATTGCTAGAGAACATTTTTCACCCCTATCGATGCTCCCTTTTTCTGGAGAACAGTTCTCAGCTATCACCCCTTCCCCTCCACTGTCACATCATCCTGTTGAAGTGTAACATCTACACAAACACTAGTAGAGGAGACGAATAGTGGTTAGCAGAAATTACACTATTTTTAGACCTTTTAGAAAACCCAGTTTAATCAAATTTTGAAATTTTCAAATTCAGTATCTGGTTTTTGAGAAATTGTAACTCTTAGTTTCCAAAATTATGAAATTTTCCATAAATAGATTTAACTGTGTTAACCACAATATGTCCAAAATAGAGCAAAAATTAAATACACTTGACCATTCAAATATGTATAAAATTTCAAGTGATTAGATTGAACAGAATTAGACAGAAGCTAGTAAACTTTGAAAGGCTCTAACCTTTTATGTACCCGCTCAAAAAGATTTATTCTTATGTCAAATTAAACTTTAGGATGTCTAGTTTATGTTTGCAAAAGGCCTTGACCAAAAAAATATGTTAAAGAAATTAGAAATGTACGTTTTTGAAAACTAATCAATCCACGGTAGAATAGAGAAATAATCTTTCAAAGATTGAATGTCTTTCTTTTGCTCAAATTTGATGATTCTTTTTGCAAATGAAAGCTAACACTCTGAAGTTTATTGTCACCAAAAATCAAAGAATTTAAAGACTTTTTACTATTTTAGACGCGAGTGGAAAATTAAGTACTAAAACAGTCAAAAATAGGATAAACAGTAAAGAAGACAAGAACACAAGAATTTATCATGTTTGGTCGATGTGACTTATTTCAGTCTAAAGGAACACCTTTACTTTAATTTTCATTATCAAAATAGTCATCTTACACTTGACAAAGTACTTGATTCTTGTGTTATATACCAACCCTAACTAATACTTAAAATCAGCATCGTATCAAAAAAAACCAAACACCTCACCACATATTGATTTAGCCTTATAAAATAACTAATCAATTATAAGTTTTATGAACAAAAGAGGTGTAATTGCAGCAATAGAACAACTACAAACAATACAACTCAGCTGCAATACTTAAGAACAAGAAAGGAGAAGAAGAAGAGAGTTCAAGGTGCAAGTCTTCCTCTTCTTTTTCACTCCTATTTATATGTGTGAGCAGCCTCTTGGAGTGATTAGGATGCCACAGGTCATCTTCAATGTAATAAATCTTACTTGTCTTCATTTGATTGGATGAATATCTCAGCACTTTGCACATTTGGCACATTTAAGAGATTTGAGTGGAACACCAAATTTCATTACATGTTGGCCGAAATTTTCAGCAAGAATGACATGAAAATTGAATCTTCAAAATGATAATATCTTCCACCTTGTTTTGCATCATTATCTCTCATTTTTCTCTAACTTCTTAACCACTTGAGATCTTACTATTCCTGCTCTTTTAGATCATATTCTAGCCATTTTTTGTGCCACCTCGATTTCCATGATGGTAAATTTTTGCCAACAAATCGATTTGGTGAATTTCTATTAGTCCACATAGTTTACTTTTGCATATATATCAAAATACAACTTGTTCACCTCACTTAAACATACATACACATTTTTATGATTAAAAATGAGTGGGAGATCATATGTTATGAATAAAAATGAATGGATAATAGTAGACATTGTAAATATCATCATTCGATACAAACCAACCCCTTTTTTCTCCTTCAACTTGTGGCCTTTATCAAAAGTACGACCAATATTCTATCAAAATAATAGCAGCGAGGCCAAGAATAATATATAAGAATACCATAAAGACCATATAGTATGACAACATCTTAATGAATAAGAATTCTGAGAAAACCAAAGTCTGTATAATATATGGCTGATAGATATAAGAAAACCATGAATACTACATATAAGAAGATCATATAGTAAACATTTTAGCATTACTCAAAAAATAAGTTTGTAAATGTTTAAACTGCTCTTCTACCCAAAATGACAAAAATATCCCCGAAAATTGAACATAAAAGATTAGGGCAAATGACTTGGTAATAATATTTGTCTTTGTATCCTTCTGTCTCTATGTTTCCTTCTTGAAAATAACCTTATCAAACTCAAAAGTACTATTTTGCCCTTATAGTAAGTTAGCAAAACTTCTACGTCAAACATGACAACATATAATTTTCATCATATAACAAAAATGTTCACATACTTATCATATATTAAGAAAATTATTCATTATATACGTCTAACAAAAATGCTCACAAAATTATCATATGTTATACTGTTGTGTTACATTACATGTACATATACACGTGATGTGTATTTTAATATCGAAAGTCCTTTCTTTGTATTTCTTGAATTTTCTCACTAACACACTAGCACAACATATCTCTATTATCACGTCATTTATTCATGTACATATAGAGCCGGGGGTCTCACTGGAAGCAGACTCTCTATCCCTTGGGATAGAGGTATTGTCTGCCTACCACTTACCCTCCCCAAACCCTAACGATAGCTTTTGCTGTCGTTGAGATATACTGGGTTCGGATGATGATGAGTGTGGTTATAATTCTGATCTTTTTGACATCGATCAATCCAGATAGGTTATGAAGTGCACATCGATCGATAAATGTCTATTTTGATAGAATGATGTACATATCGAC
Source organism: Eustoma russellianum (assembly GCA_036186865.1). Lineage (NCBI taxonomy): Eukaryota > Viridiplantae > Streptophyta > Magnoliopsida > Gentianales > Gentianaceae > Eustoma > Eustoma russellianum. The sequence continues at coordinate 10,125,287 of AP025049.1, forward strand.
CGATCCATATGTTGCAACCTAAGAGGTCGATGTTATTTTTTTATTTGTTCAATCCTTTATAACTTTTTTTTATTATTTTAAAAACATCTTTTTACACTCCATCAACATTTTATATTTCACTCAAGAAATCTCTTGAGCATATTATTTTCTTCATTCTGGAGTTGAGTTATTATCTTGAAGATTATTTGGTGATTCTTTATCTTATTCTCTCAAATGATGATATTATTGACTATAGCGGGATATGTGACGAGTTGTGATGTCACATTCTATTTCTTTCTTGAAGACCCTCTTATATATGTTATGAGAGAATATTTATCATCATTATTCAGAGATATCAAAGGAGTTACAGGTGTGGAAATATCACTGCGTACAAGAAGAAATAGTTGGAATTTTGGTGTTATATATTGGCATAATCTTGTCAATTATTATTTGGTGATTTCTTCTTCAAAAATTTGAGTTGATATACATATACATATGCTCAAAAACGTTTATTAGCAGATGATATGATGTGTTATTCATTTTATGAGTTGGTGACAAGTGGACCAATCAAAAAGGAGCTAGTTGGCAAAAATTGCCAACTAGGAAAATTCAATTTGAAACCAACGGCTATATGGAATTGTTGGAGCTGATTTTGGAGCTGTTTTTGAAGTCAAAAATGCATCCTCACATGTCCTATGTTTATGCCAGGAAGTTGAGGGTTTCTTGGTGGAATTATCTCTATTTTGCAAAGGATAAATCAAGACAATTCCAAGGTGTAAATTTCGGCCAGCATTATGTTTCCAAGGTGGACCAATCATTTTTGCTTTATTTTGCCAAGTATACAAGGCCAACCAATGATGAGAAGACACTTGGAGTTGATGATGAAGATGGTGACACATGTGCATTCTTATCTCCAAGGCTCAATTCGCACTATAAATAAGAGGCAATTGTGAAGAAGATGAAACACACTTGAAGCTCATTTGAAATCATTTGTTGATTTGTCTAGCTATCATCTTCTTGTTGTTGTTCTTGTTCCATTCTTTGTAGCAAAGGTGTTCTTGTTGTATTTGTTGAGCTACAAGCCTCTTGAGCTTCATTTATAAGATTGATTAGCCAATTCTAAAAGGCTACATCAATAGGAGGTAGAGGTGTTGCAACTAAGTTTTGCATAGAAGGTGTTCATCAAAGTCTTGAATAGGGTTGGCGTATAACCCAAGGATCAAGCTTGGTTCTTGTTGTAAGGTGATTCATATCATAGTGAAATCCAAGGAAATGTTCCTTGGGACTGGAGTAGGTCACATTGACCGAACCAGGATAAATTTTTGGTGTTCTTGTCTTGTTTCTACCTTTCTGTTTTTGCCCGTTTTACTACAGTTTTCATACATATTCTCACAATTTGAACAAATAGCTTAATAGTTTCAAAATTTGTGATTTTTGGTGGAGTTATACTACTTCAGACTGTTAGCTTTCATTTGCAACAAGAATCACCTGATTTGAGCAAGGAAAAGTTAGTTTATCAGCCTTTGCAAGATAACTGCTCCAATCTGGATGCAATCTGACCAGTTTTGAGAAAAACTTGAATTATGTATTAATCAAGAATTTTTTGAGGTTAGGGCCTTTTGAGAACATCAACTACACATCCTAAGGAGTGTTTTGATATAAAGATCAACCTTTTTGGTTGAGTATTCAAAGAGAAACATGTTTTTTCAATTTTAGTAACATTCTGTCTAATTCTGTCCAGATTGAACATCTGAATCTTTTTATTTGTTTGAAGGGTCAAACGATCTTATTTTTGTCTGATTTTTGGACAGAGTCTTGCTAACACATTAAAGTTAAATTCTGGAAAGTTTTATAATTTTTTAAGTTGTGTACGTTTATTTTAGAATTTTTCAAAAACAGGTTCTGAATCTGAGGTAGTCTCAGATTCTGTTTTCAAAGGGGTTTTTAATTAAGGGTAGGTGTAATTTCCGCTAACCACTATTCACCCCCCTTTTAGTGGTGTTTATTGCAGGTGCACGGTCCAACAATTGGTATCAGAGCCAGGTTTACACCACTCAAAGAAGCAAGATTCAACACCGTACAAACAACACAAGGCTAAGAAACAATAACTCTTTGTAGCCTGCTAATCTCATATTAAAGGTACATACAATGGTCATAGTTTCTCACAAAGGTGAGTTGGAAGGTATGTCCACACAACGTCTTCCTCTTTTCTATGGTAATAATTTTGTTCATTGGAAACTATGAATGAGTGGTCTATAGTTGAAGATTGGCCATACATTCCAATAAAGATTGTACAAGTTAGTGGAGTCACACAGGAAGTAGAAAAATATAAAAGTGAATGGTCTTCTGAAGATAAAAAGAAAGTGTATATGAATGCTAAAGCCATGCAATTGCTTTTAAATGGACTTACGAATTTTGAAGCAGAATATGTGTCAAACTGCACAAGTACACACGATATGTGGAAATCACTAGTATTAAAGCATGAAGGTACAAGCGGTGTAAAAGAATCAAAAATAATATGCTTATGACTGAATTAGAATCTTTCAAAATGTTGCCGAATGAATCCATAACATCTATGGATTTGAGAATTACTTATATTTTCAATGCCCTTGAAGTTTTAGGAGAATCATTCACCAACAACGAGAAGGTGCAAAAGGTGTTGCGAAGCCTTCCTGCTGAATGGGATCCAAAGGTTACAGCGACTGAAGAAACCAAATCGATCACAAAAATGGATGAATTGATAGGCTCACTAAGAGTATATGAGGTAAAACTAAAACAACGGAAGTCCGAGTCATCTAAATCATCCGGTAAGTCAATAGCTTTCAAAACAACTGAAACACATACAAATAATGATGATATTAATAGTGATACTGAATTAGACGATGACTTGATATTGATAACTAGAAAACTTAGAAATTTTTTCAAACGTCCAAATAGGAATAAACAACGTTCTCCTTCTTTTTCTTTTTCTCAATCTAAGAAAAATAACTCTAACAACAACAAAAGGTTAAAGTGCTACGAATGCGGTCAAAAAGGACATATCTCCTATGGTTGCCCAACAAAGAAAAATAATGATAATACAATAATAAACAAGCCAAAGACAAAGAGGCACAAGCGACTAAGGCAAAGGAGTCCAAGTCAAGGAAAGGGAAACGAGCAATGAAGGTGAGCACATGGAGCGACTCATTCGACTCAGAATCTGAAACTGAGGAAGCTCAAGTCTGTTTTGTATCCAATAAGGTAAGTTCTTCCTCTGATGATGATTCTGATAGTGACATGACATTTGATGAAATGTATGAAGAATTTTTAAGAATGCATTCTCACTGTAAGAGGTTATCTAAAGAAAAGAAGAAACTAATTGAAGAAAACGACAAGTTGAAAGATGTCCAACTTGGAGTTTTCCAATCAATTAGAATCTTTTAAACAAGAGTCTACTAATAGTCTTGATTCTTTAGAAGTTAAAATTGAATCATATAGGTAAAATGAACATACACTCAAAACTGAAAATAGCATGTTAAAATCTAAGGTAGAAACTTGTGAAAATGAAATATTACAACTTAAATCTTCCAAACTTACCTTAGAAAAAATGTTAGAACACTTTAAATCTGGTACAAATATGTTAGATACACTTATATCATCGCAAAAATATGAAAATGATAAAACCGGGTTAGGATATAAAGAAGAAAATGCTAAAGTAGATAAAAAGACTAAGTTTGTCTCATCTAGTACAAAAATGCCATATAATACGACAAAATCAACTTTGCCTGCTGCATCTTCTTCTACTCCTTCTTCTGTTTATTCTAAGGCAAAAATACAACATGCATCCAGAAATGTACACACATATAAACGTACAACTAGGCAAAACTTTGCATCTAGACAACCTAGAAATTCTGCCTACATGTATACAAATGCAATTAGACATAATAAAATGCATCCAACTTATTATGAACCTAAGTATAGGCAACACTCATATAAGTCTTATGGAAATGCCTATGAACACACTTACATAGCACCATTCAAGAAACAAAATCGCATGCCTTATACACACTATCAAAATTGACCATCCTATAATAGTTATAAACCAAGTTACAACATGTATAATAATGCATCTTCATGGAATGTATATGCTAATTCTCCTTATTTTTCTCGTTATAACTATGCTAAAAATGTGCCAAAAAGGTACATCCAAGTTTGGATACCCAAAGGGTATATAACAAGGATGGTGTCCCTAACATTCAAGGTCCCAAGTAAAGGGTACCTAAAACTTTGTCTCTATTATAGAAAAATCGCAAGGAATGCAAAAAGGAGGCAAAGTCAAAGAATCTAAAATCTAAATGGTTTTTAGATAGTGGATGTTCAAGGCATATGACGGACAACCCCAAACTATTCACCGAGTTGGAACATATCAATGGAGGAAAAGTAACATTCGGTGACAACAACAAAGGACAAGTTGTTGGAAAAGAAACAATTGGGGACCCTAACACATTTCAATACGAAATGTGTTGTTAGTAAGTAATCTTTCTTATAATTTATTAAGTATTTCTCAACTTATAGATTGTGGATATAATGTTTCTTTTCTTCCCAATTCTTGTGATATAATAAATGAAAAAGGAGAAATTGTATTAAAAGGAAATAGATATAGTAACATTTACACTCTTACCTTAGATAACATGTTAGATATTAAGGTTAAGTGTTTAATATCACATGAATTTCAACCAATAAGAAATTATCTAAGAAAAATTTAATTAAAGGAATGCCTAAGTTAGACTTAGATAATTTTCATATGTGTGAAACATGTATTAAAGGAAAACACATTAAAGAAACATTAAAACAAAAATAAAGTGGTACTAGTCATGTACTAGAATTGCTTCACTTAGACGTATTTGGTCCAAGTAGGACAAGAAGTCTAGGTGGACACTACTATGTGTGTGTCATAGTAGATGATTACTCATGCTACACATGGACATTATTCTTAACACACAAAGACGATTCTCCATTGGCAATCAAAACTCTTATTAAGCAACTTGAAAATATATACGAAGAAAATGTTAAGAGATTAGAAGTGATAGAGGTGGAGAATTTAAAAACAAAGATGTAATCAAAATTTATGAATTGCATAGAATTAAACACGAATTCTCACCACCTAGAACACCACAACTCAATGGAGTTGTTGAACGTAAAAATAGAACAATTCAAGAAGTTGCTAGAATATTGTTATGTGAAAATAAATTACCAAAATATTTATGGGCTGAAGCTGTTAGCTGTGCATGCTATATATATAAATAGACTCCCTATTAGAAATAAATTAAATAAAACACCTTATGAATTGTTAAACAATAGACAACCTAAAATAGATTATCTTAAAGTTTTTGGTTGTAAGTGTTTTATGTTGAACACTAAGGATAATTTAGACAAGTTTGAACAAAATCTATTGAATGCATATTTGTTGGTTATTCAACTAACTCAAGAGCATATAGGTGTTATAATCCTGCATCTAGAAAAATAATTGAATATATACATGTGAAATTCAATGAAAATGCATGCTTTGAAGTTATGATAAAACTCAACATAAACATGAGAATAATGTTGAAAATATGTTTGATGATGATGTATTACTTGAGCCTATACTTGATCATCTAGAACCAACTCCCGGAACAAAATATGCACGAACCCTTAGATGAAAAAAATAGCTTAACACTTTCAAAATTCGTGATTTTTGGTGGAGTTATACTTCAGACTGTTAGCTTTCATTTGCAACAAGAATCACCTGATTTGAGCAAGGGAAAGTTAGTTTATCAGTCTTTGCAAGATAGCTGCTCCAATCTGGATGCAATTTGACCAGTTTTGAGAAAACTTGAATTCTGTATTAATCAAGAATTTTTTGAGGTTAGGTCCTTTTGAAACATCAACTACACATCCTAAGGAGTGTTTTGATATAAATATCAACCTTTTTGGTTGAGTATTCAAAGAGAACATGTTTTTCAATTTCAGCAACATTCTGTATAATTCTGTCTAGATTGACCATCTGAAACTTTTTATTTGTTTGAAGGGTCAAACGATCTTATTTTTATCTGATTTTTGGATAAAGTCTTGTTAACACATTGAAGTTAAATTCAGGAAAGTTTCATAATTTTTGAAGTTGTGTACATTTATTTTTGAATTTTTCAAAAAGGGGTTTTGAATCTAAGGTAGTCTCAGATTCTGTTTTCAAAGGGGTTTTTAATTAAGGGTAGTAGTGTAATTTCCGCTAACCACTATTCACCCCCCTCTAGTGGTGTTTATTGCTGGTGCACGACCCAACAATTGGTACACTACACCATCTTGATTCTTTGAAAACCGAAACTAAATTGGTTCATATGAATCGACAAGTTTTGCTAGTTGACTTTCTATCTATCTTACAGCAACAATAATCAGCATCACTATATGCATGTAGTTCTAGTTTAGAGTTTACATTTTACCATAGTCCTAAGTGAGGTGTAGCTTAATATACCCAAAGGTCTTTTTCACTATATTATAATGTGACACTTTAGGACGTAATTGAAACCTACCACACATAAACGCACTAAACATGATATCTGGTCATGATGTAGTTAAGTACAATAAGGAACCTATCATTGACCTACATAGTGTGATATTAGAAGGCTTTCTATTTTCATCATCATATCTAACTTTGTACATGTAGTGCTGTAGTGCCCCGCACCCGGCCTCGTCCGGATACGGTGCACCCGCCGTACTTCACTGAGGAGAGTACAAGGCGTCATGCATAACATGCGAACATCCATAACATAAGTCTTGGACTCCCATGCTAACATTTAACATGGTAGTAAAATTTAGGCAGAATTAAAACTTTTCAAATCAAACATGCATCACCAATTTACTAAGTTCCCAAAGGTAGTAGTCCCACAAAATAACATAACTGAAATCCAGAGAGTTCAAACATAGTTATGATACAAAACGTCTTGGCCGCACAAAAGTCCTTAGCTTAGCTCCCTTCATATCTTCTCGCCTATGGATAAGGTACCCTCGGCTCATCCTCGATCCATTCTATCTTGGCATTATCTGGTTCTGGGGGAAAAATAAAGTGTGAGTGATAAAAATCACCCAGCAAGAATACAATAAACGACCATGAATTACGTAAAGAATCATAACATGAATGTATTACCCCAAAAACCTCAAATAATCATAATTCATACCTGATCTTGGATTCTGAACTTACTTGACGATCGGCTTAAGCATGTTTTTAGGGAATGCTATACCATACCTGACCTTGGATCCTGAACTTACTTGGCGTTCGACTTAATCATGTTTTTAGGTAATGCTATACCAATAATAACTTATAACCATTAACTGTATCATGCAACATGTCCTCATGATCGTAACATATGCAAGATGCCATGCATGGTGTCATGTCATGTCATGTCAAAACATCATTTTGGTCCCATAAAGTAGCATGTCGTAAAAACAGAGTGTCAGATCAATTAACCCCCGGATCTGAGCGGGTCCAGAACATATCATCAGACCAATTAACCCCGAGCCTGAACGGGTCCAGAACAGATATCAGATCAATTAACTCCGGATCTGAACGGGTCCAGAACAGATATCAGACCAATTAACCCCGGATCTGAGCGGGTACAGAACAGATATCAGACCAATTAATCCCGGATCTGAACGGGTCCAGAACATATCATGTCATCAGACCAATTAACCCCGGGTCTGGAGTCGAGTTAGTCGCATGCTTGGTCGGCAAAGGAATCATGAAGCTTTTAAAACATGGGACCGTAACTTTTCATGCATATCAAAACGTAATCATTTATAAAACTTGTTTGCATATAAATCCATGAAAATCAGTTTCATGATCATGCATGATACATGCCGTGATATGCAATGCAAGTCATGACGTGAAATAGCACAATGTATAGCCTTAAAGGGTTCACTTCCTGAAATGATTTAAGTGCTGGAATTGGTCTGACTCATTTTACTAAAAATTCAATAACTGTAAATCCGCAATTCCTTTTTCAGAAATTCCAACTCCCAAAAGTCATAAACACGTGGAACTAGTGTCCTACAAAATTTTAGCTCATTTGCTTATTTCTAAGTACCCTTTCTGAGTCTAGAACATCGTTACCCGATTTCAAGTTGGTTCCAGTGATTTCAGCTGAGCAGTTTTACTAACTAAATCATTAAAAATTCACCATAACTCATTTTACCAAAATTCCAACTGGCATGTTCACTACACTCATAGAGCTAGGTTTGTACCAAAATCAGACTTTTTGAAGGTCTACAAAGTCCTCTTTTATTCCGTTAAAGTCAGAGATCAATTCTGCTTAGCTCCAGAATTTTCTACTACGGCAGTTTTACCGTATAATTTCTTAAAAATAATCCTTAGCTTAATTTAAAGAAATTCCAACTCTCACTTGTACTATACTTGTAAGGCTAGATTTGTACCAAAATTTAGCTTCATTGAAGGTCTGTAAGGTCAGTTCCTAAGCCGTTTAAAATGTCATTCCACTCTGCCCTATTCCAGTAGTTTGCTAGTTTGTTGTCTTTACAAGTCCAAGAGTCTATGTTCACCTTCTATTCCATCCTTTAGACCGAAAATTGTATGGTGTCATATTCACATTTCACAACATATATTCAAGCATGCATTCTCATTCAAGATTCATCCCAAGCTAATCTTACTAAAGATTTCATAAAGCTACTTATCTTACATATGCATGCTTTTCCATAAATCTTTCAAGTTTCAAACTAACATCACACTTGCCTAGACTCACTTAGTTGTAACTCAAATCTTCTAAAATCAGTCTTGTACGAAATAAAAGATTCCATCTTTGAGAGAATAGACCACATAAAATGCATTGTTCTTAAGAAATCTCTAAGATACCATCCTAGAGTTAGGATATTCAACTAAAGATTAAATATTAAGGGCTTCTAAACATTCAAGTCACTAGCTCTTTAAATAAATCATGAGAGATCATTGTAAACTTGCCTCTTCAAGCTAAAGCTCTTGTCTTTGCTTTGGTTATGGAGTGAGTAGAGTTGAAATCCTTCACCTTCTCCACCTTAAGTACACGGTTTTAAGGAAAATGGAAGGAAAGATTAGTCTTTATACAAAGAGCAAATAGGATACACTTAAGGTTAGAGCATCTTACCAAAATGAGCTTGGAATGGGGGTTCAAGCACCACAATGTGTCACAACCTAAGAAAGTTGAAGGCTTTCACCTATTTCAACCATGAAACCCACGTTTTTGGGTATGGGAAGAAAGAGTTTATGTGAGCTTCATCCTTCACCAAATAAGGATTCACTTAAGGAAGCTTGGAACAAGACTTACCTAGATGTCTTCTTGAGTCTTGAAGTGAAGTTGAACTCCTATCCTTCAAGATGGAAGGGGCCGAAATATGGTGATGGGAGATGAGGAATTTTGCTAAGTGTTGCTTGGCTTGCTTGGTAAGAATTTTCTAGATGAATGTAGGGTTTAGTCTTGCAAGATTTAAAAATCTAAGGAATGGGAAGGCTTGGCCGATTTTTGGAGGGAGATTTGTGAGGTTTAGGGCTTTCTTGAGTTCTAATCAAGGTTAAGTTAGTATAACCTTGGTTACTTTATTCCAACTATAGTTACTTTTGGGCTAACCCAAGTTACTTTATCCAATTATGGTTATCTTAACCTTGTTTTAAGGGAAGAGTAACCATGGTAGGTTTTGAAATCCTCCATGGTTAATTTAGGCATGCTGGCCGATTTTAGGTTGGGGTCTTTATGACCTCAACCACACTACTTCCTTCTTTAATGAGTTGTCTTACTTGTTCCTTAAATGCATGTCTATTTTGTTTTCTATTTATTCTTTGCATGATAACTTCTTGTCTTATCATTTTAACTAATAAAATTGGCTAGAGAATTCTAGAACCTCTCCATGTATAGGCCGAAATTCTAGGCTTCTTGGGCAACTTGAGATTTCTTGTAATTTTAATTTATGCACTATATTGTCTTTCTTATTTTCATATTCCAAGATTATCATATGTATGTATACATATGTATATACACGCACATACATAAATTGGTATGTATGGTTCATATAACTCATATTCATGTATTACTTCCTTCCTTGAAGTTTCCCTTATTTAATTTGGCTTGGTATCACCTTAATGATAATTAAGTAAAGAGGGTTAAGTTGACTTAAGTAACACGCGCTAGAAGAAATTGTCGCTTTCATTCCGTCTCATATTCATAGTTTTCACGTACATGATCATTGGGGTACAACATCCTCCCCTTATCATAAGTTTCGTCCTTGAAACTTCGGAACTAGTCAAAAAGACGGGGGTATCTACTCCTCATATCTTCTTCCGTTTCCATGTTGCTTCTTCTTCCGAATGATGCCTCCATTGTACCTTCACCATGGGTATGGATCTCTTCCTTAAAGCTTTCTCTTTCCGATCGATCATATTCTTAAGGGTTCCTCTTCATAAGTTACATCTTTTCAACCTTCAACTGTTGATCTTCAAGGATGTGGCTTGGGTTCATATCGACGGAGTTGAGAAACATGGAATACATCATGCTGAGAAAGAGATGGTGGCAACGCCAAACGGTACGCAACTTCACCTACTTTCTCAAGCACTTCATAAGGTCCAACAAATCTTGGGATTAGTTTTCCTTTATGCCAAATCTCTTAACTCATTTGGTCGGAGAAACTTTCAGAAAGACTTTCTCTCCTTCTTGGAATTCTAAAGGTCTCCTTCTTTCATCTGCCCATATCTTCGTTCTATCTTGCGCTGCTCTTAGTCTTTGCTGGACTAACTTTACCTTTTCTCTCGTGTTTGCTCACAATGTCGGGTCCTGCATAGATTTTATCTCCAATTTCATCCCAATAGAGTGGGGACCTACATTTTCGTCCTACAATGCCTCATAAGGTGCCATTCTGATGGATCTGTGGAAGCTATTATTGTAAGAAAACTCAACGAGCTTAAGGCTTTTATCCCAGCTTCCTCCAAAATCAAGAATGTAAGCGCGGAGCATGTCCTCAAGGGTTTGGATTGTTCTTTCTGATTGTCCATCTGTTTGAGGATGAAATACGGAACTCATTCTTATCTCTGTGCCCATTGCCTTTTGAAAGGCAGTCCAAAATCTCGAAGTAAATCGGGGGTCGCGGTCGCAAACAATACTAATGGGCACTCCATGTAAACAAACAATCTGATCAATATACATAGAGGCTAACTTCTCCATAGATGCTTTAATCGTCATAGCCAAAAAGTGAGCAGACTTAGTCAAACGATCCACAATGACCCATATAGCATCATTCCCATACTTAGTTTTGGGTAGATCGGTCACAAAGTCCATGGTGATGTGATCCCATTTCCATTCTGGCACTTCTAAGGGTTGTAACAATCCAGCGGTCTTTGGTGTTCGGCTTTTACTCTTTGACAGATCAAACATCGCTCAACAAATTCTGCTATTTGTTTCTTCATACCGGGCCACCAAAACTTTTGCTTGAGATCTTGATACATCTTATTAGCTCCAGGATGTATAGATAGTCGAGAATTATGAGCTTCCATCAAGACTCGTCCTTAATTTCTTTGTTTTCGGGGACACATAACCGTCCTTGATACCATAAGCTCTGCCATCACTGCGAATCTCAAAGTCATTCTCCGGATTTTCTTTCTTCATCCTTTCCTTGACCTTTCTTAAGTTTTCAAGTCCTTGAGTCTCCTTGATCTTATCAATTAATGAAGGGACAAGAACTAACTTGGCAAGAACCTCATCGATTGAGTCTTCTTCTTCTAGGCCAAATTCTTCCATGTCTCGTTGAAGAGGTGGTTGCCGTGGGTGGCTGTTTTTCGGCTTAGGGCATCAGCGACTTTGTTAGCTTTTCCTGGATGATACTGAATGGAGAGATCATAATCTTTGATCAGTTCCAACCATCTATGTTGCCGCATATTAAGCTCCTTCTGGGTAAAGAGGTACTTTAGGCTCTTGTGGTCTGTGTAGATCTCGCACTTTTCGCCATATAAATAGTGCCTCCATATCTTTAACGCGAATACCACTGCGGCAAGTTCAAGTCATTAGGATTTTGCTCAAAGGTTTCAACTGTCGGGATGCATAGGCTATCACTTTGTCATTCTGCATAAGGACGCATCCGAGACCATTCTTCGAAGCATCGCTGTACACTACGTACTTCTCACCAGGAGTGGGCTGAGCTAGGATAGGAGCGGATGTCAACTTTGCTTTTAGCTCCGAGAAACTCTTTTCACAATCGGCACTCCACTCAAACTTGGTCTTCTTTTGGGTCAATCTAGTGAGGGGAACAGCTATCCTCGAAAATCCTTCCACAAACTTCCTGTAATATCCGGCTAGTCCGAGAAAACTTCTCACTTCAGTAACATTTGTTGGCCTGGGCCATTCCGTGATAGCTTCAATTTTCTTGGGATCCACCGAAATCCCATCTTCTGAAATCACATGACCAAGGAATGATACACTTCGCAGCCAAAACTCGCATTTGCTAAACTTAGCGTACAACTGTCTTGCTCTTAGAATATTCAAGACTGTCCTCAAATGGGCTGCGTGAGTCTCTTCGTCGGGTGAATAAATCAAGATGTCGTCTATGAAGACCACTACGAACTTGTCCAACTGTTTTGAAATTCGATTCATAATCCATAAAGGCGGCAGGGGCATTGGTCAAACCAAAAGGCATGACTAAGAACTCATAGTGTCCATAGCGGGTTCTGAAAGCAGTCTTAGGGACATCTTCCGCCTTAATCTTCAATTGAAAGTATCCAGATCGTAGTCAATCTTACTAAAAATTCGAGATCCCTGCATTAAAATGCTTTAGATAGGGTTTCAAAGGATTTAAATCTTAGTCAAGTTAAAACTTACGAGTTACTTACCCTGAGCTGGTCGAATAAATCGTCAATCCGGGTAATGGGTACTTGTTCTTTATGGTGATTTTGTTGAGCTCCCGGTAATCGATGCATAAGCGCATACTTCCATCTTTCTTTTTCACGAATAGCACCGGAGCACCCCAAGGTGAAACACTGGGGCGAATGAGTTTCCTTTCTAACAGTTCATGTAACTGTTCCTTTAGCTCCTTTAGTTCCGCAGGTGCCATGCGATAAGGGGCTTTGATATGGGTTCAGCTCCTGGAACAAGGTTTATTTCAAAGCAATCTCGCGATCAGGAGGTAGTCCAGGCAGATCATCAGGAAATACATCAGGGTATTCATTAACAACTGGAACTTGTGCAAGGGTAGGGCTTTCTTGTTCAGCACTTAACATAAACCAAGAATCCTTCATGACCTTTCTTTAATGCTTGCTGGCACGAGCTGCGTTAACAAAGACTTTCTTGGATGGTTTCTTTAACTTAGTTCCTCCTTGGAATGACATCTCCTCTCGAGCTGGGTTCTTAATGATAACTTGCCTGCTTCGGCAGTCAATGTGAGCATGATTCTTTGAGAGCCAATCCATTCCGAGAATCACGTCAAAATCACTCATAGATATGGGGATCAAATTGGCCTCAAACAACTGGTCATTAAACTCAAGTGCACAATTTCTGAATATGTGATGGGAAACAAGCACCTGGTCGCCAGCTGCTTGTACTCTATAAGGTGAATCTAATCGGACTGGATCATGATCGATATTCTTAGCAAACTTCCTTGAGATAAATGAGTGGCTAGCGCCACTGTCGAACAACACATTTGCAGGTATGCTACACACTAGATAGTTCCTGAACCAGGCACGTTTTTCTAAGCAATATGATAGTCATGCATAAGTGAAAGGTATTGAAGACATAAAACTTTAAATCTTACCAGTCACTACGTCAGCAGTCTCTTCAACATCAGCATCAGTCATGCGTGCACCCTTGCATTTGCACGTGGCCGCTGGTTCCTTTGCTGTTGTTGTGGTTGTGCTCCCTTTTCCGGGCAATCCTTAATCATATGACCATCCTTTCCGCATCCAAAGCACTTACCTGTCTTCCACCTACACTCTCCCACGTGCCTCTTCTGGCAATGAGGGCATACTGGTATTGCTGGCTGCTGAGATGGGGCCTGATTCTTCGCTGATTATTCTTGCGGCGTTGATTCTGTCCCTTGACGAACGGATCCTCTGAAATTCTTCTTAGCCATTTTCCTATACTTCTCATTTCCGGTCCCTTGTCTTTCTCGCTTTTGACCCACATCATCTCTTCGTATGATATCCCTCTCTATACGGTAGCATGCATCCAGAAGTGCTCCAAAATTGGCAGGATTTGCATTCACCAACCATGTCCTAATTCTTGGGTTTAGACCTCTTTCAAACTTCAGCATTTTCGTTTCTCATCATTCATAGTAACAGGCTGAAACCTCCCAAGTGCGATGAACTTATTTGCATACTCAGCTACTGTCATGCCCGACTCTTGCTTCAGAGATTCAAACTCATGCCTCTTTTGCAATTTGACTGACGGAGGGATATAGAACTTATGAAATTCTTGCAGAAATCTTTCCCAAGTATAGGTCTGGGCAAAGGTTGCAGATTCGTCTTCCACCATTGATTAGCTTCACTGATCAAGAAAGGTCTGATAGCCTGAGCCTTCATCTCCTCTGGGGCTTGAATTAGCTCAAAACAATTTTCAACTTCATCTAGCCACTTCTCCGCAGTATCTGGGTCAGGTTTTCCCTCAAACGGTGGTACATTAGCCTCTTGAGCTTCTCAAAATAGTACTGGGCATCCCTTACTGGCTGATGTGGCTGAGGTGGAGCATTCTGATGAATTAGGCCTTGTCCTATCTGAGTAACAACTTGGCAAAAGGTCTGAAATGCATTCATATCCGGGATGACCGGAGGAACAGGTGCCTGTGGAGCCGGTGGTGGATTATTCTGTGCTGGAGGATCCTGGTCCGGCTGAGGTGGCGGCGGAACCTGTCTGGTGGTGGAGGAATGGGCTCCTGAGCAGCTGGTCGTGCTCTCGGAGGTCTGCCACGTGGCCTCACCATCTGCACTTATGGTTTATGTCTATTTAGAATATCGGAATAAATCAATTTATTTGACCAAGGACCATAATTCAAAATTTTAAAATACGGAAGGAAAGGGCACGTCTTACGTCATAGACCTAGCTTCATAGTTCAGGATTCTTTATTAAGTTACATCCTAAACCCGGTCTACGTGGTCCTAGTCTAAGGCCATCACTCATCTAAGATCATGACTTAGGTCTAAGATCAAACTTAGATTGCTAAGATCATAACTTAGTCCTACGTTCTGCCCGAAATCTAGAGCCTGGGCTCTGATACCACCTGTAGCGCCCCGCACCCGGCCTCGTCCGGATACGGTGCACCCGCGTACTTCACTGAGGAGAGTACAAGGCGTCATGCATAACATGCGAACATCCATAACATAAGTCTGGACTCCCATGCTAACATTCAACATGGTAGTAAAATTTAGGCAGAATTAAAACTTTTCAAATCAAACATGATCACCAATTTACTAAGTTCCCAAAGTAGTAGTCCCACAAAATAACATAACTGAAATCCAGAGAGTTCAAACATAGTCATGATACAAAACGTCTTGGCAGCACAAAAGTCCTTAGCTTAGCTCCCTTCATATCTTCTCGCCTATGGATAAGGTACCCTCGCTCATCCTCGATCCATTCTATCTTGGCATTATCTGGCTCTGGGGGAAAAATAAAGTGTGAGTGATAAAAATCACCCAGCAAGAATACAATAAACGACCATGAAATACGTAAAGAATCATAACATGAATGTATTACCCCAAAAACCTCAAATAATCATAATTCATACCTGATCTTGGATCTGAACTTACTTGACGTCGGCTTAAGCATGTTTTTAGGGAATGCTATACCATACCTGACCTTGGATCCTAACTTACTTGGCGTTCGGCTTAAGCATGTTTTTAGGTAATGCTATACCAATAATAACTTATAACCATTAACTGTATCATGCAACATGTCCTCATGATCGTGAATGCAAGATGCATGCATGTGTCATGTCATGTCATGTCAAAACATCATTTTGGTCCCATAAAGTAACATATCGTAAAAACAGAGTGTCAGATCAATTAACCCCGGATCTGAGCGGGTCCAGAACATATCATCAGACCAATTAACCCCGGCCTGAACGGGTCCAGAACAGATATCAATCAATTAACCCCGGATCTGAACGGGTCCAGAACAGATATCAGACCAATTAACCCCGGATCTGAGCGGGTCCAGAACAGATATCAGACCAATTAACTCCGGATCTGAACGGGTCCAGAACATATCATGTGATCAGACCAATTAACCCCGGGTCTGGAGTCGGGTTAGTCGCATGCTTGGCCGGCAAAGGAATCATGAAGCTTTTAAAACATGGGACCGTAACTTTTTCATGCATATCAAAACGTAATCATTTATAAAACTAGTTTGCATAATAAAATCCATGAAAATCAGTTTCATGATCATGCATGATACATGCCGTGATATGCAATGCAAGTCATGACGTGAAATAGCACAATGTATAGCCTTAAAGGGTTCACTTCCTGAAATGATTTAAGTGCTGGAACTGGTCTGACTCATTTTACTAAAAATTCAATAACTGTAAATCCGCAATTCATTTTTCAGAAATTCCAACTCCCACAAGTCATAAACACGTGGAACTAGTGTCCTACCAAATTTTAGCTCATTTTCTTATTTCTAAGTACCCTTTCTGAGTCTATAACATTGTTAACCGATTTCAAGTTGGTTCCAGTGATTTCAGCTGAGCAGTTTTACTAACTAAATCATTAAAAATTCACCATAACTCATTTTACAAAAATTCTAACTGGCATGTTCACTACACTCATAGAGCTAGGTTTTTACCAAAAATCAGACTTTTTGAAGGTCTACAAGGTCCTCTTTTATTCCGTTAAAATCAGAGATCAATTCTGCTTAGCTCCAGAATTTTCTACTACGGCAGTTTTACCGTATAATTTCTTAAAAATAATCCTTAGCTTATTTTAACGAAATTCCAACTCTCACTTGTACTATACTCTAAGTGTAGCTTTGTACCAAAAATTAGCTTCATTGAAGGTCTGTAAGGTCAGTTCCGAAGCCATTTAAAATGTCATTCCACTCTGCCCTATTCCAGTAGTTTGCTAGTTTGTTGTCTTTACAAGTCCAAGAGTCCATGTTCACCTTCTATTCCATCCTTTAGACCGAAAATTGTATGGTGTCATATTCACATTTCACAACATATTGAAGCATACATTCTCATTCAAGATTCATCCCAAGCTAATCTTACTAAAGATTTCATAAAGCTACTTATCTTACATATGCATGCTTTTCCATAAATCTTTCAAGTTTCAAACTAACATCACACTTGCCTAGACTCACTTAGTTGTAACTCAAATCTTCTAAAATCAGTCTTGTACGAAATAAAAGATTCCATCTTTGAGAGAATAGACCACATAAAATGCATTGTTCTTAAGAAATCTCTAAGATACCATCCTAGAGTTAGGATATTCAACTAAAGATTAAATCTTAAGGGCTTCTAAACATTCAAGTCACTAGCTCTTTAAATAAATCATGAGAGATCATTGTAAACTTGCCTCTTCAAGCTAAAACTCTTGTCTTTGCTTGGTTATGGAGTGAGTAGAGTTGAAATCCTTCACCTTCTCCACCTTAAGTACACGGTTTTAAGGAAAATGGAAGGAAAGATTAGTCTTTATACAAAGAGCAAATAGGATACACTTAAGGTTAGAGCATCTTACCAAAATGAGCTTGGAATGGGGGTTCAAGCACCACAATGTGTCACCACCTAAGAAAGTTGAAGGCTTTCACCTATTTCAACCATGAAACCCACGTTTTTGGGTATGGGAAGAAAGAGTTTATGTGAGCTTCATCCTTCACCAAATAAGGATTCACTTAAGGAAGCTTGGAACAAGACTTACCTAGATGTCTTCTTGAGTCTTGAAGTGAAGTTGAACTCCTATCCTTCAAGATGGAAGGGGCCGAAATATGGTGGTGGGAGATGAGGAATTTTGCTAAGTGTTGCTTGGCTTGCTTGGTAAGAATTTTCTAGATGAATGTAGGGTTTAGTCTTGCAAGATTTAAAAATCTAAGGAATGGGAAGGCTTGGCCGATTTTTGGAGGGAGATTTGTGAGGTTTAGGGCTTTCTTGAGTTCTAATCAAGGTTAAGTTAGTATAACCTTGGTTACTTTATTCTAACTATAGTTACTTTTGGGCTAACCCAAGTTACTTTATCTAATCATGGTTATCTTAACCTTGGTTTAAGGGAAGAGTAACCATGGTAGGTTTTGAAATCCTCCATGGTTAATTTAGGCATGCTGGCCGATTTTAGGTTGGGGTCTTTATGACCTCAACCACACTACTTCCTTCTTTAATGAGTTGTCTTACTTGTTCCTTAAATGCATGTCTATTTTGTTTTCTATTTATTCTTTGCATGATAACTTCTTGTCTTATCATTTTAACTAATAAAATTGGCTAGAGAATTCTAGAACCTCTCCATGTATAGGCCGAAATTCTAGGCTTCTTGGGCAACTTGAGATTTCTTGTAATTTTAATTTATGCACTATATTGTCTTTCTTTATTTTATCATATTCCAAGATTATCATATGTATGTATACATATGTATATACACGCACATACATAAATTGGTATGTATGGTTCATATAACTCTATATTCATGTATTACACACACATACATCTATACTCTTGGCTGCCACCATACACCATCCTGAGCGCCCGTGACCCGTACGTCACGACCCGCCATCAATGCAATGCACGTGCCATGAATGCAAAAACACAATCGTCTGAGGCCCCTGACCCATCCTCACCATCCTCCAGCACTCAAATCTAGGTTCAGTATTACTCGAATGCTAACTCAACATTGTCCGGCATCAAATCCACTTTTCCACGGCTTGTATACCTTTATCGTACGTTTTCTATATTTTTCCTCAATTTCCCCCTATTTATTTCTATTTATTACCTAATTATCCAAATTAAATAAATTATCACAATTACTGAAAATTAATGAAAATAATTTAATTTCAACATTTTATAATTTCTGGAATTTATTTAGAATTTTCTGATATTTATTTATGTTTTTCCTAGAATTATTTCTATTTTAAATTAATTAAATAACCATTATACAATTTCCAGAAATTCATAAATTAATTTAGGTAATTATAATTGTAAAGGGGCCAGCCTGTTTCGCTAGCCCCTAGTCCGCCAGAAGTCGGCCTAGCCCGCGATGGCCAGATGTCCAGCGACCCCTTTTTTTTAATATTTCAGTCGTTTGTGTCGGCAGCAGCTGGCCCGGTCCGTTGGCCATTCGGCCCGGTCCGCTAGCCTGCCTTCCCTGTTTTTTTAATATATCACATATTTGGGCCAGGACTGCTACCAATGCAGCCAGCCCGTTAAGGCGACCCTGTCCAGCAATCAGGGCCTTCGGTCCTTTCGGTATTTTAACCTTTTTTTAAACGCAAATCCCAGCTGCGATGCCAGAGGCGTGTGCAGCCACGTGCCGCCGCTTCCGGCAGCGCTTGCGGTGTACCAGCGGTCTCCGGCGACCGTTTTTTGACCCCGATCTATATTTTTGCCTATTTCCAGTCTATGGGAACCTACTCTAAAGCCAAATCAACAACTTAAAACCCTAAACTGTGTTATTTTGATTATCAAATTTTACCTAAAATCAAAACCAAATCACGCAATATCATCAAACGCATTCTACAGACTCCAAGATCTCATGCTTTTCACAGATAATTAACATGGCATATATTGCAGCTATTACAACAATAAAACACATAATATATCACCAAGGCATGCTTGAATTTGTACCAATTGGAGGGAGAAAAGAGAACCTACTTGGTTCCTGACAATTTACACAAATACTCGGACTAGTGAGTAGATCGGGACACCCGGCTTTCCCTTTTTCCTTCTCTTCTCCCTTTTCTTTTCTTCTCTGGCCTTCTCTCTCCTGCGCTGCTGTGCTTCTCCCATTCCTTATTATTATTATTTTTAAATTATTTCCCTAACTCCCTGAAACCTCCAGCGCCCCCACTCCTTTCTCCATTTATACCCATATGCGATAATTAGGGGGAGTAACCATTCACGTCACTTTTTTTTTTAAAAATCTTTTATTATATATTTTATCTTATTATTCTCTCCAATATCCTAACCACCCAACCCCATTTCCTTTAACTGATTTTTATTATTATTATTATTATTATTATTATTATTCATTTATTCTTACCATCCGGCACCTCTCATTTATATATATATATATATATATATATTTCATTTCAATTCTTTTTTTTACTTTCTCACCCCATAATCCCCACCTATATATACGCAACGATTATTTCTATAAATATCATTATAAACTCAGTAGAACATAATCAGTACGCTACTGTTAACTTAACTTCGAAAGGGTCGTTACATCCAATGACTGCTTAATTTTTATTTACTTATTATTATTACTTAACGTGTAACAGTTAGTTCAAAAATTTCGGGGTATAACATCCTACCCCTCTTACAAGAAGTTTCGTCCTCGAAACTTGTCGTGCCTTATACGAAGGGGTAGGGGTAGCACTACTCCACTGCACCTGAACCTACAGAATGATTCTCCTTCTCAGCTCTTGATCTTTGCGGTCTATGATCCAAACAAGATTCTCTTCATATGACGTATCCGGTCTGACCCTCGAAGGCAGTGCGTCTAGTGCATGACTAGGGTCCAGAATGTACCTTCTCAACTGAGAGACACGAAATACATTGTGCCCTTGAGCTAGCGCCAGAGGTAATGCCAAACAGTAAACTAACGACCCAATCCTTTCGAGTACTTCGTATGGCCCAATATAACGAGGACTTAGCTTACTCTTCAAACTAAAATGTGCAACTCCCTCCGTAAGCGATACCTTTAAATAAATCTTTTCCTCTGACAGTAACTCCAGGAGACATCTCTTTGAACCTGCCCAACTCTTACTTATGTCTTGGGCAACCTTAAGTCTTTCCCCGAGTCAACTTTACCTTCTCCATGGTTTGCTTAATCAGTTGCGTACTGGTAATAGTACGCTCTCCAACTTTGTTCCACTGGACTGGGGATATGCCTTATGTAGAGAAAAAGGGGTTTGAATGATTTCAAAATATGTGATTTAAATGAAAGACATAAAACATGCATGATATACACAAAACGTGTGCATGATAGACATGTATGCATGATACATTGCTATTACTTGCCTTATTTAGCTTATATATAATGTTGCCGGACTAACGAGCCATGAAGCGTTAAAGCTTGCATCATATGGCAAACATTTGTTGTGTTTATACTATTTTCAGGTGCCACCATTAATGAACTAAACTAGTTCATTAAGTGAAGTACTTAGTTTATTAAACTAAGTAGTTCATTAAAGGAAGCCACATTTGGAAAAGGCACAAATGCAACAAGGCTAAGGAAGGAAAGTTTTCTCCTCCTCCCCTCATTAATATATATACACGCATATACATATATAAGTGCATATATTTTCAGATTTTTTGAAAAAGGCACATACACATGTATTCCAACGTACTACCGACACGTTATATATTTTACGTATGTACGTTAACGTCACACCTATATACTTAACTCATATTTATGAGTATATTCAGGTCTTATATCATATGATATAAGACATGATGATGACAAATTAAATACGACACGTTAAAAGGTTCTAAACCAAAAATTGTCGCATGGGGCGAATACCGAAACTTCGCCAACGTGTCACGTACTTGCCATAAATAAATGGCCATCCCCTATACTTCAAAATTTCATAAAAATTTCGTGCACATGACTGTATATTCAGCCAAAAATACTTTCCATGTTGGCACACACAAATCACCACACATTAAGGCCAAAATGTGAAGATTCCAATTTTAATTTTGACACATGATAAATGGCGCCACTTTAGACCAGCCAAGTGGTGAGTTTTAAAGTATATATTTATATATATTATGTTACACATAATATATAACATGTGCAAAAGTTGGAATTTAATTAGAGAAAAAATCGGGTAATCGATAATTATCAAAAATTCGGTTTTCTACGCACACAACACATGGAACGTTTTTGGTACATCACGTGACACGTATCTAGACACTTTTTACATATGTTATACATCTTAAAGTGTTCTAGAAAATTAAATTAAGGGCTGATTGGAATATAACATGTGTGTATTATTAAATGTGCACTATTTTACAAAGTTAGCAAAAATAATTTTCAGCATATGTATATACATCATACACGCACATTGCAGCTGAGATGGAGCTTATTTGGAGCCTTGTTGGCATATTGATTGGTCAAGAATCAATAATACAATGTTGATGAATTAAAGAGAGAAGCTACAAATGGTAAGATTTCAAACTTTGTCTCACTTATAACACATGCTGAAAATTTCAGCATACTAACCTTGGCTGGCCGATTTTTTGACTTTAATATGACATATTTTATCATCTCAAATTATGTGATTGATTAGGAGAAGAAATGGAAGTAATTTGAATATTATTTAAATTCATAAAGTGTGATATTTTATATATCACACATGCTGAAAATTTTTCAGCATGTGTGTGACTTGTGATGGCCGAATTCATGGTCTTGAATGTGTCCAAGTTCATTCTCAATGTGATAAAGATATTTACCATCAATTGGTGATTTATTTCAAAAAGAAAATCAAAGAAAAATGGTAATATTTTGAATTGTACAACCATGTAACACATGCTGAAAATTCAGCATGGTAAACCACTTAATGGCCGATTTTCATACTTGGTTGGGAAGGAATTTGGTCTTGCAACATTTATGTGATTATCTTGAGCATTATGGAAATGATTTTGTGATTGATATTGGCACATGTTTTAAGTGTTATTCTCAGATTTTTCCAAGTCATCAATGATGACAACATTCAACCTATCATGAAGTGCCAAGTAAGCAAAGGTTAAATCATCATCCAATGAGAAGATGCCAAGTAAGCAAGACCATGTCACATTGATGTCTTACATTCTCCCAAGGACTTAGAAGACAATTTTCAAGAGGGGGAGAACACCAAGGGGGGCGGCCATGATGATTAAAATGGAGAGAAGAAGAGCAAACAAAGACAAGAACAAGAGTTGCAAAATTAAAAGATCAAAAGTGTTCTAGCCTTCTTCTTCTACACTCACTTTCTTTCTTTCTTCATGAGAGCCTATTGTACTTATATTCTTATTCTTGAATAGGCTTGTCTTATACCACCACATACTCTATATCTTTGTAAAAGATTGATCAAGGTGTGATCAATCTTCATTCTTGCAAGGTGGTGGTGTTCGAGCGAATTGTATTCATCGTACCAGGTTTGTAAAGGTTAGAAGTTGGTGTGTACTCCATCACACTGTGGTAAGGTGTATATTGTGTTGTGTGACTAGTGTGAACCAAGGAAGGTGTTCCTTGAAGACTGGAGTAGGTTGTTGATAACTGAACCATTACAAAATTCTTGGTGCCATTTACTTTCAGCACATGATTTTCTGTTTCAGCACTGTTTACTGTTTTTAATCACGTTCGTAAAAATAGTAAACGAATTTCAAAAAATCACGAAAACTTTCAGGAAACCATAGACACACGTTCTAGGGTTCTTTTGGAACAAGTTTCAAAACCCTTTTGGACAAGTATAAGTCGATCAAGCATCTAAAGTTCTGAGGACTAGTGCAGTCTGATTTTCAGGCTTGCAAAGGTTGAGACTTTGAGTGTATTTGACTAACTTCCCAAAAGATTTTTTCAAAATATTTCAACCCATTTAATAAAACTTATAAGGGGTTAGTCTTTAAATTTTCAGAGCATTTGGAGTTGTGTACAAATAGGAATTAAATTTTCAAATCAGTGTATCGTTTCTGGTAGATTTGCGGAATCTGATCACCAACGATTTTTCAAAGGGGTTAGAGGTTGAATTTTAATCTGAAATTTTTAGGAGATACTCATAACATCTGAGTCTAAGTTCTTTCCAAATTTCAGAATTTTTGAAGACCTGCAGCCTAGGTTTCAAAAACGTTTTAAAACTGGTCCTGAAAATAGAAGCTGTTTTCAGAAGTTGGGTTTTTGGTTTAAAACAATTTTAAAAACCACATTTTCCCGCACCCACTATTCAACCCCCTTCTAGTAGTGCCTTTCAGATCCTACAATTGGTATCAGAGCGCAGGAACACTCACTACAAAGGATCCAACGATCAGTGAGATGGCATCCACTAGTTATAACACCGTGCAAGAAGGAATGTCAACCATAAGGCCTCCTCTGTTTGACGGTGAGTCTTTCGTTCAATGGAAGGTAAGAGAATGAAACTTTCTTTATGGCAATAGATATTGATCTTTGGTTGATTATAGAAGATGGTCCTTTTGTTCCATCTAAGTTATCCAACCGTAGACAGAGTCACACTAGAAGTTGTTAAATCTAGACAGAATATACGAGTGATGATAAAAAGAAAACTTAGTATGAATGCTAAGGCTATGCAACTACTATTAAACGGCCTAAGTAAAAGTGAGGCTAGTTATGTGTCTAATTGTTCTAGTGCTCAAGAGATGTGGCATATTCTTAGAAATGAAACATGAAGGGACTAGCCAAGTAAAGGAGTCCAGAAATTAATATGCTTTATGTCCACACTTGAATCCTTTAAATTATTGCCAAATGAGTCTATTGTTGAGATGGATTTACGCTATGACTAACATTTACAATTCTCTTGAGTCTCTTGGCAAAGCCTTCACTATGCAGGAAAAGGTACAAAAGGTCTTGTGAAGCCTTCCATCCGAGTGGGACCCTAAAGTAACGGCCATAGAAAAAAGCAAAGAGACTAAATCGATTAGATGGAAGAACTAATTGGATCACTTAAGGTATATGAAAACAAACTTGCTTAAGACATTCTAAGTCCATTTCTAATAATGATAGGGCTATAGCATTTAAAATAAAATGAATACGTCGTAGATGATAGTGACATAGATTCCGATGATGAGGACTTAATCATGATGGCTAAAAGATTAAGAAAAAATATTGAGAAAAATCGATTAAACATAAGTCTACCTCATCTAAGGATCATAAACATAAAATAAGGAAATAAAATGCTATGAATGCGGCAAACTTGGACATCTATCATATGACTGCCCTAATAAGGAAAAAACGAACAAACAAATACCCTGACAAGGATCGGAACAAGAATAGACTCGTCTCAGAACCTAAGCAAAGGAGAAGAGCATTCAAAGCCCTCCACTTGGAGTGACAACGTCCGACTCTGAGACTGATGATACGGAAGAACGCAAGGCACAAGTATGCTTTACATCTAAAGCATCAAATGAGGTATCTTCCGACTCTGATTCCGATTCTGAATGTTCTTATGATGATTTATTAGTCAATATTTAGAATTGCATAAGTTTTCAAAGACTCTTGCAAAAAGAAAAGAAGCGATTAATTGAAGACAAGAAATTTGTTAGAATCTTCTAACAAAGATCTTGTGTCTCAATTAAATGATTCAAAAGAAGAGTCGTCATGCATTATAAATTCATTAAAGTCTGAGATTTCATCATTGACATCCGAGAACACTGAATTGAAATCCGAGATTTCAAACTTGAAATCAAGGAATACGGATGTAGAGAAAAAGGTGAAACAATTTGACACGAGAACAAACATGCTAGATCACATCATTACTTCTCAAAAGCATGATAGTGACAAAACCGGACTAGGATACGTTGAGAAAAGTAAGCCACAAAATAAACCAACCAAATTTATCCCATCTAAGAAAATAGATGCATCAAAGACATATGTGGCATCTAAGAAGACGCATAGGCCTTTTCTTATGACATCTCAACGTGCTTCTTCTTCACATCATGCAAAATATAATTATGTGCCATATAGATATGAGAAGAAACAAGTGATGCATACGCGACACTCATATCACAAAAATGCATCTAGATCACATCCCGTGCGTGCAAACCGAAATGCTTATCAAAAACGGAAACCATACTACATGCATGATGGGATTCTTGGCCAAAGGCCAAACGCATTTGTCCCAAACATATATTATGTTGCGTTCTCATCATCTTTCTCACCTTTTGGAAGACCTAGAAAGGTCACCCAAATTTGGGTACCAAAAGGGACATTTTCAAAGGGTTGAATATTAACCCTTACGAAGCCGGATTTGAAATTTGAAATTCAAATGTCAAATGTATGCATGTTTGAAGGGGGAGCGATAGCATTTAAATCATGTGCATAAGTTATTTTGAAAATCATCAAAAGGGGGACATTGTAGAGAAAAAGGGGTTTGAATGATTTCAAAATATGTGATTTAAATGAAAGACGTAAAATGCATGATATACACAAAACGTGTGCATGATAGACATGTATGCATGATACATTGCTATTACTTGCCTTATTTAGCTTATAATAATGTTGCCGGACTAACGAGCCATCAAGCGTTAAAGCTTACATCATATGGCAAACATTTTTTGTGTTTATACTATTTTCAGGTGCCACCATTAATGAACTAAACTAGTTCATTAAGTGAAGTACTTAGTTTATTAAACTAAGTAGTTCATTAAAGGAATCCACATTTGGAAAAGGCAAAGGCAACAAGGCTAAGGAAGGAAAGTTTTCTCCTCCTCCCCTCATTAATATATATACACGCATATACATATATAAGTGCATATATTTTCAGATTTTTTGAAAAAGGCACATACACATGTATTCCAACGTACTACCGACACGTTATATATTTTACGTATGTACGTTAACGTCACACCACTATACTTAACTCATATTTATGAGTATATTCAGGTCTTATATCATATGATATAAGACATGGTGATGACAAATTAAATACGACACGTTAAAAGTTTCTAAACCAAAAATTGTCGTATCGGGCGAATACCGAAACTTCGCCAACGTGTCACGTACTTGCCATAAATAAATGGCCAGCCCCTATACTTCAAAATTTCATAAAACTTTCGTGCACATGACTGTATATTCAGCCAAAAATACTTTCCATGTTGGCACACACAAATCACCCCACATTAAGGCCAAAATGTGAAGATTCCAATTTTAATTTTGACACATGATAAATGGCGCCACTTTAGACCTGCCAAGTGGTGATTTTTAAAGTATATATTATATATATTATGTGTAACATAATATATATAACATGTGCAAAAGTTGGAATTTAATTAGAGAAAAATCGTGTATTTGACTAACTTCCCAAAAGATTTTTTCAAAACTGTTTCAACCCATTTAAATAAAACTTATGAGGGGTTAGTCTTTAAATTTTCAGAGCATTTGGAGTTGTGTACAAATAGGAATTAATTTTTCAAATTAGTGTATCGTTTCTGGTAGATTTGCGGAATCTGATCACCAACGATTTTTCAAGGGGTTAGAGGTTGAATTTTAATCTGAAATTTTTAGGAGATACTCATAACATCCTCAACATGTCCTCGATAGTCTGCATCGTCCTCTCTGGCTACTCATCGGGTTGCGGATGAAATGCAATGCTCAACGTGGCTCCGTTTACTATGTATCAACATACACGAGTTTTAACGTTTGTTGTCGTTTTATTGGTTAAGTTGTTTGAACATGTTTGGTATAGACATATAGTATGTTGTGCATCCGCATGTATGACTAATGTGTCATATGT
The DNA here is from genome assembly GCA_036186865.1 of Eustoma russellianum. Taxonomy (NCBI): domain Eukaryota; kingdom Viridiplantae; phylum Streptophyta; class Magnoliopsida; order Gentianales; family Gentianaceae; genus Eustoma; species Eustoma russellianum. The sequence continues at coordinate 10,152,876 of AP025049.1, forward strand.
AGTTCATGATTCTACAACCGTTTTTTGTAGTTCATCATATGTATTATGTTTTATTGTCCGTTAGTTGCGTTTTTAAGCGGTACACACGCTATGCGCATTCACTTTAGTCTTTGTTTATCGTGATCTCTCTTTTTGTACTAATGTTAGTCGTTAATAAATTTTCCCTTCCCCTTTTTTTTCCTTACTCTACTTTTTGCCCTAGCTTGTCTTATTGTTATATAAATATCGCATATATATTATTCCATAGGAATTACATAAATGCATGGATTTTACTGTAGTGTAGGCATATAATTTTTATTTGGGTGTTCGAATATGATAATTAATATTATTATTATTTTTTTGCGTTTTCTTCTGTTATTAAATTATTTACACTTTAATCTATTACTGTGTTGTCATGCAATACTATGTCGTTCCTAACTCATAATTAGTATGTTTTACTACAAATGTGTATGTTTGTCAATTTGTTTTAAAAACTTTTAATTGTATGCCTATTTTGTAATTTCATTTCTTGTATGCAAGGTATTTGTTATTGTATTCTTTGTAATTGTGTGGTTTGTTGTCATTATATATGGTTATATTTCTTATTGTTTAGTTGAATTAGTTATGTCACGGTTTCATTGAAATAATTGTGTGTATACTTGTGCATATCTACTTAACATCGTGCAGTTATTTTTGCTTCGGGTATCTATTTGTATGTTTTCCTTAGATCGACTTATTTACATTATATCATTAATGTTGCAGCAAATTGTGAGAAGCCATATGCTTCTTTATTATTGTATGGGATTGAGTGTTTTTTATATATAATATGTACTACTATATGAGTTCGCCATGAAGTGTCCTAACAGCATAACATTTATAAGTTCCTAAGTTGGTTATTATTATTATTGTTATTCCTTTTTTTAGTGGTCGTTTGACAAATATAATTTTGACTTATCGTATTACTATTTATTATTTGTATTTGTTCACTACTCTTATGTTGTTATTGCAATCTACATATATTGTGAGCTTTTACCTATTACTTCATATTTTTGGATTGGTCACTTTGTATGTATATGTATATATGTGTATATATTTACGTATATGTATGTATATGTGTGCGTGTGTTTAAATATATACTGTTGACTTATGTCGTATATTTATAGTTCATTATGTTATGTGACATCTCTTGGCGTAATTTTGCTGGATTTTGTATGTTAATGCTCTAGTACGTGGTTGATATGTGGCAATATGTTGTTAAAGTATGTTGTGTTAATCAGTGCGTGCATATATAGTTAATTAGCAACATTGTGTATTATGGTCTTGTGTGTTTTTTTTGCTCGCCGAAGCTTTGTTGATATCAACTGCTCACTCGTTTTTCAAATTCTTATGCTTCCGTTTGCTCAGGGCCACCAATATCGACGAAAACCTTTAATGAATTCTATGTAGCAGCTGGTCAAACCAAGAAAACTCCTTAGTTGAGTCATCTTGGTCGGTCAGTGCTGCTCAGCGATATCCTTATTCTTCTTAGGATCTATTGAGGTTCACTCTTCTGAACTTACGTGACTTAAGAAGCCTACGCTTCCGCTGCGCAACTCTGATCATTTATCTCTGATTATATCCCCTATACTGATGACGATGCATTGATACCTGGTCGTCGGTGGTTGAACTATGTTATGACGTCGCCAGCTTCCCTGACATTCGTATCAGTCATCACGTGGGTATGTGTACTGATCCTTGCTTTCCTTTATACTGGTCTTGATTCTGCTGTGATGGTGGCGCCGGCCTCTGCTCAGTGCCCTTACTCGTAAAACGTCCTTGTTGTTGCACTCAGGCTTGCATAATCCTCCCGCACTAACCCAAACGTGGCATCAACAATGAGCACATGGTGACCGCAGTGGCCATGCGCTCCTCTATGGCTGTACTTCCATCGCGAGCGGTCTTGTGATTAGTAGCGGTCATGTCGCATATTTATGCCTTCCCGGTGAAGGGTCCTTCTAAACATCAGATTCCGGAGGTCCTGCATTTCCATGTAGTGGAACCTCAGATCGGGTGGTGGCAGCGGCAGAAATTGCTGGTTCAACTGCTACTACCGCTATTGCGCCGAAGTGGTGGCCATGGTGTTAACCAATGTCTGGAGAATGGCCTCCTGATTCTGGTGGTCGTTACCGCAACCACCGTTGCCTCCTTTGCCAGTTTATTCACGACACAACGGTATTTTTCTGGATCTTGTGCAAATCTTGACGAGAATTCGGACGGGAGTGATCGATAGATTTGAGCCTTTATGAGGCTCATGCGAAGGTTCGGGGGTTCAACGTTAATTAAATAGAGAAAGCTCACCAACGGCACACACCTCCTTTAACCCGATCATAACTTAGGTCTACTTCATTTATTAGGGGTATATTTGTCATTTCAAGGAGAATATCGTAGCTTATGTCTAAGTGATCTAGTTAACCTGCGTTCTTGAGACGGATCTGAAGCCTCGGCTCTGATACCACCTGTAGCGCCCAGCTCCCGAACCCTAGCATCGGGAACAGTGCGTCCGCCGTATCTCACTAAGGAGAATACAAAGCGTCGAATCAATTTCCAACATGTCGCACGGAAACGTAATACCATAAAATTAATTCATATGAATAAAAGACAATACTCCATAAGGACAATAAATATGTCACGACAATAAAGTCAACGCGCTAGCATCTAGAGTCTATCGTACTGAACAAGGTGATGTCTGATGGAAACCCTAATAAACTAATAACGGCCCGTCGCAAGGTCTCCTCGTATCCTAGGTGCGATCGTCAGTATGCCCATGCTACCGTGTTAGCCCCGTCCTCAGCAAAGATAATCGTATTCTGCCTCGTGTTCACCTGGTGGGGGAGTAGTGGTGAGTGATGGAAAATCACCCAGTAGGCACCTGCCTCCAACTAGTACAAGACAAGCATACTAAAATGATATAGCACATAGCACATACAACATGATATCACATAAGCATATGAAAGAACGCGGAAAGTAATTCACTCCAGATAAAGAATGCACAACATCGTGATGCATGTCCTACTATGCATGTCACACGCAACAAAGTCATGTCACACAGAATGCCGATATCTCCACCATGCAATGCATGAACCCGGGTCCTACTGAGTGGCTGTAGGTCGTACACCCCACAGTCACCATACTGAGTGTGCGTGGCCGCGCCACCGCACACCATCCTGAGTGTCGTGGCCCCGCCACCGTACACCATCCTGAGCGCCCGTGACCCGTACGTCACGACCCGTCATCAATGCAATGCACGTGCCATGAATGCAAAAACACAATCGCCTGAGGGCCCTGGCCCATCCTCACCATCCTCCGGCACTCAAATCTAGGTTTAGTATTACTCGAATGCTAACTCAACATTGTCCGGCATCAAATCCACTTTTCCACGGCTTGTATACCTTTATCGTATATTTTCTATATTTTTTCTCATTTTCCCCTATTTATTTCTATTTATTACCTAATTATCCAAATTAAATAAATCACAATTACTGAAAATTAATGAAAATAATTTAATTTCAGCATTTTATTTTCTGAAATTTATTTAGAATTTTCTGATATTTATTTATGTTTTTTCTAGAATTATTTCTATTTTAAATTAATTAAATAACCATTATAAAATTTCCAGAAATTCATAAATTAATTTAGGTAATTATAATTGTAAAGGGGCCAGCCTGTTTCGCCAGCCCCTAGTCCGCCAGAAGTCGGCCCAGCCCGCGATGGCTAGATGTCCAGCGGCCCTTTTTTTAATATTTCAGTCGTTTGGGCCGGCAGCAGCTGGCCCGGTCCGCTAGCCTACCTTCCCTCTTTTTTTTTAATATATCACAGATTTGGGCCATGACTGCTACCAATGCAGCCAGCCCGTTAAGGCGACCGTGTCCAGCAATCAGGGCCTTCGGCCCTTTCGGTGTTTTAACCTTTTTTTTAAACGCAAATCCCAGCTGTGATGCCAGAGGCGCGTGCAGCCATGCGCCGCCGCTTCCGGCGGCATGTGCGGCGCACCAGCGGTCTCCGGCGACCTTTTTCGACCCCGATCTATATTTTCGCCTATTTCCAATCTATGAGAACCTACTCTAAGGCCAAATCAACAACTTAAAACCCTAAACTGTGTTATTTTGATTATCAAATTTTTCTCTAAAATCAAAACCAAAGCACGCAATATCATCAAACGCATTCTACAGACTCCAAGATCTCATGCTTTTCACATATTAACAAACATGGATAGATTGCAGCTATTACAACAATAAAAAACACATAATATATCACCAAGGCATGCTTGAATTTGTACGAAAAGAGAACCTACTTAGTTCCTGAGAATTTACACAAATACTCGGACTAGTGAGTAGATCGGGACACCCGGCTTTCCTTTTTTCCTTCTCTTCTCCCTTTCCTTTCTTCTCTAGCCTTCTCTCCTGCGCTGCTGTGCTTCTCCCGTTCCTTATTATTATTATTATTATTATTATTATTATTATTATTATTATTATTATTATTAATTATTATTATTATTATTATTATTATTATTAATTATTATTATTATTATTTTAATTATTTCCCTAACTCCTGAAGAACCTCCAGCCCTCCCCCCCCCCCCCCCACACTCCTTTCTCCATTTATACCCATATGCGACAATTAGGGGGAGTCGGTTACTCCCCCTATTCACGTCACTTTTTTTTTAAAAATCTTTTATTTATATATTTTATCTTATTATTCTCTCCATTATCCTAACCACCCAACCCCCATTTCCTTTAACTGATTTTTATTATTATTATTATTCATTTATTCTTACCATCCGGCACCGTCTCATTTATATATATATATATATATATATATATATATATTTCATTTCAATTCTTTTTTTTTTTACTTTCTCACCCCATAATCCCCACCTTATATATGCGCAACCGATTATTTCTATAAATATCATTATAAACTCAGTAGAACATAATCGGTACGCTACTGTTAACTTAACTTCGAAAGGGTTGTTACATCCAATGACTGCTTAATTTTTATTTACTTATTATTATTACTTAACGTGTAACAGTTAGTTCAAAAATTTTGGGGTATAACAGTACATATGCTCATGGGGATAGTTGTAGGTTTCAAATCTTCAAATTCAAACTTCTTAATCATATCATTCATGTATTTGATTTGACTAATATGAATTACATAGGAAGTTTGTTTTATTTGCAATTCTAAGAAATAGTTTAGTTCACCTACCATCGACATTTTAAATTCTGATTTCTTGCAATCTTCAAATTCCTTTAATATAGTAGGATTAGTGTAACCAAGATCATATCATCTACGTCTATTTGTACTAATAATAAATCATTTTATTTTCATTTAAAAATAAAGTACTACATATAGTTTCTCGCTTATAATTATTTGCGGGTAAAAAATTTCCAAAATTCTCGTACCAAGCTCTCAGATCTTATTTTAAAACATATAAAGCTTTATTGATGCATAAATTGACTAACAAAGATAACAGCATAACAAATATCAGGACGAGTATGAGATAAATAAATTAGTTTTTCAACTAATTTCTGATAACTCAATTTGTGTGTGGGCATTATCCCGCTGTTCCTTAGGTTTATGTCCGAGTTCAATAGGTGCAGAGGCAGGTTTATAACCTAACATTTCTGATTCCTGTAATAGGTCTAACATGTATCTCCTCTGTGCAATACTACGTCTTCCTGGTTTCTTTCCACTTCCATTCCTAAAAAGTATGTGAGCTGACTTAAGTCCTTCAGCTCAAATTCTACCGATAGATTCTATTTATTTGAGTTATGCATATAGTTTCATTTTTAAGTAAGGATAATATCACCTGCGTAAACAATAAGTATGGTAATCGTA
>AP025049.1:10159157-10415970 GCA_036186865.1 Eustoma russellianum
ACTCAAGAAATTCTAAGTGCTTAAGTTCAAATCAAGGCTCATAAGGCAAGTCCCTCTTTCAGATCCTCCATGTTATTTTGAAAATTATGAAATTATGTTTTCATATAAAAAGAGGATCATTCAAGACTAGTTTCAAATCATTTTCTTATACTACTACTATAAAGAGTTATGGTTGTATGTGTAGTTGAAGATTATCTTTTGTGATTTATGACAAAAATGATGCTTGGAGACTTGAATCTTAAATAATATGAGTATGCATGTGAAGATGTTTTTGAATGCAAGCCTCATATGTACATGCATGTGCTTTAATTAAATATAATGCTAAGATGGACCAAAAAGTGTGTTGCATGTTAGCAAAAAGTGATAATCTTGCTCTCTTTTGGACATATATATTATGACATAATTACATCTAATGATATGTTTATTCATCATTTTAATAATTTTCTAGGAAATTGACCATCAATGAAAGGGTAAATCCTATTAAAGTTGAGTTCTTGGACATTATTTTTGAGTGTATGCTAACCACCTTGTTATTTGAAGTAATACATGAAAGATTTAAGCAAAATGGGGCTGTTTTGGTCACTCCATTAAGGCACGGTTTCTAGACCCTTGAAAGTGTTTAGAATTTGCAAATGAAGACTAAAAGAAGGTATGTTAATATTCTCCCCTCAAACCATTATATTTTTCTTGTGTTTTACTCTTAAGCATGTAATTTTGGTAAATAAAATAGCATGTTATCATAGATAAATGGTTTCAAGTTGATAGTTATCTTACATAATTATGACCATACAAACATCATCATTTTGTGTGATAAAATGAGTATAGGAATTATAGAAATAATGGATGAGTAAAGGATTAAAGAAAAATGGAACATTTTAAGGGGTTAAAGTCCCCCTACCTCTCGGCCTTGGGGTAGGAGGGAGACACCCCCACTTCTTTCAATTCCAAATACATATCCATGATATGTGCATTATGTAAATTATGTAAAAAAGCGTGTTCTTGTTATATATGAGATATGTTAGGCTCTAGATTATGTTTTAGAATAAGTTTGAATTCATTGATATTACTAAAAGTTTTTGCTATGATTTTAGGATGATGAAGCAAGGTGGATTTTAGGATATGATTAAGTATGAATTTAGCCCAACTACGGGCTGTTTGGAGGCTTGGCCGAAACCCAAGGGATAAGAGGACCAAATAGAGATTTGACGAGTCATTTGGCATATGAGGAAATAAATTGTGGTATCGTCGAATAAGTTAAATACGTCTAATGAGATTAAACGGACACTTAACAACTTAATGAACTCACGACTAAAGTATTTTGCATCACATTTCATGTCTTTAAATAAAAGATGAAGTTTTTAAAGTTTACGAAATTAAGAAAGATTTCATTTGCATCAAATACGACGTTTTTGAAATAAGACTACGTTTTGATGTCATGTTATGAAAAGCATGTTTTCGAAAGAAATTTAAGGCCACGTAACTAACTTATCAACGCAACCGATGATTCCAAGACATGTTATGTTATGATTACGTCGTGTACGACATATTGGTGGCCGTCATGACACCAGGACTGGGGAGGTTGGTGTCATGGGCATAAATTATGTTCTGTTATGTTTATGTTTATGTTTATGAGTCGAGTGTAACACCTAGGTTGGACCTAAGGGATCTCGGCATTACGTCACCGTTGGTGATATGTACATATGGCGTAATACCTTGGTTGGACCATAGGAAGCCATATTTGTACTTATGACTATTTGGGGGATTATTCCGTATGTTTTTGATATAGTTCTTACATGGAGATGGGCATCATATATTATGTCATGCTTTGCATATTTACAAAAGTTCATTTCATGCGTTTTTAGATCATGTTTTATGAAAACTCAAGTTACATACTAAAGAAAACTTTTAAATTCAAGATAAGAAAAAATGCTAACCTTACGAGTAGAACATATGATGATGACCATGCTAAGGGGGACAACTAGGGAAGTATAGAATCTTGAAAAATAGAATAAGACATGATTTCCGAAGGTAGGAGTGAACATGTTCCCGTTGGACTTTTACGGAATAGGTAGAGTAGATTTAGTTTCCGTATGTGATGATATTATGAATACCTTGTTTCATTTATTTGTTGTTATATATTCGATGTGTGTGCTATTAATTGTTTTCCTTAATTGATGCATGAAATGTTATTTATGCTCTTACTTATGTTTTACCATCATGTCTCATCTTGTTTGATCCGACATGGAGGCTCTAAGGGATGGACTTGCTAGGTGATTTATAAATCGCCTAACCATTGTCTATATATAAAATTTTGCACAGGGATGGACTTTTGAGATTGTGTTCATCGGGGATGGGACGAGAAAAGATGATCAATAAGCGAGCGATGTAGATCTCAGGATGATGATCTTTCCTTTTCCCGGAGTATTATATCACGGATTTCTAGTTTTTGTCGGACTATGATGTGCTCTATTTTGGGATAATGTAATGTACCTGCTGAATTTTTATGTTTAAGTTTTATGCTTCCGCTATATCGATTTATGTCTCAGACGAGTTGTGTTCATGAATGGCATTTACGCCTTGTACTTTGCGTAGCAGAGTACGCCGGGGGCACCGTGCTGAGGCCTAGTCCCGGGCAGGGCGCTACAGTTGGTATCAGAGTCCAGGCTCCAGATCCACGGTGGAAGCATAACTTAAACAAAGCATTAGAATGTAAGTTACGATCTTAGACGTAAGTTATGATCATAGACTTAGTGCTTTGGCCTTCGTCTAGGAACTTAAAACGGATGTTAGGATAACTGCCTTCCAATGAGCGCCGCCCTTGAGTAAGTATTATATTGAACACTTAGCTAACCAGTTTTCGTTGTGACCCTTTTACAAACACCGACGAGCCCTTAATTATTAAGCAATGATCTTAGAGATTAAGTAATGATCCCAAACATAAGGAACGGCATTAGACAAGGGGTAACAACCCTAGACTGAACTCAACTGGAACAGTGTAGAAATGAACGGCCAAAAAGGAGGATAGATGTGACACGTGTTAGGGAAGGATTAACTGGAACTGCAATAAGTGACTGGTCACTAGTTAAGATACAAGTTTCGAAGACGAAACTTTTTTATAAGGGAAGATGAATGTTACGATCCATTTCCCGTGACGGGTAAAATAAACCGTATAATGGTACAATAATATGCTAAGAGCACACCTTAACGGAAATTAAGCCCATAGCTAGGTTACAATTATATATAAATTTGCTACCGATAATGTAACCACACCATTATAAGCATATATATTAAGTGTATGTCTTAGCTAAATTAAATCCACAAATATAATTTAACTATCAATACAATACATTAATGAAATTTACAACTATATATGCATATGTATATCACTATGTCACAAATTATATTCAAAAGAAGAATAAAATAAAATAAGACATAGTAAGGAGAATTCTAGAAACTTGGTAAATTGTCTAATCTACCCCTCCAAAGCCTCCCAAAACCGCCCCTTCCCTTGCATACACCCCAAGATTTTTTTTAAATATATTTCCAAGAAAGCATGTAAGACAACTACCTACATGCATTGGCTAGTCTTACAAAAGGTTTCCTTTCCACAAGTTTCTTCTATGTATGTAAGAAAAGCTTACACAAATCATTACTTTTCTTGTCATCATTTTGCCAACTCTCCAAGCAAACAACATGCACAATCCCAATCTCTCCCTTGATGCTAGACGTTTTTATGGAGGAGAGAACGAAAACTTTTGTCTTACACCAATTATTCTCTACCATCACTTTTGTCCCAAAAACCATCAAGTTTCCTCTCTTTACTAGTTCCTCTTCAAGACCTCCATTTTCTCTTCTTTAGCTCTAAGGATGTTCCCCTTAGGAAAGGAGGAGGAGAAATTATACAAGTTCAATTGAAGCGATTCAATCTCTTTTCAAACATTCAAGGTAAGATTTAGTAGAGGTTCTTCAAAGTAAAATTCACTTCCATTAGGCTCAACTCACCCTCTTTTCCACCTCTAAAATCGTGTACTAGGAGACCAAGAAAAGGTGAAGGAAAACTCTTTAAGTTGGAGCAAAATAGATATATTTTCGAAGAACATAATATTGAAAAATATGTTTGGATAATTTTCAAAGTTATGATTTTAAGTGTTGAATACTTAAGAAAGTGTCACACTTATTAAACATGTGAGAAAATGTTGGTATATGATTTGGTTTTGATGATTTGCATAAGCATTATATGGTAAAACTTTTCATCAGACTTCAAACGCATGATCAAGCGCTTCATCTTGCAGAAAGTTTAAACAGAAAACATTGAACGCTTCATAAAGCGCTTCATCTTTTAGAAAGTTTAAACAGAAACTTTAGTTCGAACATTGAACGCTACATAAAGCGCTTTATCCTATGAAAAAACTCGGACCAGAGAGTTCTGGCGTGACATGAAACTTACATAAAGCTCTTTATCCTTTGGAAATTCTGAACAGAGAGTTTTGATGGCAACATGAAACTCTACATAAAGCGCTTAATCTATGAAGAATATTGTTATGTGTTACTTCACTCTCATAACAAAGTGTTTCATGTTATCTAAAATGTGATAAATAGTTGTTTTCATTTACATATATGTTCTTAATGTTTCATACATGATTTTGGTGATTTTATTATTTGATTTTGATGAATATTATTATGTCTTGTAAATAATATACCGTGGAAGTTATACGACTTACCAAAAAGTGCAAAAGTGAAATTTTAAGTCTTGCAGGTACATTGTCTTCATATATTCTATAATATGTTACTATGTAACATGATATTATCGTCTCAAGACTATCTCTATGACATTCATCATAGTTATTTCAAGACAAGACTATTTTTCTCATAAAATGCTATCAAGGGTATTATCGTCTTTTTATTCTCGGAGCATATCACGACGTCTTCACTATGATTATTTCTCAATGATATTATTATCATTATTCTAGACTTTTTATGGTATTCTTGAAGTATCAACATCAAGATTATTATTGCTATATTTGGATTTCGGTATTCTCAGGATTTCTCCTTATGTGACATTTATTTTGTCACACTATATGGTCATCTTATGATATGACTATAAGAAATATTCTCAGATTATTTTGCAGTAATTTCATGTCACATTTGACATAGTAAATGTTTACAACTTTCAAGGAGAGAAAGGTGGAAATAGTTTTGATTATTTTCTACTTAAATCTAGCCATTCAATTTGAATTCAGGGGCTGAGATTAACTCTTATTTTTCTCATCAAAATGATGCATTTACATGTGTACAAGATGACTATCTCATGTGTTGACAATTGTACAAGGAAATTATGCTAGAACCAATCAAAACTCAATGATTATACTTGGTGATAAAAAGTTGTCAACATGGCACACACATGGCCATATGGACAATTTCTATGGCACAATGGAGTTCAACTTTTTGCTGAGAATTCTTCTCCCACATGTGCTAATATGGTGGAACAAACTTGGTTAGCTTTTGAGAGATTTACTCATCATTTATCTCATTATTTAAATCTAAAATTTCCAAGTCATATAATGCTGACAAAGTTGGTGACATAGATGGACAAATCACATTGCTTGAAGGTGCCAAGTGTGCAAAGTCTTGAAGACAAGAACTAATGGTGTGAAGACAAGTTTGTTTGATGACATTGAAGGTGACAAATGGCAATCTTATCAATAAGGGATGTCTCACCTATAAATAGAGGTTGAAGTGAATAGTTGAACACACACCTCTCTTGCTATCTTCATCTTCTTCTTCTTCTCTATTCTTATTGTGCAGCTTGTGGTGAAATATTTGAAGAATTGTAGTGCTGCTTAGATGCACCTTATTGTGGTAGAATGTTGTAATTGATAAGCCAAGTTTATAAGGCTTTATCAAAAGGTGAAAAGGTGTATGAGGTGTGATAGTGCTGAAATTTTGTAAAGGTGTTGTGAATAGCTTGAATAGGGTTGGTGTGAAGCCCAAGGATCGAGCTAAGGTGTAACTCTATGACAGTGGTGATAGTGAATACCGAGGAAGGTGTCCTCGAAGACTGGAGTAAGCACATTTGGCCAAACCAGTATAAAATTCTTGGTGTTCTTTACTTTCCGTACTTTACACTTTCAGTTTTCTATTCTTTGTTTTATTAACACGTTTTATAGATTCTAGAAAAAAGTAAACGGTTTTCAAAATTGCTAAAATTTTACAGAGACATACTTTAGTCTCTTAGCTTTCATTTTAAACCAATTTGACTCAATTTGGATAAGTTTAGGTTGATCAAAATCCAAAGTTCTGCAATTGCTACAATCTGTTTTTCAGATTTGCAAAAGTTGAGAAAAGTGACTTGGTTGACTAACTTCCCAAAGGAATTTTCCAAAAATGTTTCAACCCATTATTACACATATCTTAAGGGTTATTGTGTTAAATTTTCAAAGGTTTTGGACTTGGGGATTGATGGAAAAAAATTTGTGAAGTTGAGTCAATTTCTGAACTCTGTTCTGGAATTCTGTGTAGACAAAAAGTTTTTGCTTAGTTGAAGGTCTTAAAGATTTTGTTTTGACTTGAAATTTTTACAGGAGTTAGAAAACATCTTGAAGTGTGTTTTTGGAAAGTTTCATAATTTTTGGAAGTGTTTTGAAAGTCAGAAAAATATTTTCAAAAACAGTTTCTGTTTTCTGAGTTTTAGATTTCAGAATTGAGGGGTTTTGAAAAGGGTTTAAAATAGTGTGATTTCCGCTAACCACTATTCACCCTCCCTCTAGTGGTGTTTGTGTAGGGATTTCGATCCAACAATTGGTATCAGAACGAGGTTACACCACTCTAAGAACACAAAACAAAAACAAGTTACCTTATCTACTTTCACACAATGGCCATAGTTCCTCACAAAGGTGAGTTAGAAGGTATGTCTACTCAACGTCCTCCTCTTTTTGATGGTAATAACTTTGTTCATTGGAAGTTAAGAATGAAATTATTCTTGATGGATATAGATATTGATTTATGATCAATAGTTGAGGATGGTCCATATATTCCTACCAAAGTTGTTAAAGTAAATGATGTGACACAAGAGGTTTTAAAATATAAATAAGAATGGACTAGTGATGATAAGAAAAAGATGTCTATGAATGCTAAAGATATGCAATTACTCTTGAATGGTCTTACTACGTCCGAAGTAGGTTATATTTCTAATTGTAATAGTGCTCATGATATGTGGAAATCTTTGGAATTAAAGCATGAAGGTACAAGTGATGTTAAAGATTCAAAAATAAATATGCTTATGACTGAATTAGAATGCTTTAAAATACTGCCAAACGAATCCATAGTTTCTATGGATTTAAGGCTTACTAATGTGTTTAATGCTCTTGAGCCATTAGGAAAGTCTTTTACAAATAAAGAGAAGGTATAAAAGGTCCTTCGAAGCCTACCTGCTGAATGGGATGCAAAGGTTACTGCGATTGAAGAAATGAGATACATCACCAAAATAGATGAATTGATTGGCTCACTCAAGGTATATGAAGCAAAAATGAATCAAAGAAAATCTGAGCCTTCAAAACAATCTGGTAAGGCTATTGCTTTCAAAACTACCGAATCTTCACATGTGACCATTGATGAAGAAAATGATGATAGTGAGTTAGATGATGATTTGATTTTAGTAGCAAGAAAATTGAGAAGATTTTTTAAACGTCCAAATAGAAAACAATCTTCTTCTACTCCTTCTCAACTTAAAAGAAATAATTCTTCTAAGAATGAGAATAATGAAAAATGGTATAACAAAGAGTTGAAATGCTATGAATGTGGACAAAAGGGGCATATTTCAAATGATTGTCCAAACAAGAACAAGCAAACAAAAGAGACTCAAAGGAATAAGCAAAAAGAGTCAAAGCCAAAGAAAGGCAAAAGAGCAATGAAGGCTAGTACTTGGGGTGACTCATCCGATTCAAAATCCGAGCAATCCAAAGATGAAGAAGCACAAGTATGCTTTGTCTCAAAAGAGGTAATATCTTCTTCTGATTTAGATTCTGAAAATGATATGTCTCTTGATGAAATGCATATTGAGTTTATGAAAATGCATGCTCATTGTAAAAAGCTGTCTAAAGAGAAAAAGAAACTAATTGAGGAAAATAGCAAGTTGAAGACGTCCAATTTGGAATTTTTGACTCAATTAGATTCTTTAAAAGAAGAGTCATCTGAGATTCTTAATTCATTAGAAACCAAAATAGGTTTGCATAAAAATAATCAACAAAAACTTAGTTCTGAAAATTGCCTGCTAAAATCAAAACTAAATGCATATGAAAATGAAATTTTCTTGTTAAAAGCATGCAAACTTGACTTAGAAAAAATGTTTGAACAATTTAAATCCAGAACAAATACATTGGATTCATTGATTGCATCACAAAAACATGGAAATGACAAAACCGGATTAGGATATAAAGAAGAGCATGATAAATTAAGTAAAAAGACAAACTTTGTTTCTTCTATTTCTAAATTGCCTTATGTTGTAAAGAACAATGTTCCAATTCTTCCTACTCCTCCTTCTAAAATAAGAGTTGCACAACATGTTCCTAGGAAAAATTTTCCATATAGAAATTATGCATACATGTGTACAAATTTGCCTAAACAAAATAAAAATAATTATGTCTCATATAAAAAGAAATCAACAAGACATGGTTATTCATATGATTATTCTAGAAATCATTCATCTTGGTCTAAAAATGTTTCTTATATGCCAAAGAAAAATTCTCATGGAAACAATTCATTTACATTTAAATGGCATGGTCAAATGTATAATAATCCTTTATATTTTTCAAACCATGAAAATGCCAAGTATGTGTCAAGAAGGCACATCCAAGTTTGGATACCTAAAGGGCATATAAACAAGGATGTTACTAACGTCTAAGGACCCATCTAAAGGGTACCTAACTTTATCTTCTTTGCAGTTTAATATTCACAAAGAATTAAAGAAGAGGATAAAGAAAGAAGTTCAAAAAGAACAAAATAATAATGTTGAAAATATGTTTGATGATAATGACTTGTTACTTGAGCCTGTATGTGATCATCTAGATCATATTCCCCCTGAACAAGACATGCATGAACCTTTAGATGAAGTAAATCAAGAAGTTTTGAAATTGGAAGATAATTCATCTAACTTACAAGATGTTCCTATTGTATATGATAACGTTCACACTAATGAAACATTTGAACTAGATGAAGGTAAATCTAGTCAACCTAGGAATTGGTGGCACATAAAAGACAAGCATAAACACCCTAAAGAATTAATCATTTGAGATATAAACGAAGGAATTAAAACTCGTAGAAGGATCAAACAATTAGATTATGACGAGGGACATTCATTAATCTCACATTTGGAACCTAAGAATGTTAAGGAAGCATTGAATGATTCATCTTGGGTAAATGCAATGCATGAAGAATTGAATGAATTTAATAGAAATGATATGTGGGATTTGATGCCTAAACCTGAAAATAAATCTATTATTGGTACAAAATGGGTGTTTAGAAATAAAATGGATGAACAAGGTAATATTACTCGAAATAAAGCTAGACTTGTTGCACAAGGATATAATCAACATGAAGGAATTGATTGTGAAGAAACTTTTGCGCCTGTTGCACGTCTTGAAGCTATAAGATTATTGCTTGTTGTTGCTAGTTTGAGTAGTATTAAATTATTTCAAATGGATGTTAAATGTGCATTTTTGAATGGTTTTATTCAAGAAGAAGTTTTTGTAAAACAACCCCCAGGATTTGAAGATCCAAAATAGCCCGACCATGTATATAAGCTTAAGAAAGCTTTGTATGGGTTAAAACAAGCTCCAAGAGTTTGGTATGATAGATTTGCAAATTTTCTTATTGCAAATAATTATCAAAGGGGGACCATAGATAACACATTGTTTCTTAAAAGGAACGATAACGATTTATTAATAGTATCAATATATGTAGACGACATTATCTTTGGTTCAACTAACCCTACCTTAGTAAAAGATTTCGAAGAGTGTATGAAGTCTGAATTTGAGATGTCAATGGTAGGAGAATTGAACTACTTCTTAGGGTAAAAAATCAAACAAACTCCTCAAGGAATCCATATTAGCCAACTTAAGTATATCAATGATATGGTTAAGAAGTTTGGATTTGAAGAGTTGAAACCTTCAACTACCCCCATGAGTGTTAGTACCAAACTAGACAAGGATGAAAATGGAAAACCTTTTGATGACACACTATATAGGTCTATGATTGGATCATTGTTATATTTAATTGCATCAAGACCTTATATAATGTTTAGTATGTGTATGTGTACTAGGTTTCAATCTTGTCCTAAAGTGTCACATTATAATGCGGTGAAAAAGATATTTAGATACATTAAACATACACCTCATTTAGGACTTTGGTACGATAGAAATGCTAAGATGGAATTATACGCATTTAGTGATGCTGATTATTGTGGTTGCAAGATAGATAGAAAATCCACTAACGGTACGTGTCAATTCATAGGAACCAACTTAATCTCTTGGTTTTCTAAGAAACAAACTAGTGTAGCTCTTTCTACCACCGAAGCCGAGTATATAGCCTTAAGTTTATTCACTACCCAAATCCTTTGGCTTAAACAACAACTTAGTGATTTTGCCATTATAATGAATAAGATTCCAATTTTCTATGATAGCACGAGTGCGATCAATCTTTCTCGGAATCCGGTACTTCATTCTAAGGCCAAACACATAGAAGTTAAATATCATTTCCTCCGTGACCATGTTGAAAATGAGGATATAATCATAAACCATGTAAGAACTGATCATCAAGTTGCTGATATATTTACTAAACCCTTTAGTCAAGCCACTTTTGAAAACTTACGGGCCAAGTTAGGTATGATGGCCTACGATACAATTGCGTGATTCTATCTTTTGCATGATTTGCAAAATAAAGAGGGAGAGAGATATAAGAACATGATTTTAGTTGTTAAGGTTGAATGATAAGTTTTCAATAGGCACAAGTTTAGATTGGTGTTCAATTGGTTAGGAGCATAGTTTAAGGGGGAGAATATAAGTTGAGGGGGAGCACATATGTTAAAAACATATATCTGAAAAAGAATTTGAAAACAATTGGTATAGAATTGGTGAGTTTTTCAAAAAAATTGGTAAGTATGTGATAACAATTGAAAAAAATTGTGACATTAAAATCATGTAAAGTTATTTTAAAAATCATCTAAAAGGGGGAGAATGTTGAAAAATATGTTTGGATAATTTTCAAAGTTATGATTTTAAGTATTGAATACCTAAGAAAGTGTCACACTTATTAAACATGTGAGAAAATGTTGGTGTATGATTTGGTTTTGATGATTTGCATAAGTATTATATGGTAAAACTTTTCATCAGACTTCAAACGCATGATCAAGCGCTTCATCTTGCAGAAAGTTTAAACAGAAAATATTGAACGCTTCATAAAGCGCTTCATCTTTTAGAAATTTTAAACAGAAACTCTAGTTCGAATATTGAACATTTCATAAAGCGCTTCATCTTTCAGAAGGTTTAAACAGAAACTTTAGATCGAACATTGAACGCTACATAAAGCGATTTATCCTATGAAAAACTCGGACCAGAGAGTTCTGGTGGAACATTGAACGCTACATAAAGCCTTTATCCTATGAAAAAACTCGGACCAGAGAGTTTGGTGCGACATGAAACGCTACATAAAGCGCTTTATCATTTGGAAATTCTGAACAGAGAGTTCTGATGGCAACATGAAATGCTACATAAAGCGCTTAATATATGAAGAATATTGTTATGTGTTACCTCACTCCCGTAACAAATTGTTTCATGTTATCTAAAATGTGATAAATAGTTGTTTTCATTTACATATATGTTCTTAATGTTTCATACATGATTTTGGTGATTTTTATTATTTGATTTTGATGAATATTATTATGTCTTGTAAATAATATACCGTGGAAGTTATACGACTTACCAAAAAGTGCAAAAGTGAAATTTTAAGTCTTGCAGGTACATTGTCTTCATATATTCTATAATATGTTACTATGTAACATGATATTATCGTCTCAAGACTATCTCTATGACATTCGTCATAGTTATTTCAAGACAAGACTATTTTTCTCATAAAATGCTATCAAGGGTATTATCGTCTTTTTATTCTCGGAGCATATCACGACGTCTTCACTATGATTATTTCTCAATGATATTATTATCATTATTCTAGACTTTTTATGGTATTCTTGAAGTATCAACATCAAGATTATTATTGCTATATTTGGATTTCGGTATTCTCAGGATTTCTCCTTATGTGACATTTTTTTTGTCACACTATATGGTCATCTTATGATATCACTATAAGACATTCTCAAATTATTTTGCAGTAATTTCACAATTGACATGGTAAATGGTTACAACTTTCAAGGAGAGAAAGGTGGAAATAGTTTTGACTATTTTCTACTTAAATCTAGCCATTCAATTTGAATTCAGGGGCTGAGATTAACTCTTATTTGTAGGATCTGCAAGGCACCACTAGAAGGGGGAGTTGAATATGTGGTGCGGAAAGTGTGGTTTTTAAAATTTGTTTAAAAACTAAACAACTCAACTTCTGAAAACAGATTCTGTTTCCAGGACCAGTTTTAAAACGTTTTTAAAACCAGGTTATAGGTCTCCAAAAATTCTGAAATTTTGAGATAACTTAGCCTCAGATGTTATGAGGGTCCCCTAAAAATGTCAAATTAAACTTCAACCTTTAACCTCTTCAAAAACCGTTGGTAATCAGATTACGCGAATCTGCCAGAAACGGTAGACGGTATTGAAAACTTTATTCCTATTTGTGTGTAAGTCCAAATGCTCTGAAAATTTAACCACTAACTCCTTATATACTATATTTAAGTGGGTTGAAACAGTTTTGCAAAATTCTTTTGGGAAGTAGGTCAATTACAATCAAAGTCTCAACCTTTGCAAGTCTGAAAATCAGACTGCACTACTTTCAGAACTTTTGATGTTTGATCGACTTATACTTATCCAAAAGGGTTGAAACTTGTGCCAAATTAACCCTAGAACGTGTGAATATGTTTCTGGAAATTTGCGTGATTTTTGAAAGTCGTTTACTATTTTTAAAAACGCCAACCAAAAGAGTAAACTGTGCAGTAACAGAAAGTAAATGCTGAAAGTAAATGGCACCAAGAATTTTATACTGGTTCGGTTATAAACAACCTACTCCAGTCTTCAAGGAACACCTTCCTTGGTTCACAATAGTCACACACACGCATTACACCTTACCACAGGGTTGATGGAGTTACACACCAACTCCAACCCTTTACAAACCTTGTACGTTGAATACAATATGCACGAACACTACCACCTCGCAAGAATGAAGATTGATCACACCTTGATCAATCTTTTACAAAGATATGGAATATGTGGTGGTCTATATCAAGCCTATTCAAGATTGAAAAATATGAATACAATAGGCTTTCAAGAAGAAAGAAAGAAAGAGAATGTAGAAGAAGAAGAGGCTAGCGTTTGATCACTTTGATTTTGCAATGCTTGTGCTTGTCTTGTTTTTGCTCAACTTCTTTCCTTTTAACCTTGCATGGCCGTCCACCCTTGGTGCCTCCCCATCTTGAAAATTATCTTCTAAGTCCATGGGAGAATGTAAGACATCATTGTGACGTGGTCTTGCTTACTTGGCATCTTCTTATTGGATGATCATTTAAGCTTTGCTTACTTGGCACTTTATGATTGGTTGGATGTTGTCATCATTGATGACTTGGAAAAATCTGAATATATCACTTAAACATGTGCCAATATCAATCACAAAATAATTTTCATAAAGCTCAAGATTGTCACATAAATGTTGCAAGACAAAATTTCTTCCTTACTAATTATGAAAATCGGCCATAATGGAGTTTTACCATGCTGAATTTTCAGCATGTGTTACATAGTTATACAATTCAAAATAATTCCATTTTTCTTTGATTTTTCTAATTAAAATGAATCACCAATTGATGGTAAATATCCTTATCACATGTCGGACACCTATATGCCCATGAATTCGGCCATGATACCTTTCACACATGCTGAAAAATTTTCAGCATGTGTGATATATAAAATATCACAATTTTTGAATTTAAATAATATTCAAATTACTTCCATTTCTTCTCCCAATCAATCATACAATTCAAGATGATAAAATATGTCACATTAAAGTGAAAATTTCGGCCAGCCAAGCTTACACATGCTGAAATTTTCAGCATGTGTTATAAGTGAGACAAAGTTTGAAATCTTACCATTTGTAGCTTCTCTCTTTAATTCACCAACATTGTATGATTGATTCTTGACCAATCAATATGCCAACAAGGCTCCAAATAAGCTCCATCTCAGCTGTATAGGCGTATATGATATGTATATACATGTGCTGAATTTCATTTTTGCTAGCTTTGTAAAATAGTGCACATTTAATAATACACACATTTTATATTCCACTCAGCCCTTAATTTAATTTTCTAGAACACTTTAAGATGTATAACATATGTAAAAAGTGTCTAGATACGTGTCATATGATGTACCAAAAACGTTCCATGTGTTGTGTGCGTAGAAAACCGAATTTTCGATATTTATCGATTACCCGATTTTTCTCTAATTAAATTCCAACTTTTGCACATGTTATATATATTATGTTACACATAATATATATATAATATATACTTTAAATCTCAGCACTTGGCTGGTCTAAAGTGGCGCCATTAATATGTGACAAAATTAAAACTGGAATCTTCACATTTTGGCCTTAATGTGGGGTGATTTGTGTGTGCCAACATAGAAAGTATTTTTGGCTAAAAATATTCTCAAACCCACGAAATTTTTGATGATTTTTGAGATGTAGGGGCTGGCCATCTATTTATGGCAAGTACGTGACACGTTGGCGAAGTTTCGGTATTCGCCCGGTACGATAATTTTTGGTTTAGAACCTTTTAACGTGTCGTATTTAATTTGTCATCACCATGACTTATATCATATGATATAAGACCTGAATATACTCATAAATATGATTTAAGTATAGTGGTGTGACGTTAACGTACGTACGTAAAATATATAACGTGTCGGTAGTACGTTGGAATACATGTGTATGTGTCTTTTTCAAAAAAATCTGAAAATATATGTATTTATATATGTATATGGCGTGTATATTAAATTGAGGGGAGGAGGAGAAGACTTTCCTTCCTTAGCCTTGTTGCCTTTGTGCCTTTTTCAAATGTAGCTTCCTTTAATGAACTACTTAGTTTAATTAACTAAGTACTTCACTTAATAAACTAGTTTAGTTCATTAATGGTGGCACCTGAAAATAGTATAAACACAAAAAATGTTTGCCATATGATGTAAGCTTTAATGCTTCATGGCTCGTCAGTACGGCAACATTATATATGAGCTAAATAAGGCAAGTAATAAGCAATATATCATGCATACGTTTGTATCATGCACACGTTTTTGTCATGCTCATTTTTGTGCACATTTAAATCATGTATTTGAAAATCACTCAAACCCCTTTTTCTCTACAATCTCCCCCTTATGATGATTTTCAAAATAACCTATACTCATGATTTAAATCCTATCGCTCCCCCTTCAATCATGCATAAAATCAAAACTTGAATTTTAAATTCCAGTCGCTCCCCCTTAATTTATGCAATTAATATCTCTCTACCCCTTAAATCATGCTATCTCTACCCCTTTATTTTGAAAAGTAAATCAAAAGATGCCTGTAAAGATGAAGAAGAAAAAAAATCATGCATTTCATATAACGTGCGTTCGTAAGGGTTATTTATTTAACCCTTTGAAAATGTCCCTTTTGGTACCCAAATTTGGGTGACCTTTCTAGGTCTTCCAAAAGGTGAGAAAGGTGATGAGAACGCAACATAATATATGTTAGGGACAAATGCGTTTGGCCTTTGGCCAAGAATCCCATCATGCATGTAGTATGGTTTCTGTTTTTGATAAGCATTTCGGTTTGCATGCACGGGACGTGATCTAGATGCATTTTTGTGATATGAGTGTCGCGTATGCATCACTTGTTTCTTCTCATATCTATATGGCACATAATTATATTTTGCATGATGTGAAGAAGAAGCACGTTGAGATGTTATAAGAAAAGGCCTATGCGTCTTCTTAGATGCCACATATGTCTTTGATACATCTATTTTCTTAGATGGGATAAATTTGGTTGGTTTATTTTGTGGCTTACTTTTCTCAACGTATCCTAGTCCGGTTTTGTCACTATCATGCTTTTGAGAAGAAATGATGTGATCTAGCATGTTTGTTCTCGTGTCAAATTGTTTCACCTTTTTCTCTACATCCGCATTTCTTGATTTCAAGTTTGAAATCTCGGATTTCAATTCAGTGTTCTCGGATGTCAATGATGAAATCTCAGACTTTAATGAATTTATAATGCATGACGACTCTTCTTTTGAATCGTTTAATTGAGACACAAGATCTTTGTTAGAAGATTCTAACAATTTCTTGTCTTCAATTAATCGCTTCTTTTCTTTTGCAAGAGTCTTTGAGAACTTATGCAATTCTAAATATTAACTAAATAAATCATCATAAGAACATTCAGAATCGTAATCAGAGTCGGAAGATACCTCATTTGATGCTTTAGATGTAAAGCATACTTGTGCCTTATGTTCTTCTGTATCATCAGTCTCAGAGTCGGATGTGTCACTCCAAGTGGAGGCTTTGAAGGCTCTTCTCCTTTGTTTAGGTTCTGAGACGAGTCTATTATTGTTCCGATCCTTGTCAGGGTATTTGTTTGTTTGTTTTTCTTTATTAGCGCATTCATATGATAGATGTCCAAGTTTGCCGCATTCATAACACTTTATTTCCTTATTTTTATTTTTATGATCCTTAGATGAGGTAGACTTATGTTTAATCGATTTTCTCAATATTTTTCTTAATCTTTTAGCCATCGTGATTAAGTCCTCATCATCGGAATCTGTGTCACTATCATCTACGACGTATTCATTTGATTTAAATGCTATAGACCTATCATTATTAGAAATGGTCTCAGAATGTCTTAAAGCAAGTTTGTTTTCATATACCTTAAGAGATCCAATTAGTTCTTCCATCTTAATCGATTTAGTCTCTTTGCTTTCTTCTATTGCCGTTACTTTAGAGTCCCACTCGGATGGAAGGCTTCGTAAGACTTTCTGTACTTTTTCCTGCATGGTAAAAGCTTTACCAAGAGACTCAA
Source organism: Eustoma russellianum (assembly GCA_036186865.1). NCBI lineage: Eukaryota > Viridiplantae > Streptophyta > Magnoliopsida > Gentianales > Gentianaceae > Eustoma > Eustoma russellianum. The sequence goes on from AP025049.1 coordinate 10,176,402, forward strand.
GAAAATTGTAGATGTTAGTCAAACGAAGATCCATATCAATAATAGATTCATTAGGCAATAATTTAAACGACTCAAGTGTGGACATAAGCATGTTTATCTTTGACTCTTTTACTTGACTCGTGCCTTCGTGTTTCATTTCGAGTATCCTTCTAATTCTTGTGCACTAGAACAGTTTGAGACATAACTAGACTCACTCTTACTTAATCCATTTAAGAGCAATTGCATAGCCCTAGCATCCATGCTAAGTTTCTTTTTATCATCGCTTGTATATTCTTGTCTAGGTTTAACAACTTCTAGTGTGACTCCGTCTACGATGGATAATTTAGATGGAACAAAAGGACCATCTTCCATAATCGACCAAAGATCAATGTCTATTTCCATAAAGAAAAGTTTCATTCTTACCTTCCATTGAATGAAAGACTCACCGTCAAAGAGAGGAGGCCTTATGGTTGACATTCCTTCTTGTATGGTGCTATAACTAGTGGATGCCATCTCACGTTGATCGTTGGATCCTTTTGTTGTGAGTGTTCCTGCGCTCTGATACCACTTGTAGGATCTGCAAGGCACCACTAGAAGGGGGGTTGAATAGGTGGTGCGGAAAGTGTGGTTTTTCAAATTTGTTTAAAAACTAAACAACTCAACTTCTGAAAACAGATTCTGTTTCCAGGACCAGTTTTAAAACGTTTTTAAAACCAGGTTATAGGTCTCCAAAAATTCTGAAATTTTGAGAGAACTTAGCCTCAGATGTTATGAGGGTCCCCTAAAAATTTCAAATTAAAATTCAACCTTTAACCCCTTCAAAAACCGTTGGTAATCAGATTACGCAAATCTGCCAGAAACGGTAGACGGTATTGAAAAATTTATTCCTATTTGTGTGTAAGTCCAAATGCTATGAAAATTTAACCACTAACTCCTTATATACTATATATAAGTGGGTTGAAACAGTTTTGCAAAATTCTTTTGTGAAGTATGTCAATTACAATCAAAGTCTCAACCTTTGCAAGTCTGAAAATCAGACTGCAGTAGTTTCAGAACTTTTAATGTTTGGTCGACTTATACTTATCCAAAAGGGTTGAAACTTGTGCCAAATTAACCCTAGAACGTGTGAGTATGTTTCTGGAAATTTTCGTGATTTTTGAAAGTCGTTTACTATTTTTAAAAACGCCAACCAAAAGAGTAAACTGTGTAGTAACAGAAAGTAAATGCTGAAAGTAAATGGCACCAAGAATTTTATACTGGTTCGGTTATAAACAACCTACTCCAGTCTTCAAGAAACACCTTCCTTGGTTCACACTAGTCACACACACGCAATACACCTTACCACAGGGTTGATGGAGTTACACACCAACTCCAACCCTTTACAAACCTTGTACGTTGAATACAATATGCACGAACACCACCACCTCGCAAGAATGAAGATTGATCACACCTTGATCAATCTTTTACAAAGATATGGAATATGTGGTGGTCTATATCAAGCCTATTCAAGATTGAAAAATATGAATACAATAGGCTTTCAAGAAGAAAGAAAGAAAGAGAATGTAGAAGAAGAAGAGGCTAGCGTTTGATCACTTTGATTTTGCAATGCTTGTGCTTGTCTTGTTTTTGCTCAACTTCTTTCCTTTTAACCTTGCATGGCCGTCCACCCTTGGTGCCTCCCCATCTTGAAAATTATCTTCTAAGTCCATGGGAGAATGTAAGACATCATTGTGACGTGGTCTTGCTTACTTGGCATCTTCTTATTGGATGATCATTTAAGCTTTGCTTACTTGGCACTTTATGATTGGTTGGATGTTGTCATCATTGATGACTTGGAAAAATCTGAATATATCACTTAAACATGTGCCAATATCAATCACAAAATAATTTCCATAAAGCTCAAGATTGTCACATAAATGTTGCAAGACAAATTTCTTCCTTACTAAGTATGAAAATCGGCCATAATGGAGTTTTACCATGCTGAATTTTCAGCATGTGTTACATAGTTATACAATTCAAAATAATTCCATTTTTCTTTGATTTTTCTAATTAAAATGAATCACCAATTGATGGTAAATATCCTTATCACATGTCGGACACCTATATGCCCATGAATTCGGCCATGACACCTTTCACACATGCTGAAAAATTTTCAGCATGTGTGATATATAAAATATCACAATTTTTGAATTTAAATAATATTCAAATTACTTCCATTTCTTCTCCCAATCAATCACACAATTCAAGATGATAAAATATGTCACATTAAAGTGAAAATTTCGGCCAGCCAAGCTTACACATGCTGAAATTTTCAGCATGTGTTATAAGTGAGACAAAGTTTGAAATCTTACCATTTGTAGCTTCTCTCTTTAATTCACCAACATTGTATGATTGATTCTTGACCAATCAATATGCCAACAAGGCTCCAAATAAGCTCCATCTCAGCTGTATAGGCGTGTATGATATGTATATACATGTGCTGAATTTCATTTTTGCTAGCTTTGTAAAATAGTGCACATTTAATAATACACACATTTTATATTCTACTCAGCCCTTAATTTAATTTTCTAGAACACTTTAAGATGTATAACATATGTAAAAAGTGTCTAGATACGTGTCATATGATGTACCAAAAACGTTCCATGTGTTGTGTGCGTAGAAAACCGAATTTTCGATATTTATCGATTACCCGATTTTTCTCTAATTAAATTCCAAATTTTGAACATGTTATATATATTATGTTACACATAATATATATAATATATACTTTAAATCTCAGCACTTGGCTGGTCTAAAGTGGCGCCATTAATATGTGACAAAATTAAAACTGGAATCTTCACATTTTGGCCTTAATGTGGGGTGATTTGTGTGTGCCAACATGGAAAGTATTTTTGGCTGAAAATATTCTCAAACCCACGAAATTTTTGATGATTTTTGAGATGTAGGGGCTGGCCATCTATTTATGGCAAGTACGTGACACGTTGGCGAAGTTTCGGTATTCGCCCGATACGACAATTTTCGGTTTAGAACCTTTTAACGTGTCGTATTTAATTTGTCATCACCATGACTTATATCATATGATATAAGACCTGAATATACTCATAAATATGAGTTAAGTATAGTGGTGTGACGTTAACGTATGTACGTAAAATATATAATGTGTCGGTAGTACGTTGGAATACATGTGTATGTGCCTTTTTCAAAAAATCTGAAAATATATGTATTTATATATGTATATGGAGTGTATATTAAATTGATGGGAGGAGGAGAAGACTTTCCTTCCTTAGCCTTGTTTCCTTTGTGCCTTTTTCAAATGTAGCTTCCTTTAATGAACTACTTAGTTTAATTAACTAAGTACTTCACTTAATGAACTAGTTTAGTTCATTAATGATGGCACCTGAAAATAGTATAAACACAACAAATGTTTGCCATATGATGTAAGCTTTAATGCTTCATGGCTCGTCAGTATGGCAACATTATATATGAGCTAAATAAGGCAAGTAATAAGCAATATATCATGCATACGTTTGTATCATGCACACGTTTTTGTCATGCTCATTTTTGTGCACATTTAAATCATGTATTTGAAAATCACTCAAACCCCTTTTTCTCTACATTATTTTTCTCATCAAAATGATGCATTTACATGTGTAGAAGATGACTATCTCATGTGATGACAAGTGTACAAGGAAATTATGCTAGAACCAATCAAAACTCAAGGATTATACTTGGTGGCAAAAAGTTGTCAACATGGCACACACATGGCCATATGGACGATTTCTATGGCACAATGGAGTTTAAATTTTTGCCGAGAATTCTTCTCCCACATGTGCTAATATGGTGGAACAAACTTGGTTAGATTTTGAGAGATTCACTCATCATTTATCTCATCATTTATCTTTATTTAAATCTAAAATTTCCAAGTCATATAATGCTGAAAAAGTTGGTGACATAGATGGACAAATCACATTGCTTGAAGGTGCCAAGTATGCAAAGTCTTGAAGACAAGAACCAATAGTGTGAAGACAAGTGTGTTTGATGAAATTAAAGGTGACAAATGGCAATCGTATCAATAAGGGATGCCTCACACTATAAATTTCCAAGTCATATAAATCGAAAAAATAGTAAATGGTTTTTAAAATTGCTAAAATTTTACAGAGACATATTTTAGTCTCTTATCTTTCATTTGAAATCAATTTGACTCAATTTGAATAAGTTTAGGTTGACCAAAAGTCCAAAGTTCTGCAACTGCTACAATCTGTTTTTCAGATTTGCAAAAGTTTAGAAAAGTGACTTGGTTGACTAACTTCCCAAAGGAATTTTCCAAAGCTGTTTCAATCCATTATTATACATATCTTAAGGGTTGTTGTGTTAAATTTTCAAAGGTTTTGGACTTGGGATTGACGGGAACAAATTTGTGAAGTTGAGTCAATTTCTGAACTCTGTTCTGGAATTCTGTGTAGACAAAACGTTTTTGATTAGTTGAAGGCCTTAAAGATTTTATTTTGACTTGAAATTTTTACAGGAGTTATAAAACATCTTGAAGTGTGTTTCTTGAAAGTTTTATAATTTTTGGAAGTGTTTTTAAAGTCACAAAAATATTTTCAAAAATAGTTTCTATTTTCTGAGTTTCAGATTTCAGAAGTGAGGGGTTTTGAAAAGGGTTTAAAATAGTGTGATTTCCTCTAACCACTATTCACCCCTCTCTTTAGTGGTGTTTGTGCAGGGATTTCGATCCAACACGTAATCTAAAGCAAGAGAAGGTATGCTTTCTTATGAAACCTTTTTAGAGTTCTTATATATACATATATCTTCTCTCCTAAGCTAAAATTCCTCACCCCCACTCCATCTCAAAACCATGCTTTCCATAGGTGAAGGAGGAAGGATTCCAACTTCAAGTAGTCCAAAAATAAGCTCAACTCAAGAAATTCTAAGTGCTTAAGTTCAAATCAAGGCTCATAAGGCAAGTCCCTCTTTTAGATCCTCCATGTTATTTTGAAAATTATGAAATTATGTTTCATATAAAAAGAGGATCATTCAAGACTAGCTTGAAATCATTTTCTTATACTGCTACTATAAAGATTTATGGTTGCATGTGTAGTTGAAGATTATCTTTTGTGATTTATGACAAAAATGATGCTTGGAGACTTGAATCTTAAATAATATGAGTATTCATGTGAAGATGTTCTTGAATGCAAGACTCATATGTACATGCATGTGCTTTAATTGAATATAATGCTAAGATGGACCAAAAAGTGTGTTGCATGTTAGCTAAAAGTGATAATCTTGCTCTCTTTTGGACATATATATTATGACATAAGTATGTTACTTCTAATGATATGTTTACTCATCATTTTAATAATTTCCTAGGAAATTGACCATCAATGAAAGGGTAAATCCTATTAAAGTTGAGTTCTTGGACATTATTTTTGAGTGTATGCTAACCATCCTGTTATTTGAAGTAATACATGAAAGATTTAAGCAAAATGGGGCTGTTTTGGTCACCCCATTAAGGCACGGTTTCTAGACCCTTGAAAGTGTTTAGAATTTGCAAATGAAGACTAAAGAAGGTATGTTAATATGCTCCCCTCAAACCATTATATTTTTCTTGTGTTTTACTCTTAAGCATGTAGTGTTGGTAAATAAAATAGCATGTTATCATAGATAAATGGTTTCAAGTTGATTGTTATCTTACATAATTATGACCATACGAACATCATCATTTTGCGTGATAAAATGGGTATAGGAATTATAGAAATAATGGATGAGTAAAGGATTAAAGGAAAATGGAACATTTTAAGGGGTTAAAGTCTCCCTTACCTCTCGGCCTTGGGGTAGGAGGGAGACGCCCCCACTTCTTTCAATTCCAAATACATGTCCATGGTATGTGCATTATGTATATTATGTAAAAAGCGTGTTCTTGTTATATATAAGATATGTTAGGCTCTAGATTATGTTTTAGAATAAGTTTGAATTCATTGATATTACTAAAGTTTTTGCTATGATTTTAGGATGATGAAGCAAGGCTGATTTTAGGATATGATTAAGTATGAATTTAGCCCAACTAGGGGCTGTTTGGGGGCTTGGCCGAAACCCAAGGGATAAGAGGACCAAATAGAGATTTGATGAGTCATTGGGTATATTTGAGGAAATAAATTATGGTATTGTCGAGCATAAGTTAAATACATCTAATGAGATTAAACGGAAACTTAACAACTTAATGAACTCACGACTAAAGTATTTTGCATCACATTTCATGTTTTTAAAGAAAAGATGAAGTTTTAAATTTTACGAAATTAAGGAAGATTTCATTTGCATCAAATACGATGTTTTTTTAAATAAGACTACGTTTTGATGTCATGTTATGAAAAGCATGTTTTCAAAAGAAATTTAAGGCCACGTAACAAACTTATCAACGCAACGGATAATTCCAAGACATGTTATGTTATGATTACATCGTGTACGACATATTGGCGGCCATCATGACACCAGGACCGGGGAGGTTGGTGTCATGGGCATAAGTTATGTTCTGTTATGTTCTGTTATGTGTATGTTTATGAGTCGCGTGTAACACCTGGGTTGGACCTAAGGGATCTTGGCATTACGTCACTGTTACTGATATGTACATATGGCGTAATACCTTGGTTGGACCAAAGGAAGCCATATCTGTACTTATGACTATTTGGGGGATTATTCCGTATGTTTTTGATATAGTTCTTACGTGGAGATGGCGATCATATGTTATGTCATGTTTTGCATATTTACAAAAGTTCACATTATGCGTTTTAAGATCATGTTTTATGAAAACTCAAGTTACATACTAAAGAAAACTTTTAAATTCAAGACAAGGAAAAATTTTAACCTTACGAGTAGAAAATAGGATGATGACCATGCTAAGGGGGACAACTAGGGAAGTATAGAATCTTGACAAATAGAATAAGACATGATTTCCGAAGGTAGGAGTGAACAGGTTCTAGTTGGACTTTTACGGAATAGGTAGAGTAGAATTAGTTTTTGTACGCGATGATATTATGAATACCTTGTTTCATTTCTTTGTTGTTATATATACGATGTGTGTGATGTTAATTGTTTTCCTTAATTGAGACATGAAATGTTATTTATGTTCTTACTTATGTTTTACCATCATGTCTCATCTTGTTTGATCCGGCATGGAGGCTCTAAGGGATGGACTTGCTAGGTGATTTATAAATCGCCTAACCATTTTCTATATATAAAATTTTGCAGAGGGCTGGACTTTTGAGATTTTGTTCATCGGGGATGAGACAAGAAAAGATGATCAGTGAGCGAGCGATGTAAGTCTCAGGATGATGATCTTTCCTTTCCCTAGATGATTATATCACTGATTTTTAGTTTTTGTTGGACTGTGATGTACTCTATTTTGGGATAATGTAATGTACCTGCTGAATTTTTATGTTTAAGTTTTATGCTTCCGTTATATCGATTTATGTCTCAGGCGAGTTGTGTTCATGGATGGCATTGACGCCTTGTACTTTGCGTAGCGGAGTACGGCAGGGCACCGCACCGAGACCCTAGTCCCGGGCGGGGTGTTACAGACCTGTATAGCACCACTAGAAGGGGGTTGAATAGTGAGTGCAGAAAAATTGGTTTTTAAAAAAGTTTAGTGACCAATACTCACTTCTGAAAACATATTCTCTTTTCAGACCCCGTCTTTGATTAATTGAATGACTACGTTATGGAACTTTAAAATTCGTGAAATTTTGTGACACTATATCGTAAGATGTTATCTATATATCATAAAAATTTCAGATCAAAATTCAAAGACTAAAGCCCTAAAAAAGCGTTTTTGATCGAACTCTGTCAATCTGTGTAAAACGTTCCCTTATAGCGTTTTTGATCCTTTATCTGTATCTCGGTAAAATTTGATGATTTTTGAAACTCCTTTGCTATTTTTCTTACTTGTTTTGAAAACGTTGCAAAAACAGATCTGAAAGCAAAAGTGCAGAAAAGTAAGAACACACAGATTTTTATACTGGTTCGGTCAATGTGACCTACTCCAGTCTTCGAGGACACCTTCCTCGGTATTCACTAATCACCAAAGCCACTTTAGAACAAGGGTGGCTGGAGTTATACACCAACTCTTTTAATGTCCAACCCTTTTACAACAAATCACAACAACAATCAACAAAATCACCACCATGTCACTAATGAAGGTTTGATCACACTTTGATCAACCTTTTACAAGTATGGAACATGTATGGGTGGTATATATGAAGCCTATACAGATTATGGAATGTATATTTGATAGGCTTAAGGCTTTGTGCTAGAGAACAAGATAAGAGATTAAGAGAATTCTTGCTTTGCACTTGATAGAATATACAATATGAGTCTTGTCTTGTGTTTGATCATCTTGCTCCCTTTTGTAACATAGTGCACGCCCCTAGGGCTGAGAACGGTCTTGAAGAAATATCTTGAATGCCCTTAGAAGAAGTCTTGCAAATCCTTGTGACATACCTTTGCTTATTTGGCGAGATATGACTGGACGAGTGATGTGTCTTCGTCTTGTTGTCACTCTATAATTGGGTCTTCACTAAGCCACCTTGGCACATAATATATGACATTGATATTACCCACAAAATCTGAAAAAAAATTTGAATTTTGAATATCATGATTGCCAATCAAATCATTTTTGGAATGACTTTGAACCTTCAAACCTTTACCCGAATTCGGCTACACATGCTGAAATCTTCAGCATTTCTTTTGAAATTTGAAACATTACCTTGTGTGCGTTGATCTCCATCAATACTTGCATTCCATTGTGGATCATTCTCTACAGATCATAGTGTAAGATGAGCTCCACCTAGGCTCCAAATCAGCTCAAATCAGCCGCACACCTCAGCATGCATGTTCTAAAAATAATTTTTGAATTTTGAATGATAATAATGTGATAGCTTCATAAACATGGTAAATGTCAATCACCATAACTTTTTCCTCTAGAATATTTTAAGATATGTCTTGGATGTGTAAGACATGTCTATGTACATGTCACGACATGTAAGAAAACGTCCTCTTGTCGATGACGTAGCAACTTGAATTTTCGGATTCTGTCGATTGTGCGATTTTTCTCCAATTGATCAAGAACCCTTTAGACATGTAAAATGTGATATACACCATATAATATACATGATAAAATGCATAATCTTAGCTCCAAAAAGTGTAGAAATTTCTGCCATGAGGTGTAACATTTTTGAATTTGAATTTTCAAGAAATCAGGGAAAATGATGGATAATTGATATATGTAATTATGGTGTGACTTTAGTATTTCAATTTTCCATGTGGCGCACTGAATTTTGAGGTGATTGGAGTGTATATTGGTTGGACATCTTTGTATGGTAAGTATATGACGTGTCGGTGACGGTTCGGTAGTCATTTGATGTGGCAATTTTTGGTTTACGAACTTTTGACATGTCGATATACTTTTGGAAGATTGGTGACATGGAATATCTTGGATATGTATATACTCAAATAAAGACGATGTGTATATGTTTGCTTGACGTTGATGTGTAGGACCTATATAGCACCACTAAAAGGGGGGTTGAATAGTGAGTGTGTAAAAATTGGTTTTTAAAAACTTGTAGTTACCAATTACTCACTTATGAAAACAGATTTTGTTTTTAGATCTTGTTTTTGATTGACTGAATGACCAGGTTAAAACCTCCTTGAAGAATGTCTTGAATACCCTTGGAAGATGCCTTGTATAGCTTTGTGACATACCTTTGCTTATTTGACGAAATGTGATTGGACAAGTAATGTGTTTTCGCCTTGTTGTCACTCTACAATAGGGTCTTCATTTATCCATCTTGGCACATGAAATATGACATGGAAATTAACAATAAAAGTCTGAAAACGTTTCAAATTTCAAATGTGTTGATTGCCAATCAATCATAAGTGTCATTACCCCTCATTTTTGCAATGAATTTGAAGACAAACACATGTGGAAAATCAACCAAGCATGTGCTGAAAACTTCAGCATTTTGTTTGAATTTTGAATCCTTTCCTTGTGTGCCTTGGTCTTCATCAATATCACCATTCATTTGTAGATCTTTCTCCACCAATCATAGTGCCAAATAAGCTCCACCTAGACTTCAAACATGCTCAATTAGCCGCCCAACCTCAGCTCACATGTGCTGAAAAACATTTTTGAATTTTGACAAATAATGATGTAGCATCTTCATATACATGGTATATTTCAATCATCACTTAAATTAGTTTTCTAGAATACTCCAAGATATGTTTTGGATGTGTAAGACATGTCTAAATACATGTCACAACATATAGAAAAAACGTCCCATTCAAGAATGTAGAAAAACGAATTTTCGACTTCCGTCGATTACACGATTTTTCTCCAATTAATCTCAAACCCCTTAGACATGTAAAATATGTTATGTACCATATAATATACATAATACAATGTGTAATTTCAGCTCCAAAAGCTGAAAAGAATTTCGGCCATGTGGGGATTTATTTTGAATTTGGATTTCCAACAAATCAAGGCAAATGATAGGTAATTGATATGTGTAATTATGGTATGAATTTTAGGGATGTATTGGACATGTGGTGTGCAAAATTTTTGTGTATTTATTGGCTGTCTATCTTTGTATGATACATATGAGACATGTGGGTGACGGTTTGGTAGTCACTCGATGCAATTTTCGGTTTACGGACTTGTGACATGTCGATATATTTTTGGTAACTTGATGACATGGAATGTATGGCTTGGAACCTGTATATACTCAAAAATATGATGTGTATATGGTAGCTTGATGTTGACGTACATTTATAATGTGTCGATGAAATGTCAGGATAAAAACATACAGCTCGTCGTTATAATACACACACACACATACACACACTATGTATGGAGCCATATGTGTGTATATATGTGGTGTGGAGAATCACTTTTCATTTCAAATTTGTTACCAAATAGGTATATTCAAATATATCTCTTCAAGTACTTTATTTAATGAACTAGTTTAGTTCATCTCCTTAAGCACTTCAATAAATGAACTAGTTTAGTTCATTTAACATGGCACCTTAAAATAGTATAAACACAAGAAATGTTTGCCATATGATTTAAGCCTTAACGCTTCATGGCACATTGGTACAACTATAATATAGATAAGCATATAAAGCATATTTATCATGTACGCATGTCATGTACACTTAAATCATGCATTTCGAAATCACGTAACATTTAAATCATGCATTTACAAATCATTCAAACCTCGGTTTCTCAACAATCTCTCCCTTTTGATGATTTGCAAAATAACCTCAATTCATGATTTAAATGTGTCATAATCACTCCCATTATAATCATGCATTCATAAAATTTTAAATTCAAAATTTGAATTTTCTTTCGTGCTCCCCCTTAAATCAATCTATCTCCCACTTAAATCATGCTTTTCTCCCTCTTTATTTTGTAAATCATATCAAAAGAGTTAGTAGCAATGGAAAGAAAGAGCAATTTATAACATATCAACAGAAATCATGCCTAGTTTAGAATGAAGATTTTTCATACGTGGCTTGATTAAGCGATTTTGTGAATATGTTGCATATTTGTGCTTCAGTACGAACATGTTCTATAATGATAGCACCACTATTTACATGATCACGAAGAAAATGATATTGTACGTCTATATGTTTTACCTTAGAATGTAAAACAGAGTTCTTAGATAAGTTAATAGCACTCATAATGTCACAGTATATGGGAATTCTATTTACAACTAAAACAAAATCTGAGATTTGTTGTTTTAGATATAATAATTGTGTGCAACAAAGACTAAGGGTCATGCATTCTGCTTCTGTGGTGGATAATACGCTACACTAGCTTGCTTTTCCGAAAACCATGATATTAATGAATTACCAATAAATTGACGTGTACCACTTGTGCTTTCTCTATCTATTTTACATCCTCCATAATCCGCATCAATATAAGCATGCAAGTAAAATTCACAATTTTTATCGTACCAAAGTCCTAATGTGGGAGTATGTTTAATGTATCGAAATATCCTTTTTACAACATTAAAGTGTGAGACTTTAGGATTACTTTAAAAACAAGCACACATACAAACAATAAACATGATATCGGGTCTACTTGCAATAAGATAAAGCAAAGAACCAATCATAGATCTATACAATCTATTATCAAAATCTTTTCCATTTTCATGTGTATCAAGTTTAGTGACTACACTAATAGGGGTGGTAGATGGTTTCAAGTTTTCAAAATTAAACTTCTTAATCATGGTGTTTACGTATTTTACTTGACTTGTGTGTATTTCTTTACTAGTTTGATTAATTTGCAAGCCAAGAAAATAATTTAGTTCACCTACCATAGACATCTCAAACTCGGATTTCATGCAAGTTTCAAATTCTTCTACTAACTTATGACATGTAGATCCAAAAACAATGTCATTAACATAAATTTGAATAATAAGCAAATCTAATTTTTCTTATTTCAAGAATAAAGTACTATCGATGGTTCCTATTTTAAATCCATTTTCTAAAAGAAAAGTAGCAAAGCGATCTTACCAAGCTCTAAGTGCTTGTTTTAACCCATATAATGCTTTCTTTAACTTATAAACATGATTAGGATATTTTATATCTTCAAATCCGGGTGGTTGTTTTACATAAACCTCTTCTTGTATAAAATCATTTAAAAAATGCACTTTTTACATCCATTTGATAAAGTTTAAAATTCTGTATGCAAGCAATAACAAGTAATAATCGTATAGATTCTAAACTTGTCTCGTCGTAATCTATTCCCTTTTCTTGATTATATCCTTGTGTTACAAGCCTAGCTTTATTTCTAACGACTTTACCATCCTTATTCATTTTATTTTTAAACACCCATTTTGTGCCTATTATCATTTTGTCTTGTGGTCAGGGTACTAAATCTCATACATCGTTTCTTGTAAATTGATTTAATTCATCATGCATAGCATCAATCTAAGAAGAATCATTCAAAGCATCAAGCATATTCTTTGGTTCTATTTCAGAAATCATAGCATGGGATTGATTTATTTCATCTTGATCTATTCTTCTACGTGGTCGCACACCTTGAGATATATCGCCTATTATGAGATCGTGTAGGTGATCTCTATGCCATCTTGGTTGATTATTTTCTAAGTTCTCATGCGGTTTTAAGTGATCATGCATTTCTAGTGTGTCGTGCTCATCATGTATTCTATTTTCTTCTATATCATCCATCACGGGTTTCAATTCAAAATCATCATCATATTCTTTATTTATTTCAAGTTCACCAAATTCATTAAACACATGAATAGATTCTAAAATTTGTCTAGTGACGGGATCATAGCATCTATAAGCCTTAGATTTTACAGAGTATCTAACAAAGATGCATTCAATAGATTTAGGCTCATCTTTTGTGTTTAATACAAAACATTTACATCCAAAGACACGAAAATAATCAATCTTTGGCATACGATCGTTTAGAATCTCATATGGCGTTTTGTTAATTTTTTTCTAATTGATAAATGGTTAATTATATAACATGCACAATTTACAGCTTCTGCCCACAAAACCTAGGCAATTGATTTTCACAAAGCATGGTTCTTGCAATTTCTTTTAACGTCCTGTTCTTTCTTTCAACTACACTGTTTAATTGTGGCGTTCTAGGTGGTGAAAACTCATGCTTAATACCTTTTTTTTTTACAAAACGCAATCATATCTTTATTTTTAAATTCGTCGCCTCTATCGCTCCTAACCTTTTTCACATTTACACCATATTTATTTTCAAATTGTTTTATTAATTTAGCAATTTCAACGGCACTATCATCTTTATTTGCAAAAAATAAAGTCCATGTATAACGAGAAAATCATTAACGATAACGCATACACAGTGTCGCCCTCCAAGGCTTCTAATATGACTAGGACCAAACAAATCAATATGTAATAATTCTAAGACTCTATGTGCTAATCTCATTCTTAGACTTAAGTGATTCACGTGTTTGTTTGTCCTTTACACAAGATTCACACAACTTAAAGTTGTCTAAATCAATTTTAGGCATTCCTCATACTAGATTCTTACGTTGAAGTTTTTCAAGAGTGGATATGTCAATGTGTCTAAAACGTCTATGCCATAAATTCACGTTTGGTTCATTTGACATAAAACAATTTATTTTTGCATCTAACATATCATCCATAGAAAATGTAAAAATATTTCCTTCTCTTTTTCTTTTTAATACTATTTCTCTATTTTTATTAACAGTTTTTTTTAATACTATTTCTCTATTTTTATTAACAGTTTTGCAACATGAATGAGAAAGACACGCATCAAAACCACTATCAAGAAATTGTGAAATGCTTAGCAAGTTATAGGATAAGTTTCTTACCAAGAATACATTGGAGATCTGAAGGGTGCTTGGATTTCTGATTGTTCCCTTTCTAATTATCATGTCTTCGTTCTTGTCTCCAAAGGTTGCGGATCCACCTTTTGTAACCTTCATCAATTTTGAGAACAAGTTCGGATCACTCATCATGTGCCTTGAGCAAACACTGTCAAGGAACCACTTATTTGCTATATCTTTCGATTTATGTTATCCCTGAAATGTGTAACAATCATTTAAGTACCCTTTATTCTGGGTCCTTAAGGGTTAGTAGTTCAACCTTTTGCAAGAGTACCTTTTGGTACCCAAACTTGGGTGACCTTTCTTGGTCTTACAAAAGGTGAAAAGAAAGATGAAGAAACAATATAATATATGTTGTAATAATTTCTATTTGGCCTATGGACGAATCTACCATTGTGAGCATAAGATGATTTTCGGTTTTGATGAACTAGTTTAGTTCATCTCTTTAAGCACTTCATTAAATGAACTAGTTTAGTTCATTTAACATGGCACCTGAAAATAGCATAAACACAACAAATATTTTCCATATGATTTAAGCCTTAACGCTTAATGGCACATTAGTACAACAATAATATAGTTAAGCATATAAAGCATATTTATCATGTACACATGTTGGTAACATTTAAATCATGCATTTCGAAAACACGTAACATTTAAATCATGCATTTTCAAATCATTCAAACCCCAGTTTCTTAACAATCTCCCCATTTTGATGATTTGCAAAATAACCTCTATTCATGATTTCAATGTGTCATAATCGCTCCCCTACAATCATGCATTCATAAATTTTTAAAATTCAAAATTTGAATTTCGTTTCGTGCTCCCTCTTAAATCAACATCAAGCTACCCTATAAACATTATATTTTTGAATATATACAGGTTCCAAGTCATACATTCTATGTCATCAAGTTACCAAAAATATATCGACATGCCACAAGTCCGTAAACTGAAAATTGCCATATTGAATGACTGCTGAACCGTCACCGACATGTCACATACTTACCATACAAAGATGGACAGCCAATATACACTCCAAATACACAAAAATTCTGTGCACCAAATATCCAATACAGCCCCAAAGTCAAACCATAATCACACGTATCAATTACCTATTATTTGTCTTGATTTGTTGAAAATTCAAATTCAAAATAAATCCTCACATGGCCGAAATTCTTTTCAACTTTTGGAGATGAAATTACACATTGTATTATGTATATTATATGGTACATAACATATTTTACATGTCTAAGAGATTTGAGATTAATTGGAGAAAATCGCGTAATTTCGTTTTTCTACATTCTTGAATGGGACTTTTTTTCTATATGTTGTGACATGTATCTAGACATGTCTTACACATCCAAGACATATCTTGGAGTATTCTAGAAAACTAATTTAAGTGATTATTGAAATATGCCATGTATATGAAGATACTACATCATTATTTGTCAAAATTCAAAAACGATTTTCATCACATGTGAGTTGAGGTCAGGCGGCTGATTGAGCATGTTTGGAACCTAGGTGGAGCTTATTTGGCACTATGTTTGATGGAGAATGATCCACAAATGAATGGTGATATTGATGAAGACCAAGACACATAAGGAAATGATTCAAAATTCAAACAAAATGCTGAAGTTTCAACACATGCTTGGCCGATTTTCTACATATGTTTATCTTCAAATTCATTCCAAAAATGAGGGGCAATCATACTTATGATTGATTGGCAATCAACACATTTGAAAATTTAAAATTTTTTCACATTTTTATTGTTAATTTACAGGTCATATTTTATGTGCCAAGGTGGATAAATGAAGAACCTATCATAGAGTGACAACAAGGCAAAGACACATCACTTGTCCAATCATATTTCGTCAATTAAGCAAAGGTATGTCACAAAGATATACAAGGCATCTTCCAAGAGTATTCAAGACATTCTTCAAGGAGGTCTATAACTTGGTCATTCAGTCAATCAAAAACAAGATCTGAAAATAGAATCTGTTTTCAGAAGTGAGTAATTGGTCACTAAAAGTTTTTAAAAACTAATGTTTCTGCACTCACTATTCAACCCCTTTTCTAGTGGTGCTATACAGGTCCTACAAGTGGTATCAAAGCTTAAGTTATGAGACGGGTCTAGTTTTTGTCCAATCCTTGTCACGGTTTTTGTTCATAGTGTAGGATCTGCAAGGCACCACTAGAAGGGGGGGTTGAATAGGTGGTGCGGAAAGTGTGGTTTTTAAAATTTGTTTAAAACTAAACAACTCAACTTCTGAAAACAGATTCTGTTTTCAGGACTAGTTTTAAAACGTTTTTAAAACCAGGTTGTAGGTCTTCAAAAATTCTGAAATTTTGAGAGAACTTAGCCTCAGATGTTATGAGTGTCTCCTAAAAATTTCAGATTTAAATTCAACCTTTAACCCCTTCAAAAATTGTTGATGGTCATATTGCGCGAATCTGCCAGAAACGGTACACTGTTTTGAAAAATTAATTTCTATTTGTACACACCTTCAAATGCTCTGAAAATTTAACCACTAACCCCTTATATCTTGCATTTAAATAGGTTGAAACAGTTTTGAATAATTCCTTCGGGAAGTTAGTCAAATACACGCAAAGTCTCAACCTTTGCAAGCCTGAAAATCAGACTGCACTAGTCTCAAAACTTTGGATATGTGAGTGACTTATACTTATCCAAAAGGGTTGAAACTTGTGCCAAATTAACCCTAAGACTTGTGGCTATGTTTCTGAAAATGTTTGTAATTTTGAAAGTCGTTTACTATTTTTACGAACGTAAACAAAAAGAGTAAACAGTGCTGAAACAGAATATAAGTGCAGAAAGTAAATGACACCGAGAATTTTATACTGGTTCGGTTATAAACAACCTACTCCAGTCTTCAAGGAACACCTTCCTTGGTTTACACTAGTCACACAACACAAATACACCTTACCACAGGGTTGATAGAGTTACACACCAACTCCAACCCTTTACAAACCTTGTACGATGAATACAATTCGCACGAACACCACCACCTTGCAAGAATGAAGATTGATCACACCTTGATCAATCTTTTACAAAGATATAGAGTATGTGGTGGTATATAACAAGCCTGTTCAAGAGTAAGAATATAAGTACAATAGGCTTTCAAGAAGAAGAAAGAAAGAGAGTGTAGAAGAAGAAAGCTAGAACACTTTTTGATCTTTCAATTTTCAACACTTGTTCTTGTCTTTTGTTTTTGCTCATCTTCTTTCCTTTTATGCTCATATGGCCGTCCCCCTTGTAGTATCCCCCTCTTGAAAATTGTCTTCTAAGTCCTTGGGAGAATGTGTGGCATCATTGTGACATGATCTTGCTTACTTGGCACCTTCTCATTGGAAGATCATTTAACCTTTGCTTACTTGGCAATTCATGATTGGTTGAATGTTGTCATCATTGATGACTTGGAAAAATCTGAATATATCACTCAAAAACATGTGCCAAAATCAACATAGAATAATTTTCATAATACACAAGATTGTCACATAAATTTTGCAAGACAAAATTCCTCCCATACAAGGATAAAAATCGGCCATTAAGAGGTTTTAGCATGCTGAAATTTCAGCATGTGATACATGGCTCTTTAATTCAAAATATTTCCATTTCTCTTTGATTTTTCTTTTTAAAATAAATCATTAATTGATGGCAAATATCCTTATCAAATTGGAAATGAACTTGGACACCCTTATGACCATCAATTCGGCCAAGACATAACACACACATGCTGAAAAATTTCAGCATGTGTGATATATAAAATATCACTCTTTATGGCTTTGAAAATTATTCAAATTGCTTCCATTTCTTCTTCCAATCATCCACATAATTCAAGACACAAGATATAGCCTAATTAATATGAGAATTTCAGCTAGCCTTATTTCAACATGCTGAAATTTTCAGCATGTGTTTCAAATGAGACAAAGTTTGAAACCTTACCATTTGTAGCTTCTTTCTTTAATTCACCAGCATTGTATGATTGATTCTTGACCAATCAATATGCCAACAAGGCTCCACATAGGCTCCATCTCAGCTGTAGGTGGCGTGGAAGATGTATATGCATGTGCTGAAATTTATTTTTGCTAACTTTGTAAAATAGTGCACATTTAATAATACACACATGTTATATTCCAATCAGCCCTTAATTTAATTTTCTAGAACACTTTAAGATGTATGACATATGTAAAAAGTGTCTAGATACGTGTCGTATAATGTGCCAAAAATATTACATGTGTTGTGTACGTAGAAAACCGAATTCTCGATATTTATCGATTACCCGATTTTTCTCTAATTAAATTCCAACTTTTTGCACATGTTATATATATTATGTTACACATAATATACATAATATAAACTTTAATATTCAGCTTATAAGGCTGATTAAAGTGGCGCCTAGACATGTGACAAAATTGAAATTGGAATCTCCACAATTTGGCCTTAATGTGGGGTGATTTGTGTGTGCCAACATGGAATGATTTTATGGCTGCACATAACATCATACCCACAAAATTTTTGAGTATTTTTGAAGTGTAGGGGCTGGCCATCTATTTATGGCAAGTACGTGACACGTTGGCGAAGTTTCGGTATTCGCCCGATACGACAATTTTCGATTTAGAACCTTTTAACGTGTCGTATTTAATTTTTCATCACCATGACTTATATCATATGATATAAGACCTGAATATACTCATAAATATGAGTTAAGTATAGTGGTGTGACGTTAACGTACGTACGTAAAATATATAACGTGTTTGTAGTACGTTGGAATGCATGTGTATGTGCCTTTTAAAAAAAATCTGAAAATATATATTTATATATGTTTGTGGCCGTGTATATTAATGAGGGGAGGAGGAGGAGACTTTCCTTCCTTAGCCTTGTTGCCTTTGTGCCTTTTCTAAATGTTGCTTCCCTTAATGAACTACTTAGTTTAATTAACTAAGTATTTCACTTAATAAACTAGTTTAGTTCATTAATGGTGGCACCTGAAAATAGTATAAACACAACAAATGTTTGCCATATGATGTAAGCTTTAACGCTTCATGGTTCGTTAGTACGACAACATTATATATGAGCTAAATAAGGCAAGTAATAAGCAATGTCATGCACACGTTTGTTTATCAGTCATTTAAATCACATATTTTGAAATCATTCAAACCCTTTTTTCTCTACAATCTCCCCCATTTGATGATTTTCAAAATAACCTATGCACATGATTTAAATCCTATCGCTCCCCTTTCAATTATGCATAAATTCAAAATACGAAATTTAAATTTCGTATCCGCTCCCCCTTGATTTATGCAATCAGTATTAATTTGTATCTTTCTCTCTCCCCCTTAAATCATGCTTTTTCTACCCCTTTATTTTGGAAAGCAATCAAAATATGCCTGAAAAATTATCCATTTCATATAACGTGCGTTCGTAAGGGTTGTTTATTCAACCCTTTGAAAATGTCCCTTTTGGTACCCACATTTGGGTGACCTTTCTAGGTCTTCCAAAAGGTGAGAAAGATGATGAGAACGTAACATAATATACTTTGGGTGTAACTGTATCTGGCCTTTGGCCAAGAACTCCTTTATACGCATTATATGTAGGACGTTTTTTATATGTCCTTGTGTTTGTGTGCGTAGTGCGTGGATGGAATGAATGCCGTGTATGCATCACTCTTTTCTTTTCATATCTATATGGTACAACGTTGTATTTTGCATGATATGATGAAGAAGTGGGGCGTGATGAGGGAAGAGGTCTTTGCGTCATCTTAGACGCCGTTTTTGGCTTTGGGGTGTCTACTTTCTTAGACACAACGAACTTAGTTGGTTTGGTGAATGCTTCGTTTGTCTCAACGTATCCCAAACCTGTTTTGTCACTATCATGCTTTTGTGATAAGATAATACGATGCAGCATGTTAGATCCAGTGTCAAATTGTTTCACCTTTTTCTCTACATCCGCATTCCTTGATTTCAAGTTTGAAATCTCAGATTTCAATTCAGTGTTCTCGGATGTCAATGATGAAATTTCA
This sequence comes from Eustoma russellianum, assembly GCA_036186865.1. Taxonomy (NCBI): domain Eukaryota; kingdom Viridiplantae; phylum Streptophyta; class Magnoliopsida; order Gentianales; family Gentianaceae; genus Eustoma; species Eustoma russellianum. The sequence goes on from AP025049.1 coordinate 10,196,821, forward strand.
GATTTTAATGAATTTATAATGCATGACGACTGTTCTTTTGAATCGTTTAATTGAGACACAAGATCTTTGTTAGAAGATTCTAACAATTTTTTGTCTTCAATAAATCGCTTCTTTTCTTTTGCAAGAGTCTTTGAAAACTTATGCAATTCTAAATATTGACTAAATAAATCATCATAAGAACATTCAGAATCGGAATCAGAGTCCGAAGATACCTCATTTGATGCTTTAGATGTAAAGCATACTTGTGCCTTGTGTTCTTCCGTATCATCAGTCTCAGAGTCGGATGTGTCACTCCAAGTGGAGGCTTTGAAGGCTCTTCTCCTTTGCTTAGGTTCTGAGACGAGTCTATTCTTGTTCCGATCCTTGTCAGGGTATTTGTTTGTTTTCTTTTCTTTATTAGGGCAGTCATATGATAGATGTCCAAGTTTGCCGCATTCATAGCACTTTATTTCCTTATTTTTATTTTTATGATCCTTAGATGAGGTAGACTTATGTTTAATCGATTTTATCAATATTTTTCTTAATCTTTTAGCCATCGTGATTAAGTCCTCATCATCGGAATCTATGTCACTATCATCTACGACGTATTCATTTGATTTAAATGCTATAGCCCTATCATTATTAAATATGGACTCAGAATGTCTTAAAGCAAGTTTGTTTTCATATACCTTAAGTGATCCGATTAGTTCTTCCATTTTAATCGATTTGGTCTCTTTGCTTTCTTCTATGACCGTTACTTTAGGGTCCCACTCGGATGGAAGGCTTCGCAAGACCTTTTGTACCTTTTCCTGCATAGTGAAGGCTTTGCCAAGAGACTCAAGAGAATTGTAAATGTTAGTCAAGCGTAAATCCATCAACAATAGACTCATTTGGCAATAATTTAAAGGACTCAAGTGTGGACATAAGCATATTAATTTTGGACTCCTTTACTTGGCTAGTCCCTTCATGTTTCATTTCAAGAATATGCCACATCTCTTGAGACTAGAACAATTAGACACGTAACTAGCCTCACTTTTACTTAGGCCGTTTAATAGTAGTTGCATGGCTTTAGCATTCATACTCAACTTCTTTTTGTCATCACTAGTGTATTCTTGTTTCGTTTTTATAACCTCTAGTGTGACACCATCAATAATTGACATCTTAGTAGGAACAAATGAACCGTCTTCTATGATGGACCATAGATCAATATCAATAGCCATAAGAAAAAGTTTCATTCTTAATTTCCATTGAATAAAAGACTCACCGTCGAAAAGAGGAGACCTTACAGTTGACATTCCTTCTTGCACGGTTGTGGTTGCCATCTCACGTAGATCGTTGGATCCTTTTGTTGTGAGTGTTCCTGCACTCTGATACCAATTGTAGGATCTACAAGGCACCACTAGAAGGGGGGTTGAATAGGTGGTGCGGAAAGTGTGGTTTTTAAAATTTGTTTAAAACCAACCAACTCAACTTCTGAAAACAGATTCTGTTTTCAGGACCAGTTTTAAAACGTTTTTAAAACCAGGTTGTAGGTCTTCAAAAATTCTGAAATTTTGAGAGAACTTAGCCTCAGATGTTATGAATGTCTCCTAAAAATTTCAGATTTAAATTCAACCTTTAACCCCTTCAAAAATTGTTGATGGTCATATTGCGCGAATCTGCCAGAAACGGTACTCTGTTTTGAAAAATTAATTCCTATTTGTACACAACTTCAAATGCTCTGAAAATTTAACCACTAACCCCTTATATCTTGCATTTAAATAGGTTGAAACAGTTTTGAATAATTCCTTCGGGAAGTTAGTCAAATACACGCAAAGTCTCAACCTTTGCAAGCCTGAAAATCAGACTGCACTAGTCTCAAAACTTTGGATGTGTGAGTGACTTATACTTATCCAAAACGGTTGAAACTTGTGCCAAATTAACCCTAAGACTTGTGGCTATGTTTCTGAAAATGTTTGTAATTTTGAAAGTCGTTTACTATTTTTACGAACGTAAACAAAAAGAGTAAACAGTGCTGAAACAGAATATAAGTGCAGAACGTAAATGACACCGAGAATTTTATACTGGTTCGGTTATAAACAACCTACTCCAGTCTTCAAGGAACACCTTCCTTGGTTCACACTAGTCACACAACACAAATACACCTTACCACAGGGTTGATAGAGTTACACACCAACTCCAACCCTTTACAAACCTTGTACGATGAATACAATTCGCACGAACACCACCACCTTGCAAGAATGAAGATTGATCACACCTTGATCAATCTTTTACAAAGATATAGAGTATGTGGTGGTATATAACAAGCCTATTCAAGAGTAAGAATATAAGTACAATAGGCTTTCAAGAAGAAGAAAGAAAGAGAGTGTAGAAGAAGAAGGCTAGAACACTTTTTGATCTTTCAATTTTCAACACTTGTTCTTGTCTTTTGTTTTTGCTCATCTTCTTTCCTTTTATGCTCATATGGTCGTCCCCCTTGTAGTATCCCCCTCTTGAAAATTGTCATCTAAGTCCTTGGGAGAATGTGTGGCATCATTGTGACATGATCTTGCTTACTTGGCACCTTCTCATTGGATGATCATTTAACCTTTGCTTACTTGGCACTTCATGATTGGTTGAATGTTGTCATCATTGATGACTTGGAAAAATCTGAATATATCACTCAAAAACATGTGCCAAAATCAACATAGAATAATTTCCATAGTACACAAGATTGTCACATAAATTTTGCAAGTCAAAATTCCTCCCATACAAGGATAAAAATCGGTCATTGAGAGGTTTTAGCATGCTGAAATTTCAGCATGTGATACATGGCTCTTTAATTCAAAATATTTCCATTTCTCTTTGATTTTTCTTTTTAAAATAAATCATCAATTGATGGCAAATATCCTTATCAAATTGGAAATGAACTTGGACACCCTTATGACCATCAATTCGGCCAAGACATAACACACACATGCTGAAAAATTTCAGCATGTGTGATATATAAAATATCACTCTTTATGGCTTTGAAAATTATTCAAATTGCTTCCATTTCTTCTTCCAATCATCCACATAATTCAAGACACAAGATATAGCCTAATTAATATGAGAATTTCGGCCAGCCTTATTTCAACATGCTGAAATTTTCAGCATGTGTTTCAAATGAGACAAAGTTTGAAACCTTACCATTTGTAGCTTCTTTCTTTAATTCACCAACATTGTATGATTGATTCTTGAGCAATCAATATGCCAACAAGGCTCCACATAGGCTCCATCTCAGCTGTAGGTGGCGTGGATGATGTATATGCATGTGCTGAAATTTTTTTTTGCTAACTTTGTAAAATAGTGCACATTTAATAATACACACATGTTATATTCCAATCAGTCCTTAATTTAATTTTCTAGAACACTTTAAGATGTATGACATATGTAAAAAGTGTCTAGATACGTGTCGTATGATGTGCCAAAAATATTACATGTGTTGTGTACGTAGAAAACCGAATTTTCGATATTTATCGATTACCCGATTTTTCTCTAATTAAATTCCAACTTTTTGCACATGTTATATATATTATGTTACACATAATATACATAATATAAATTTTAATATTCAGCTTATAAGGCTGATTAAAGTGGCGCCTAGACATGTGACAAAATTGAAATTGGAATCTCCACAATTTGGCCTTAATGTGGGGTGATTTGTGTGTGCCAACATGGAATGATTTTATGGCTGCACATAACATCATACCCACAAAATTTTTGAGTATTTTTGAAGTGTAGGGGCTGGCCATCTATTTATGGCAAGTACGTGACACGTTGGCGAAGTTTCGGTATTCGCCCGATACGACAATTTTCGGTTTAGAACCTTTTAACGTGTCGTATTTAATTTGTCATCACCATGACTTATATCATATGATATAAGACCTGAATATACTCATAAATATGAGTTAAGTATAGTGGTGTGACGTTAACGTACGTACGTAAAATATATAACGTGTTAATAGTACGTTGGAATGCATGTGTATGTGCATTTTAAAAAAAATCTGAAAATATATATTTATATATGTTTGTGGCCGTGTATATTAATGAGGGGAGGAGGAGGAGACTTTCCTTCCTTAGCCTTGTTGCCTTTGTGCCTTTTCCAAATGTTGCTTCCCTTAATGAACTACTTAGTTTAATTAACTAAGTACTTCACTTAATGAACTAGTTTAGTTTATTAATGGTGGCACCTGAAAATAGTATAAACACAAATGTTTGCCATATGATGTAAGCTTTAACGCTTCATGGCTCGTTAGTACGGCAACATTATATATGAGCTAAATAAGGCAAGTAATAAGCAATGTCATGCACACGTTTGTTTATCAGTCATTTAAATCACATATTTTGAAATCATTCAAACCCCTTTTTCTCTACACATAGTTTTGTCCTTGTTTGAACAGTCATAAGATATGTGTCCAAGTCTTCCACAGTCATAACATTTGATATCTTTAACATTATTCTTATTTTTATTTTTCTTAGATGAAATAGCCTTAGGGTTGTTTTTAAAAGAGTTTCTCATGATATTTCTTAATCTTTTGGACAACACGATTAGATCTTCATTATCATAATCCGTGTCACTATCATCTACGCGAACGGAAGAGGTAGAGACATATTCATTTGATTTAAACACTATAGTCTTATCTTGTTTAGAATTCGATTCCGATTTCCTTAGAATGAGTTTGTTTTCATATACCTTTAGAGATCCGATCAATTCTTCCATTTTTATTGACTTTCTTTCCTTACTTTCTTCAATTGCGCTCACTTTCGGATCTCATTCGGATGGAAGGCTTCTCAATAATTTTTATACTTTTCCCGTGAAGAAAAAATCTTGCCAAGAGACTCAAGAGAATTGTAGATGTTAGTCAATCTTAAATCCTTATCAACTATAGATTCATTCGGTAATAATTTAAAGGATCCAAGAGTAGACATAAGCATATTGATCTTGGACTCTTTTACTTGACTAGTTCTTTCATGCTTCATTTATACACACCTAAACATCTCTTGTGCACTAGAACAATTAGACATGTAACTAGATTCACTTTTACACAATCCATTTAAGAGAAGTTGCATGGCTTTAGCATTCATACTCAATTTCTTTTTATCATCACTAGTATATTATTGCTTCAGTTTTATGACTTATAAAGTAACACCATCAACCGTGGACATATTAGATGGAACAAACGGACCATCTTCTATGATAGACCATAAATCTATATCAATAGCCATAAGAAAAAGTTTCATGCGAAGTTTTCATTGAATAAATGACTCACCATCGAAAATGGGAGGCCTTTGGATTGACATACCTTCTTGCTCAGTTTTGTGGCTAGTGGATGTCATCTCACAAAGATTGTTATATCTTCTTGATGTGAGTGAACCTTGCTCTGATACCTCTTGTAGGACCTGTATAGCACTACTAGAATGGGGGTTGAATAGTGATCGCTGAAAAATTGGTTTTAAAAAACTTTTAGTGACCAATTACTCACTTCTAAAAACAGATGCTGTTTTCAGTTCATGTTCTTGCATCGTTTTCATAGCCATAGAAAAAATAGCAAACATTTTTCAAAAAGTATCAAACTTTGTAGAAACATAGATAAAGGTCTTAGGTTTCATTTGAGACAAGTTTCATTGAATTTGGATAAGTATAAGTCATCTAAACGTTTATAGTTCTGATACTAGTGCAATCTGATTTTCAGGTTTGCAAAGATTGAGAACATCAACGTGGTTGATATGCTTGCCAAAGGAATTTTGAAAAACTGTTTCCACCCTTTAAGTTATACATCTTAAGGGTCATTCCATAAAATTTCAGAGCATTTAGAGTTGTCATTAATTGGGAATTAATTTTTCATTCTAAGAAAATGTTTCTGGCAGATTGACAGAGTATAAGTAAAAAAACATTTGTTCATGGCCTTATACTTTGAATTTTAATATGAAATTTTTATGACACATTGATAACATCTGAAAGTACATTGTCAAAAAATTTCATGAATTTTGGAGGACAGAACTTGATCATTTAGTTAATCAAAAATAGGATATGAAAACAGAATCTGTTTTCAGAAGTGAGTAATTGGTAACTAAAAGTTTTAAAAATCAATTTTTCTGAACTCACTATTCAACCCCTCTTCTAGTGGTGCTACACATGTCCTACAGTATGTTAATGACGTGTCGATGAAATACCGGGATATAAGCTTGTCGTCTTGAGAAAAAAAGAGTCTGATCAATCTTCAGAAACAGAACCAGTAAATATAGATACAAATATCATAGAAAATATTTCTAATGTGCCACAGGATTTTTTATTTGTTTTAAGAGAAATAACATCAAGAAAATATCTAATAAGAGTAACCATAAAATTCTCAGAACAATATTATTTAGATACAATTGCTCTATTTGATACAGGAGCAGATTTAAATTGTATTAAAACTAATTTGGTTCCAAAATCTTATAGAGAATCTACAACCATTAAACTCTCTACAGCAAATAATACTAAATTACAAGTCAAATGTAAGACTGAAGCTTATATTATAAAATCAAATACATCAATAAAAACAATGTTTTTAGTAGTAGATGATATACATCATGCAGTTATACTAGGAATACCTTTTATGAATTTAATTACACCATATTGTTAGTGTATGTGCCCTAGACCATGATTTAGATATTTATGTTATACATTTATTATTAATAAAAGAGGTTTTATTATCATTATTGTTGGTTAGTATGTTACACAATTTTGATATATGTCCCTGATTTATTATTGTTATAGAGATAAAATAATTTATAATTAGTATGAGTATTGATTTGATAATCATGAGATGATTATGTGTATGGTGATACAAATCGATTTCATAGATACTTGTTAGAGAACAGTGTATTGGATAGACCCATCATGAGATTACTACATGGATTAGCGTCATAAGTAAATCTCATGATAGTCATGTTTTAATCCTTTAACTTGAGATTGTCATAGTTTCCAACATAAGGACTATTATATTTTGACATGATCAAACGTTATCCGTAACTAGATAATAATAAAGGTCATGATTGAATGTGATAGAAATTATGTAGAGGATATTGAACAATCAAGATAGAATTTGTCCCTCTCTTTTGAGAGAGATATCTTTGGGCCCCTCGATTAGTGAGACTGTGAAATGCATGGCCGTGCTCAAATGAATTGATAGTGTGATCAATATCATTTGTTTTATCAGACTACTTAGAGATCGAGTAATCATATGTTTGAACAATATAAGTATGACGCTGACCATGACTTATGTTCAAACTAGATATCGTGTGACAAAGGGATTAATGCATGTGCTATTATTAGGCTAGTTGGACTGTACTCGTATTAATTGAGTAGTCGTAATGCCTTGCTAGAGGCCAATTACGACTTGTTGGTTTCATAGAGATTTAATCAACTACCAATTAATAGGGCCTATCGGGTCACACACGAGAATGCGTATGGCTGAGATTAATAATATTAATAATATTAATATTAGATATTAATTATTATTATTATTATCGTTTTTAATATTAATAATATTAATATTGGATATTAATTATTATTATTATTATTTTTGTTTTTTTATGTATATATTTATATCATCGGATAATAACAATAGAATCCATATCTGATATGGATTTTGATTGGTTTTTATCTAATCCTAACAGAATCCGTATTTGGTGCGGATTATGATAGGCATTAACCAATCCGATCTGGAATCGGATTTTGATATCTATATATATGTGTATAGCATGGTGTATCTCGTACACTAAGCAATCAGCAGAAAACGAAAAGATAAAAATCGTTTTTTGAGAAAAGCAGAGTTCTCAGCTGCGCCGTTTAAGAGCTAGCACTCAGGACGGAAGCATTCGTGTGGATACCGACAGAGGGTGTTCGTGTTTTCGCACCTCTTCCACCTGTGGATTTCGAATCTTTGGAGGTATTTTTTTACGTTTCTTTCATCGATTAAACGAACAACATGGATCCTTGGTAGGAAATCGGAGATCTAGTTTTGTTTTTCCGCTGCGCGTTTTGCAGTGATCTTGTCGGATTTCCTAACAGTGGTATCAGAGCCACTTGTTGATTCCGTTTAAATCGATTATATCATGCTTATGTGATTATATGTTTACTGTTTTTCGTATGGCATGATATGTATAAAACACTGATTCGGATTTCATATGATGAGAGAAGAATGGTGTTTTTCAATTCGTTTTCATGAGATGATTGGTATACGGCGCTATTCGTTTGTCATGTGATGATTAAAACGGACTCTGTTTATATTAGATATAAACACAAGATATGTGTAAAACCCTATTCGAATCTCATCTGGTGAGAGCGGATTGATGTTTTCAAATCGTTTTCATGAGATGATATAACCCGAGATTATTATAAATGGCAGAATTCGTTTGTCATATGATGACTAAAACAATTCGGTTTATCTCAGATATAAAACATACGATTGATGATTCTGTTTTCGTGTTACGAATGGCAGATTATCAATTTAATTGATGATTCTGTTTTCGTGTTTCAAAAGACAGAGTATCAGTTCGATGATGATTTTGATTTCGGGTTTCGGATGGCAGATTATCAATTTGATTGATGATTCTGTTTTAAAGTTTTCTAATGACGGCTATCGATTCGATCGATGCTTCTGTAAGGGTTTACCGTAATCAAAACAGAAAGATCGTTAGTGTTCCGAAAAGAAAATTATCAATTTGATTGGTTTTTTCTGTTTGGCTTCGAGGGGCGCTGCCCCTCGACCCTGCCTAGGGGCGCTGCCCCTCGGAACCCCACCCGCTAACCAGCTAGTGGGACCGCCGTATGCGTACGCCCTATAGTTCGTTACCGTGACATTGAGAATATCAATATATATTTATTTGTTATAATATGTTTGTGTAAAATATATTATAATTGTTGATGTCTTTGCATGGTGCATAGCATGGCCTTAGGACCTATGTGATTGACTTAGTCATATTTCTATTTTGGGTTATTTTGGCATGCGTGCCGCTGTAGTTTTTGTTGTATTTTATTATACAAGTAGTTAGGTTTTTCTTTATTATTGTAATAAATGAAGAATCAAGCTACAAAAGGGGTGATGACGAAACACACCAAGGACAAGTGGATTCCATAGAGATGGAGGCACGAGCTTAAGACAAGAAGATATGTATCATTGCAAATGTTGTAATAGGAAGTTTTTCACATAGGGTTTCCTTTATGATCTTCATTTGGTCTCATGAAGATCATATTTAGTTTGGTCATGCTATGTCACGTTTACATATTTATCATTTTGTATGAGATGCGTGGATGATAGATTATATATATGCATATAGGATGCTATTATAATATGCAATGCAAGACATAAACTAAATTGAACCCTCATTAATAATTTAAGTCTTGATGCCATCCATGTTTTAAACACCTATTAAAACTGAGATTGTATTAAAGTAGGTATTGCCAAAGCAATGTGCTTTAAACATTCCTAGCTACGTAGGATGAGTAATAATGCTACTCATATGTTTAAAATTGGTTCGACTTAATTGGGCTATCAAAACGGTTTTGGGCCCAAGGCATTAGATGGAATCTAACATACAATGATATATGATGTCATTATTCCATAAAATCTAAGAGTTACATGAGATGTAATTGGTAAAGAAGTTACCTACCTAAATAACTTAATTTTAAGCGTCATGCCAAAGCTGAGTTTAGAATTAAGTCAAATATGGATCTTAGCTCACTAAAATATTTCTTTTGAGGGTTATGTTTTAGTGGGAGTTTTTATAAATTTTAACCTCATTATTAATAAAGTGTTACTTTGCATGTTTTGTAGATCATAAATGGGTGCTAATAACAATTCCACCTTATCGTTGCGATCTATCCTTGAGAAGAAAAAACTAAAAGAATATGGGACTAATTTTGTTGACTGGTTTCGAAACTTGAGAATTGTTCTCAAGCAAGAAAAGAAGCCCTACGTGCTCGATGACCCTGTCCCTGAACCCCCTCCTGCTGATGCTTCTGTTGCTGCTAGGAATAAGCATAAGAAGCATGTGGAAGATTCCAACGACATAGGATGTCTTATGTTGGCAACTATGTGTCCAGGACTTCAGAAGGACCTGGAACACTTAGAGTGTGCATCTCAAACAAGCTTTCCAACAACGGGCTAGGCAGGATAGGTTCGACACCGCTGTCGCACTTTTTGACCGTAAGATGTCTGAAGGTGAATTTGTTAGCGCTCATGTTTTGAAGATGAAAGACTATATAGATCACCTTGCAAGACTTGGATATCCCCTGAGTTTGGAACTCGCCACGGATTTGATCCTACACTCTTTACCTAGCAGTTTCTCTCAGTTCGTCATGAACTACAATATGAATAATATGGAAAAGTCCATTCCTGAGCTACATAGTATGCTCAAAACTGCTGAGGGGAATATCAAAAAGCCTACTCAGGTATTGAGTGTCAATATCAAGCCAATGAAAAAGAAGGTCCATGGAGAAACATGAAGATTTTTATTAATCAACAAGATAATTTTAATGTACAGACGTTTTCTTCTTATGTAGGAGTTGTTTACAAGGGCTCAACCGGCTAGAATATATCAATGGCTAGTATGATGTTGACAGAATTGACAATGATATGTCAGTTAACAACTATATTTTATACAGCGAAAGTTTTTTCTTTTTTTGCTATACCACATAGATGGTAGTGTCTTTGTGTGTTTTCTGCTCAACTCTTTAGCTTAGCATCTTGTTATGTGCATGTGTGTGCTATGCTCTACATCTGGTTATGTATAATGTCTAAGTGTGTTCTGTTTAGCACTATTCTAAACAACATGTAGTTATGTACAGTGCTAACTGCATATTCTGCTCTGCATCTACTTATATCCAGTGTCTAATCGTGTTCTATTCAGCACTCTTTTGCTATACGTCTAGTCATATACAGTGAGCCTAAGTGTGCTCTGTTCGGCAGACAGTATTCATTTCCTTATAGTGTCCTATTCTCATCAGCTGGCCACTACCACATTTCAACGGTTCAAAATGATACACCTGTTTTGCCTTGTTATTTGATTTCTTTATTTATGCAGAAATTTTAAAACGGGGATAGTGTTAAGTTTTTACTTTTTTGGGCATAAATTTCGTGAGTAATATGGACTAGGTGAGCAAAAGTCCAGAAATAGAGGGGTATAATTTGATATCCTGGGCCCAAAAAAAAAAAAAAAAAAATTCGCCATTTCTCAGATGTTCTAGATTGTTCCGTCAGTCAAAGGGAAAAACCCAAAACTGGGACAGGGTGGAGAGCGTCACCATATCTTCTTTTATCTCCACCTAAAACCCATCCCCGAAGCTTGAGATAAACCCCTTGGTCCTCTCTTCCTTCACTTTCCCCGCCTGGAGAACCTTAGTTTGCTTGAAATCTCACATTCCATTTCAGGTAATTGTTGTTGAAATATGACATATGTTTTGCTGTAATTGTTATAATTCGACGTTTATTGAGCATCTATCTTTTATGCGTAGCTTGTTTGGGTTTTGTTGTTTTCGTTTTTTGATACATTGGAGGTGGAATTTCATCACATCTTTATTTTTCTAGTACTGTGTTTGTTTTGTGTTTGTTTTTGTTTTTGTTTTGGTGCCTTGTTATCAATGAAGTCGATGGTTGCAGATGATGCAGAATGTTTAATGATGTATGCGTTCAACTTTATAGATTTAGGTCTGGTCGGATAAGTTCGGGTCGATGTTGAATAGTGGACCAGTGGACTTGTGATTTTCGGTTTTAGCTTGTATTATTTTGTCTTAACCAACGAATGAATGATAGTCCAGAAAAATGTAAGTAGCTAACAGCTATTATGAGATAGTTTTGCATCAGACCTATGGGTTTCTATTCTTTGTGTCAAAGTGGGTTTCCTTTTTTTCCACTTTGTTTGAAGATATTTGTAATTCTTGCAACTTTTTGGATCTTTTGTGAGTTCGTTTAAACAGGGTTCAGTTTATCTGGCTTCACACTTTTTTCCCTTGTGATTTTTCAGTGATTTAATTAGAAAATGGCATCAAGTTTTGTTGGGGTACCTTCAGTTGGATCCTTGGCAGTTACTGATAGTAAGCTCAGAACACGTACAACTGACTTAGGATCTTTGGCTTCCGTAGCATCAAGTTCTTTTTCAAGGAGAAGGAATATTGTTTTCAGGAAACAACGCACCTCGCAGATAACTGCCGCTGCGAAGGAACTGTACTTCAATAAAGATGGTTCAGCTATTAGAAAGTTACAAGTAAGCATTCAAAAGAGAAGATAATAACGGCTAAGAAAGATTTTCAAAAGAAAACTGTTCATTGGTTGTAAACTTCTACTGCAGTTTTTTCTTTTACTGACCGGTTTTTGTTCCAGAAATCCCTGATGCCTGCTTTGCTTTTTCTTGTCGCAGAGCGGAGTGGACAAGCTTGCTGAATTAGTTGGGGTTACCCTAGGTCCAAAGGGAAGGAATGTGGTCCTTGAGAGCAAGTATGGTGCCCCCAAAATTGTTAACGATGGGGTCACAGTGGCCAGAGAGGTGAACTGATACTATTTTGCTTGGAATCTAAAGCTAGTTTTCAGCTTACAAAGTATGCGCTGGTTAACTATGGTTTTTAACGTTCGACGGGCACATGTTTATCTTAATACTTCTTACTGTTGCGCCTCTTCGAAGGATATTGTTGTTGTGGGGGTTAGCAACCGTTTGTCTGGTGTAGTTTAATTTGTGCGTCTTCTGATTACAAATGAGATGTGCTTGGCTATCTAATATAGTCCAGCGGATCTTCTTTTGATGTTTACCCTGTCATTGATGAAACAATGTTTTCTCCTTTAGGTTGAGCTGGAGGATCCAGTTGAGAACATTGGAGCGAAATTGGTGAGGCAAGCTGCTTCCAAAACCAATGACTTGGCTGGGGATGGAACGACAACATCTGTTGTTCTTGCACAAGGTCTTATTGCTGAAGGAGTGAAGGTCTGTCTAACCTTCGTGTGTTCCAGATTTAGCCTTTTGACATTTGAAAAGTTGCTTATTGGATCAATCTATTCTTTTGGAATCTTTAGAACTTACTACTTACATCATCCTTGCAGGTGGTTGCAGCTGGTTCCAACCCTGTCTTGATCACTCGTGGGATTGAGAAAACAGCAAAAGCTTTGGTTGCTGAACTCAAATTAATGTCTAAAGAGGTAATTCATCTATGCGTGAAAAACCAAAAACAGGCTTAATGGATGCCAAAAACAGGCTTAATGATAGTGCGGGGTCTTGCAATTGGCTATATTTTACTCACGTAATATAAGCTGTGAGTGAGTCTATGCATCACACACATTTGCAGAGAGTGTCGCTGTAAGAAAAGATATTTACGCTAGTACGACTGGTTGATGTGTCATCAGCGTCTCGGTTTGTCCATGGTTAATGTAACATTCTTCACACATGTTTGTCACATTCACATTTGGCAAACTTGTATCTTCTTGTTGGCTTCTCATTAAGGTTCTCTAATCTGTTTAACAAATTCCCCTGCCTCCTCTGTCTGCCCTTTTCTTGTTGGTACTTGGAAAAAAACTGCAGGTAGAAGATAGTGAACTAGCAGACGTTGCTGCAGTTAGTGCTGGGAATAACTATGAAGTTGGAAAAATGATAGCGGAAGCCATGAGCAAAGTTGGCCGGAAGGGTGTCGTGACACTTGAGGAGGGAAAAAGTGCAGAAAACAGTTTAAGGGTTGTTGAAGGAATGCAGTTTGACCGCGGTTACATTTCCCCTTACTTCGTCACTGACAGTGAGAAGATGACTGCTGAATATGAGAACTGCAAGGTAGCCTTCTGATTTTAGAGCACTGCAGATATATAGAAGCGGAAATAATAATTTTTTCGTGAATTCTAATGAGTGTTTCTGCTTCTGTAGCTTCTGTTGGTTGACAAGAAAATAACTAATGCAAGGGATCTTGTTAATATACTGGAAGATGCTATTAGAAGTGGCTATCCGGTTCTAATAATTGCTGAAGATATTGAGCAAGAAGCTCTTGCTACACTTGTGGTGAACAAGCTCAGAGGTGCCCTAAAAATTGCTGCTCTCAAAGCACCTGGTTTTGGTGAACGCAAAAGCCAGTATCTTGATGACATTGCCATTATGACTGGAGGTACTCTGATGGTCCCCATGCATATCTATTTCTAAGCCTCTTGCTTATTCTTCCTTTTCCTCCTTCCTTACTTGGTAATAGATTAATTATGCACTGGGCCTATGTTTAGGTACTGTGATTAGGGAAGAGGTGGGTCTTACACTGGACAAGGCTGACAAAGAAGTTCTGGGGCATGCTGCAAAGGTTGTGTTAACCAAGGATACAACAACAATTGTTGGTGATGGGAGCACCCAGGATGCTATCAACAAGCGTGTCGCACAGATTAAAAACCTGATTGAGGTTGGTTTCCTTTTATTGACTTGCGTGCATAACCTAGAAAATGTCTATCTGTTTATTATACTAAATTGTTTTCTAACAGGCTGCAGAACAAGATTACGAGAAGGAAAAATTGACTGAAAGAATCGCCAAATTATCAGGCGGTGTTGCTGTTATTCAGGTAATATTGTTAATAGGCTAACTTCTAGAACTTGAGATGTTATACATTTATAAGAGAGACAGTAGTTTTTTCTTTTTTTTAATGAAAAGTGAAACCATGTTTGTAGTGGTGTTTTTGACCTGCTGTTGTGTTTGGCTGAAGATTTAAGTCAACTTATGATTTGGGTTCTTTCAATAAATTAATTTAAATTTTGAAGGTGGGTGCCCAAACTGAGACTGAACTTAAAGAAAAAAAGCTCAGGGTGGAAGATGCACTTAACGCAACAAAGGTATGCTTCGGTTTGCAGTTTGTATCTTTTATGAGCTTACTTTATCTGTATTGTTGGCAGAAAAGACAATGAAACTAGCTTCTGAATGACTATTAGGCTGCAGTAGAGGAAGGAATAGTCGTTGGAGGTGGTTGTACCCTTCTACGTCTTGCTTCAAAGGTTGATGCCATTAAGGAGACACTAGATAATGCTGAAGAAAAGGTAACTGCTCTGCTTTAATATGGCGTCTGGGTAGCAATTATTATTCTTGGCATAATGCCATTTTCATGGGATTTTGAAGCTTTTAGGATTAGTTTTGTAATTGTGACTGGCCTTTCGTGATTTTGTGATGGTCTGATGTCTTCCTTTGTCTAATGAATGTATTGTGCTTTTCATGCTGCTAAATACTGGTACTTCCACTTGCAGATTGGAGCTGATATTGTTAAAAGAGCCCTAAGTTACCCTTTGAAGTTGATTGCCAAGAATGCCGGTGTAAATGGAAGTGTTGTCAGTGAGAAGGTCTTGTCACCTTATATTTTGTTTGTCTTTGTAGTAGTTCTTATTTGACATAAAGTAAAATGTAATTCCTAATTGCTTTATAATGAGCAATAGAAGAAGTTGATCGATTCTATTTTGTTGCGTGTAGGTGCTCTCAAGTGACAACCCAAAATATGGGTACAATGCTGCAACTGGAAACTATGAAGACCTAATGGCGGCAGGGATTATTGATCCAACCAAGGTGAGGTCTCAAGGGAAGAGAAAAAGAGCATAACATGAAGTGTGAAATATGTAATATACCAATGAATGAAAAAGAGCGTGGATACACAGTCTATTTAATTCATCAGTAAATATACACTCCATTCATTGGTCCACTTCGGTAACGCCACCACGTTTAAGTTATAATTTCATAATAACTAACATTATTCTTTAAGTAAGATCAATTATCATGGAGGCATGTCGCTCTGTACAACCTATTTGCTAATACCACTTGAATCAGGTGGTGAGATGCTGTTTGGAGCATGCTGCATCTGTGGCAAAAACATTCTTGATGTCTGATTGCGTGGTGGTGGAAATCAAGGAGCCTGAACCACTTGTTGCCGGGAACCCGATGGACAATTCAGGTATTGGTTCTACTGTCTAAAATCTGCCTTTGCACTTTTGGTTGATGCACATACCTAAGTATCAAGAGGCTCATTTCTGTATATTTGTTTGTTAGGCTATGGTTATTAGCTTAGCTGATGGATTTGCTGGTGGGAAGTGAAGCTAGTTTGCCTAATCGATAACGCCCAGAAACGGAAGAAGGTCCATCTTGGGGAAGCAGGTGGTGTTTTTTGTAAGATAGTTGATATCTATGAGCAACTAACAGTCCTAGGAGTAGGTTTATCCTGCCAGAAGGCCCGGCATTTTGAAACCAACAACCTCATTATAGGTATGGACTCTATATTTTTGGTGGACCTGCTTTATTTCTGGGACCATTTAGGGTGTTATTTTGGTAATTTTGGAATGAGTTTGCACTAGCCAAGAGTACTAGCACAGATACGGAGATTCTGACTGTCCCCGGCCTTACACAAAATGTATCATCTGTTTCTAAATTTACTCAAAACCCTAATAGGGAACACCTGAGATGTACTGAGAAGGAGAAAAGAAGTTCCAAAAACATTTTTACTCAACATTTATTTTGTATTCGTCTATGTCAAGTTATGCTTTCAAAGTTGTCTTTTTTTATTTGAGTATATTTATGTGGCTAATTACGGCCAGCGACACATCTTGTACATCCAAACAGGAATCTGTTAGGCTTTCACAATCCACAATGCCAACAACAACAATAACATTACCCAAACCTTAGAGGCTCATGCCTATACGCAATCATGTTTATGTGTTAGAAACACACAGAAGTTTTTCGTCGATGGCCTGTAATGAAAATTGCGTTTAGATATGTCGATCAACTGTGCAGTTAATTTAGTGAGTCATTTTGTTTTCTTTTATCATATTCCAAAGTCAATAGTGTCTTTGACTACAATGGCTAATTGCAACCACAATACCAAATTGGCTAATTGAAACCAGCGTCAACCGCATAGATATCTTTAACTACAATTTGTCTTATAGGCTTTCGTTTATGGTGGGGTATGGAAAGTCAGAAGTACGCAATCATACTCATTTGTTAGAAACACACATGTGGTTTTTCGATGATCTATAATGATGAACAAGTTGGGTGGATCAACAACTATTTCACAATATAAGAATCGTACTTAATTGAGTGAGTCATTTTGTTTTATTCTATCATATTTCAAAGTCAAAAGAGGGTGTATCCTTGACAATATAAGAATCGTACTTAATTGAGTGAGTCATTTTGTTTTATTCTATCATATTTCAAAGTCAAAAGAGGGTGTATCCTTGATTCTATTGAAAATGAAAACATTTTTAACTACTGTCAAAAAAGAGAAAAGAAAAGGGAAATGGAAATATTTTTAACTACAATACATGTCAAAAAGAGAAGAGAACAGGGAAAAAGAATCTGAAACTTGTCGGATCTTCTCTACAGCTAGTTTAAAGCAGAAAGTTACTCATTTTAGTTCGGAGTATGGGATTTTATCCATATGATTAAGAGGGTTACTTAGAGGAACTAACTAGGGATGAACTTGGTCTGGTCTTGTTTTTTGTTAGTAGAGAACTAAATTATTTAAAAAAAAGGTTCAAATCAATAACGAAACTGGTTAATTGGTCTAATTTGGTTGGGTCTTTTTTCCCCTTTTTTTGGGTTTTCAAATTACCTTAAGTTGTTAACGCACAAAAAATATTTAGACAAAAATCAAGTGCGATGGCGAAGGAGAATCTTTTGAAACCCAAATTGTTAATATTGAAACTTAATTTCTTAGATAAAGCAACATACAAATTTCTGCTAGATTTGGCAAATGAAGTGGTGAGAACATGTCAAGTGACCACAAGTATCAGGAGAAAAAGAAAAGCCTAAACAAGTTCTTTTAGGATACGAAAGAACTTACAATGGTGGAGTCGGAGCGATGATATTTTTTAAGGTTAGAGGAAGAAAACAAGGATATAACTATAAAATATATTTATGTAATTATATATATTATAATTGAACTGGTTTGGTCTCGTTCTATCATTTTCTTTTTTCAACACCAAAGCTAAACTGAATTAACCAGTTTCTGATAAAAACGATTGCAAAACTCGATTTTTAAGTTACGATTGATTTGGTTTGGTCAATTGGTTGATTTTTTAAACATTTTGTACAGCCTTAATTAAAGCTCGTCTCCCTTTTTCTCTTTTCCGAGTGATGCATTTTCCTCGCACGTAAGATGAAAAGTAGAGGAAAAGACGAGGAAACCCTCAACTCATATATAATTGGAAGTAGGCGTCTGTGTAAAATTCTGTCTTAAAAATATTGTGCTAGTTTGATTTGATGTTAATTTTTTTAAAAATATTGTTATAGTTTGACTTGATTATAACTTAAGAGAGTCACACTTTTTGGTTACTATTTATATTTTATTTTTATTTGGTTAATTAATATGAAAAAATTCAAGCAGGAGATAAGTGAAAGAGCATGTAGCGTCCCGCTCTCGAGCCCTAGCATCGGAAACAGTGCACTCGTCGTATCCCGCTAAGGAGAATACAAGGCGTCGAATCAATCTCTTACATGTCAGAAATGACGTAGAAATTTTTCTCGCGGAAACGTAAATCATAACTTAAATTAAACTAAAATAATCGTCATTACATTAGTGAATAAAAATTCTGATAATAAAAATAATAAAGAAGTCTGTGAAAAATCCCCACAAGATAACTAAGAACAATCAGCTGCAGAGTCCCCTTGTATCCTAGATGCAGCAATCAACCAGCCAACTCAGATATGTCCGTCCTGTCCTCAACAAAGATGTGCTCGTAATCCTCATCCGGCTCACCTGGAAAGTAGGGGTGAGTGACAGAAAATCACCCAGTAGATGCCTGCCTCAAACCAATACAAAGCGTGCATACCGAAATGATATAACCACATAGCGCATAAATATGATATAACATGCATAAGATAAAGTAAATGCGGTAAGTAAAACACTCCACATAAAAATGCGCAACTACGTGATGCATGCTCCATCCACGTGTCACATGCAACAAAAATCATGTCACGCAATATGCCCCTAGACCTTTATGTAATGCATGATCCCAGGATTAACTGGATGCATGTAGCCCATACACTACAATCCACCCTGACCGATGCCCGTGGCCCGTACACCACGATCCACCATAACCGATGTCTGTGGCCCGTACACCACAATCCTCCTTAACCAATGCTCATGGCCCGTACACCATGATCCACCATAACCGATGCCCATGGCTCGTACACCATGATCCACCTCACTCGAGCGTCTGAGACCCGTACATCTCAACCCACTCCAAATGCAAATGCAAGTGCCATGAATACAACAACAAAGTCGCCTAGGGCCCATACGCGCATCCTCACCATCTCCGGCACTCAATATTTGGTTACATAAATTTTCTGCTTAGTTGAAAATTATTGTTTATTACTACCGGTATTTTTCCTTAGCTTGTATATATTTTCTAGAATTTTCTACTATTTTTTCCTATTTTTTCATTATATAATTCTATTTATTACTATTTATTTTAATTACTTAAATTTACCAAAATTCGGAAATCAAGTGGAGGTAATTTAATTTTAACATTTTATATTTTTTTGGAATTTATTTAGAATTTTTTGACATTTAATTTTATGTTTATGTAATTAAAAATCATTTATTTAACATTTTCTAAATTCCAAAAATTATTAATTTATTAATTTCTAATTGAATTTTTTTTTCCTTCGGCCGGTCAGACCCGGCCTGCTTCCATCTCTTAGCCTGGGCCGCGGTCCGGCCTGCTTGCCCAGCCGCCTTATATATATTTTTTAATATATTAGGTTATTGGGCCTGGCCTGCCTTCAGTCCGGCTAGCTGGCCATCCGGCCTGGCCCATTGGCCGGACAGCCCGCTGCATCGTTTTCCTTTTTTTAAAATTTAATTTGTTATTGGGCCTGGTCCTCCAGCCCGTCCGTTAGCCGACCTGCTAAGGGTCCAGCCCGGATCCGCGTGCTGGCAAGCCACCCCGTTACACAGCCACCCTTTTTTAAGTGCAGCCGATGCGTGTGAGTCATGTCCGTGCATGAGGACCACTCACGGCGTGGCTCACGCACCACCTTTTCGGTCGTGTTTTTGACTCCAGACTCAAATTTTTCTTATTTCCAGGATATAGGGACCTATTCTAAGGTCAAAACATAAATTTACAAAGGCTCCTAATATAAAAGTTTCTTCCTTTTCAATTCTTCCAAGGGTATTTTCAAATCCAATGCAATCCTACCATCAAATTCATACACATCACGCACATAGCAGCCATAACCCAATCATCTCATGCTTTGCCATATAAAACATATGCAAAATTAATATCTTAAACAAATAACAAACAACGAATCACATAAATATACCATCAAAGCACGAATGGATCATACCCATTTGAGGGGGAAGAGACACCTATCTTAACTTGTAGATTAACGGCGATACGAGATGAACGTTGGTTGGCCATGTACGATTAAACCCTCTTTTTCTTTCTCTATGTATTTATTATTTTTTCTCTACTCCTTCTTTGCTCCAAGATTGAGGGAGAGAGTTTTTTTTCTTTTTGGGGGGAGGGGCGGCTGGGAGTAGGGAGAGGAAGGGGAAAACAGGGTTTGGGGAGATAAAGGAAAGAGGGAGAGAAATTAAGAAAAAGATTAGGGAAAATTAGAATTTGATTTTGATTCCTTTTTGGATTTCCTTCCTTTTTTATCTTTATCTATATTATCTAATCTTTTATTATTACTATTATTTTATTTATTAATTTTTAAGATATAACGGCCGTAACATCCTACTCACCTTACAAAAAGTTTCGTCCTTGAAACTTGACGTACCTTATTCGAAGAGCTGTGGATATCTCTCTCGCATCTGCTCCTCAAGCTCCCAAGTCGCCTCGCGCTCCGTATGATTGGTCCACTGAACTTTAACATAAGAGATGACCCGGTGTCTCAATACCTGGTCCTTGCAATCCACGATCCTGATAGGAGTCTCATCGTATGTCGTGTCCGGTCGAATCCTCAACGGTGGTGTATCTAGAATATGGTTCGGATCTGGCACATATCTCCTCAACTGAGATACATGAAATACACAACCTGAGCCAAGACAGGGGTAACGCTAATCGGTAGGCCAAAGTACCGACCCTCTCGAGTATCTCATAAGGACCAATGTAGCGAGGCCTCAACTTATCCTTCAAACCAAATCGAGAAACCCTTTTCATAGGCGATTCCCTCAAGTAAACCTTCTCGCCCACAGCGAACTCTGAAGGACGCCTCTTTGAATCTACCCAACTCTTGCTTCTGTCTTGAGCAACCTTAAGTCTATCACGTATCAATTTCACTCTCCCTAGTCTGCTCAACCAACTCAGGAGTGATAACGCGCTCGCCAACCTCATCCCAATGAAAAGGGGACCTGTACTTATGTCCATAGAGTGCCTCAAAGGATGTCATGCCGATGGCACTATGGTGGCTATTGTTGTAGGAGAACTCAATTAACTTGATCATACCATCCCAGTTCTCCTTGAAGTCCAATGCGCACGACCTTAACATGTCCTAGTGTCTGAATGGTCCTCTCGAACTGCCCATCTGTCCGAGGATGAAAGGCAGTGCTCAACTGTAGCTCCGTCCCCAACCTTCTCTGACAGGATGACCAGAATCGGGAGGTGAATCTCGGATCGCGGTCCAAGACTATGCTAACTGGAACCCCATGAAGACTGACGATATCATCAATGTATAGCGTCACCAATCTCTCCAAGGTCACATCACTCGGCACAGGTAAAAAGTGGGTAGACTTCGTCAATCGATCAACAATCACCTAGATCATGTCGTTGCCGTTTCTTGTTTTAGAGAGCCCTACAACAAAGTCCATCATCACACGCTCCCATTTTCACTCCGGTATCTCCAACGGCAACATCAAACCTCTCGGCCTCTGATGCTCTGCCTTAACCTGCTGACAAACGAGGCATCTCTCAATGAACTCGGCGATGTGTCTCTTCATACCACTCCACCAATAATGCTTCTTTAGACCATTATACATCTTCATAGCACCTGGATGAATCGACAACTTCGAATTGTGTGCTTCCCTCAGTAATTCCCTCCTTAGATCCTTATCATCAGGTACGCATAACCTTCTTTGGTACCAAATACTGCCATCATCATGTATCTGGAAGCCCTCAATCAGACTGATCAACATATTCTCTCGGATATCTCTAAGTGTCACATCCTTCTTCTGCGCCTCTTTAATCCGCTCAATCAGAGATGGTGTAATAACTAAGGCCGCCAGAACATTAGCAGTGGAATCAACAATGTCAAGATCAAACTCTGCCATCTCTTTCTCCAATGGTGTCTGTCTGGCGTGATTAGACTTTCTACTCAAGACAAATGTAACTCGGTTTGCCTTTCCCGGATGATAACTGATGGTCAGGTCATAGTCTTTCAGTAGCTCAAGCCATCTCCTCTGACGCATGTTCAACTCTTTTTGTGTGAATAAACACTTCAAGCTCTTATGATCGGTGAAGACTTCGCACTTTACACTGTATAGATAATGACACCAGATCTTTAGTGCAAAGACCACCGCTGCTAACTCCAGATTATGAGTCGGGTAATTTTGCTCATATTGCTTCAAATGTCTCGAAGCGTATACGATAACCCTATCTCCCTGCACTAACACGCACCCTGCAACGAAAATGTTAGGCTAGAGTCTTTATGTACACAATGGTAAATTGAAATTCATATACATATACCTAGCCCATTCTTCGAGGCGCCGCTGTAGATAACAAACCCTTCCGTGCCGGAGGGTTGTGCAAGTACTGGTGCTGTCGTCAACCTCCGATTCAACTCTACAAAGCTTTTCTCACACTAAGAGGTCCATAAAAACTTGGTCTTTTTCTGAGTCAATCGACTCAGTGGTGCTGCGATGATCGAAAATTCCTCCACAAATTTGCGATAATAACCAGCAAGTCCAAGGAAACTGCGTACCTCAGTGACGTTAGTAGGTCGGGGCCATTCTATAATCGCCTCTATCTTCTTCGGGTCAACAGATATGCCCTCCTCAGAAATCACGTGGCACAAGAAAGTCACACTTTTCAACCAGAATTCGCACTTGCTGAACTTAGCGTACAACTTCTTCTTTCTGAGAATCTCCAACACTTCTCGTAACTGTTCAGCATATGTCTTCTCGTTAGGAGAATACACCAAGATGTCGTCGATGAATACTACCACAAATCGATTCAAAAGCTCTCTGAACACTGTGTTCATCAAGTCCATGAAGGCCGCAGGTGCATTCGTCAGTCCAAAAGGCATCACAAGAAGCTCATAGTGCCCATATCGAGTGCGGAACACCGTCTTCGCTATATCCTCCGCCTTAATCCTCAACTGGTGATAGCCTGATCGGAGGTCAATCTTCGAGAACACCCTGGCACCCTACATGCAATTTTTTGCACACAAGTTGCTATATTCAATAAATCGAATTTATAACGATTAAAGAGGGACATTACCTTCAATTGATCAAATAGATCGTCGATCCTCGGTAGTGGATATTTATTCTTTATCGTGATCTTGTTAAGCTCACGATAGTCGATGCATAGTCTCATGGTGCCATCATTCTTCTTCACGAATAACACTGGTGCTCCCCAGGACGAAACACTAGGCCTGATAAATTCTGTCCAGCAGCTCCTACAACTGCTCCTTAAGCTCCTTTAACTCTATTGGTGCCATCTTGTATGGCGCCTTAGAGATCGTTTCGGCTCCGGGTATAAGATCGATCTCGAACTCTACTTCCCTGCTCGGTGGTAAACCTGGTAGCTCATCAGAAAAGATGTCCTTAAAATCTCGTACCACTGGAGTATCCTCAATCAATGGAGTCTCGGCACTGGCATTTAAAATATACACAAGAAAACCCTCAGCTCCTTTCTTTAGTGCTCGAGATGCCTGTGCTGCGGTCATGTAGATCTTTCGGGATGACTTCTTCAATTTGACATCCCTCTGGAAGATGGTTTCTTGCTTATCCGGTGTCTACATACTGACCTGTCTCTAGCGACAGTCGATGGTAGCATGATATCTCGCCAAAAAATCCATACCCAGAATAATGTCGAAATCCTGCATCTGGATCAGAATCAGAGTTGCAGAGAACTCAAGCTCATTAATCTCCAACTGGCAGTCCTTGTACTGATAATAGGATACTAGCATCTGATCGCCGGCGGCTTGAACACGATAAGAGATCTCGAGCCGTTCTGGTAGAATACCTTCTTGACGAATCTTCTAGCAGCAAATGAATGGCTGGCACCACTATCGAATAGAACGTATGCTGGAACTTGGTTAATTAATATCTCCCCTGTGACTACGTCTCCAACCTTCTGTAGCTCTGCATCCGTCATGACATGCACATGAGCGTTGGTCTTCCCCTTTTCTCTTTGCTTCATCTGACTCTGTGGCGGAGGTGCTTGTGCCGGTGTAGGTCACTCTCTGGCGTAATGTCTTTGTTTGCCATAGTTGTAGCAAACCTACTGAGCTCTCCAACACGGTCTTGTATGGGAACGACCACACTGTGCACATATCGAAGGTGGCGGTGTAACTGCTCTGAGTGGTTGCGCTGCCATCGCTGCAGAACCCTCAATCATCAATGGCCGAGACGACGATCCTTGCCCCTGCTGGTTGCCCGCAAGATCACCCAGTCGGGTGGCGGCGTGGAATCTTCAGCCATCTCCCGGGTCTCCCAGAACGAAACTCCTCTCGCGGTCTCTTAGCCATGTCGACCGCTGCCACCCTCACGAGATCACCCTCGGCCTCATCACACACCTCCAACAATCCCTCAAAAGTGGTAGGTCGGGCGCATATGATCAATGACTGAATACGGGAGCTCAAGCCGGTCTTGAACTTCAGCATCTTTGCCCTCTCGTCATCCATGATGGCAGGCATATATCTCCCAATGTAGCGCCCCGACCCGAAACTGTCATCGGAACCAGTGCACCCGCCGTAGTCTACTATGAGAACTACGAAGCGTCAAAGCAGATCAAGCGTACATCATCCATGACGTAAGATAAATCAGCAGAAACGTTGCTAAATTTAAAACTTCACCGTCAATAACGTATCCAGAAAGTACAGCGAATTAAAAGGTGTTTGTTCATCTAGCTAACATAAGTTCCAGAACAACACAATAAGCATTGAGTTTCCAAACTTAAAGAGAGTAATCAAGCATCTATCTATTTCCATGTCCGTCATCCCATTAAGCCCACTCGCCATCGTCTTCGATAAATATCATCTCATATTCCAGCTCACCTGAAAAGGAATACATTATCTGTTCTTAGCGAAAATATCGCCAGCAAGTAACCCGTCTATACACCTTACGGGATCACACACGAAGAGTCACCAGTGTACAAGTCATTGCCCAAAATAAGGTGCTCGGGTTAGCAAATAGCATCTTTATAAGAATTTCTCAAAACAGATAAATCACATAAATGACATGCGGATACGAGAACAAACATGTATTAAACAATATATCTTATAAATAAGACATAGACTAATCACATTTCTTGCATGTCAAGTCTTATGCTTCGTGTATCATGATGCATGTACTTCTTTCAAACCACACACAACACCCATGCATATGTCTTCTTTCATAAACATGTCATGCGTGTCATTTCACAAAGCATTTCATAACTCTTCTTATCATATTCTTCGCGTAGCAGAACTTTATACCCTGTGGGTGATCAGTCCACAGCAAACAAAACTTTATACCCCGTGCTGAAAGGTCCACAGCCCCATAACATATAGCTTTATACCCCGTGCTGAAAGGTCCACGGCCCCATTACATACATCATATATCCATGCTGATAGGTCCACGACCCCATAAAATACTTTATTTTCTGTGCTGATAGGTCCACGGCCCCATAACATATTTTATACACTGCTGTTGATTCACAGGTCAGGCTTTTATACCCTGCTTTCGCAGGCGTGACTTTTATACCCTGCGATCAACCAACAGCTATTTTGTCTTTCGAAAACTTTAAACTTCTCTTGTACACACATGTTCTTTCGCAAAGAAATTCTTAAATCAAATGCAAGTGCCCATGTCATGATGCAGGATGCACATGTAACTTCGTATCAAACATGTAACGCACACACACGCATCTTACATATCAAGTATACGGTCTTGCACCTCAAACACTCCATGTTCATATCTTTCCAAGTCCGTTCGTCTCACTAATTCACTTGGGATTCAATCTTATTCTTACTTGATCAAACTTACCATCTACACCTCAATTACACCTTAAATACCCTTGCATTTTATGTTCAAAAGAAGTGTATAAAGTTACTACACATACATAGGGCGCCTAAAGGGTCAACTAGACTTCCAGTATACTTCGAACGCTACATGGAGCGCCTAATGTGGACATGGAGCGCCTATTCTAGGTGTTCGAAGTGTTCGGGGATGTGCCGTATACATCGAACGCCTACATGAAGCGCCTAATGTGACATCGAGCGCCTAATGTAGGTGTTCGAAGTGTACGGGGAT
The DNA here is from genome assembly GCA_036186865.1 of Eustoma russellianum. Classification (NCBI taxonomy): domain Eukaryota; kingdom Viridiplantae; phylum Streptophyta; class Magnoliopsida; order Gentianales; family Gentianaceae; genus Eustoma; species Eustoma russellianum. Next base: position 10,223,244 of record AP025049.1, read on the forward strand.
GCTCTGGGACACATTGAACGTCTACATTAGGCGCCTAATGTGACTTGAAGTGCCTAATGTAGGTGTTCGAAGTGTTCTGACGGTTCTAAACTGTAGTTTTTCTGCAGTAACTTCCTCCCATCTCCTTCCTCCTTCAACCCTTTCATGTTAAACCTCTCAAGATCCATCTTACCATCTAGATTCATCATACTTAACACACCTCTAACATGAATTGATGCTTAGTTATGTCTAATAATATCCACTCTTAAGATCACTTGCCTTTGTTTCTAGTTAAGCTTACGGATTTACTGCAGAATTTCGGTAAGGATTGCACCTAGGTTGACCACAAGTTCCTCCTTCTCTTCTTCTTCCTTTCTCTCTTTCTCTTTTCTCTCTTTTCCTCTCTTCAGCCGATTTCCCCCTTTCTCTTTGGTGTTTTGAACCGCCAATTGAAGTGTGTGTGGGGAGTTATGCTCCCTTGTGTAACTCCCCCTTCATTTAAGTGGGTTGAGGGGTATTTTAGGTAGCTTACCCTAATTTCTTAATTCTCACTTTTAACCCTTTATTTCCTTTTCCTATATTTTATTTCACTTAGCTTCCTAATCTATACCATTAAGTAAATTGTGTCTAAGGTTGACCTTTAAATATTGAGAGTCGTGCTAAAAAGTCACGGGGTATGACATTCCACCCCCCTTACAAAAAGTTTCGTCCTCGAAACTTACGTACCGTAGTCAAAGAGCTGAGGATACTTCTCCCGCATTTGTTCTTCGAGTTCCCAAGTGGCCTCACGTTTCGTGTGGTTGCTCCACTGGACTTTCACATAAGGGATTACTCGTTTCCTCAAAACTTGGTCCTTACGGTCTACTATCTTCACCGGTATCTCTACATGTGTAATGTCATCTTTGAGTTCCAAAGGTTGTGCCACAAGTACATGACTTGGATCCGTCACGTACTTCCGTAGTTGTGATACGTGAAAGACATTGTGAACTTGCGCCAACACCGGAGGTAACGCCAACCTATACGCCAAAGCTCCTACTTTCTCCAGTATTTCATAGGGACCAATAAAGCGAGGGCTTAGCTTGCCTTTGACTCCAAACCTCATAATGCCCTTCGTGGGTGATACTCTCAAATAAACTTTTTCACCCACGTCAAATTCCAATGGTCGTCGTTTGGAATCTGCCCAACTCTTGTTGCGATCCTGAGCTGCCTTGAGTCTTTCCCGGATGACTTTCACCTTTTCTAACGTTTTCTCCAATAGCTCAGGTCCGGTGATGGTCCTCATACCTACTTCGTCCCAATAAACCAGGGACCTACATTTCCTTCCATACAAAACTTCAAAAGGAGCCATGTCAATTGTGCTGTGGTAACTGTTGTTATAAGAAAACTCCATTAGCTTTACCATTCCATCCCAACTCCCTTTTAAATCCAAAAAGCAAGCCCTTAGCATATCTTTCAAGGTCTGAATTGTCCGCTCGGATTGACCATCAGTTTGAGGATGATACACCGTACTCAACCTTAATTCTGTACCCATGGCTTTCTGAAATGCTGTCCAAAACTTAGATGTAAACCGCGAATCTCGGTCGGACACTATACTTACTGGAACACCATGCAAGCTAACAATATTCTCCATATATAAATTCACTAGTTTGTCAAGAGGTGCTTCACTTGAAACGGGTAGGAAATGGGCAGACTTTGTTAGACGATCCATGATGACCCAAATCATGTCATATCCACTTCTTGTCTTTGGTAAACCAGCTACGAAATACATCGTGACATGTTCCCATTTCCATTCCGGAATTTCTAATGGCATCAACAATCCACCAGGCCTTTGGTGCTCCACCTTGACTTGTTGACAAACTAAGCACCTTTCTATAAATTCAGCGACATGTCGTTTCATTCCGGACCACCAATAATATTGCTTGAGATCTCTATACATCTTGGTGCTACCAGGGTGTATGGATAGCCTTGAGCTGTGAGCTTCTTGCAACACTTCCTTCCTAAGTTCGTCAACATCAGGTGCGCATAATCTTTCTCTAAACCATAAGCTCCCATCCTCTTTGGTCCGAAATCCTTCAACTTGGCTATGTTTCACCCTTTCCATTATTTCAGCGAGGGTCTTATCATTCTTCTGAGCCTCCTTTATCGATCAACCAAACTTGGTGTGATAGTCAATGTTGTCAAAACGTTCACTATGGAGTCAATCAAATCTAAACCGAACTCCTCCATCTCTCTTTCCAATGGTGATTGTCGTGCATGGTTGGACTTCCTACTTAACGCATCTGCCACTTTATTAGCCTTTCCTGGGTGGTAATGGATTGTCAAATCAAATCTTTTAGCAACTCCAACCATCTCTGCTGCCTCATGTTTAATTTCTTCTGAGAGAACAAATACTTTAAACTCTTGTGGTCCGTGAATACCGCGCACTTTTCTCCATATAGATAGTGCCGCCAAATCTTTAAGGCGAATACAACTGCGGCGAGTTTCAAGATCGTGTGTTGGGTAGTTTTGCTCATAAGGCTTTAGTTGTCTTGAGGCATATGCAATGACTCGTTCGTTTTGCATCAAAACACAACCTACAAACAAGGTATTAGTCTAAACTTAATTGGTATGCAAGATCATAACCTTATACTACAGTTTACGTACCTAAACTGTTTTTCGATGCATCGCTATAAATTACAAACCCATCGGTTCCGGAGGGTTGAGCCAATACGGGAGCCGTCGTTAACCTCTTCTTAAGCTCCGTGAAGCTTTGCTTGCATTCTGCCGTCCACTCAAACTTGGACTTCTTTTGAGTAAGGCGACTGAGAGGTACAGCTATCCTTGAGAATCCCTCCACAAACTTTCTGTAATAACCCGCTAGACCCAAGAAACTTCGCACTTCGGTGACGTTGGTAGGTCTAGGCCATTCAGTTATAGCTTCCATCTTCTTCGGGTCAACAGCAATCCCCTCCTCCGATATCACGTGACCCAGAAAAGCCACACTTCTTAACCAAAACTCACACTTGCTAAACTTAGCGTATAGTTGTTTCTGCCTCAAAATGCCTAGAACGGTTCTCAAATGCTCAGCGTGAGTTTGTTCGTCAGGAGAATACACCAGAATATCATCTATGAATACCACCACAAACTTGTCCAACTGTTCTCGAAAGACGGTATTCATAAGGTCCATAAAAGCTGCAGGGGCATTTGTTAATCCAAACGGCATCACCAAAAACTCATAGTGTCCATATCGTGTGCGGAAGGCTGTCTTTGCGATGTCCTCAGCCTTCACTCTCAATTGGTGATACCCTGATCGGAGATCAATTTTAGAGAAGATTTTAGTACCCTTGAGCTGGTCAAATAGATCCTCAATTCGTGGAAGGGGATACTTATTCTTGACGGTAACTTTATTCAACTCTCTATAATCGATATAAAGTCTCATGCTACCATCTTTCTTCTTTACAAACAAAACAGGTGCTCCCCAGGGCGATACACTAGGACGGATAAACTTCTTGTCTAATAACTCCTGCAGTTGTTCCTTCAACTCTCTCAACTCTGCCGGAGCCATTCTATAAGGGGCTTTAGAAATAGGTTCAGTTCTCGGAATCAAGTTTATCTCGAACTCAACTTCCCTCGGGGGTGGTACTTCTGGTAAATCTTCCGGAAACACATCCAGAAACTCATTAACCACTGGGATTTGCTCAATAGACGGTACCTCCTGGGTAACATCCATGGCATACACTAGGAATCCCTCAGCACCTTTCCTTAAGGCCCTGCACGCTTGTGCAACCGACACGTACACCTTCTTGGGTAATTTCTTTCGTTTCGATTCTCCTTGAAACGTTACCTCTTCCATCCCAACGTTCTTGATTGTCACTTGCTTCAGTCGACAATCAATATTGGCGTGGTACTTGGCCAACCAATCCATTCCTAATATAACGTCAAAGTCGTACATCTGAATAGGAATCAGTGTGGTGGAGAATGTTTGTCCTTCAAACTCCAATTTGCAATCTCGGTACTGCTGGTACGAAACCATAATTTGATCTCCGACCGCTTGAACGCGATACGGAGTTTCTAACCATTCAGGCAAACTACCAAGGTGCTTAGTGAATCACTTTGCTACCAAGGAGTGGCTTGCACCGCTATCAAAGAGCACGTTGGCAGGTATCTTATTTACTAAAACCGCACCAAAGGCCATATCAAGTTTTACACAAAGAGTTAAACACATAAATACCTAATTCAATAAGAATTCAAACTTAGTTAAAAGGTACCTGCTACTACATCGGTAGCCTCCTGCACATCGGTGTCCGTCATGAGATGTACACGGGCATTTGCTCGAGGCTTCGCTCTCGGCTGCTGAGCCGCCTCTCCAGGATTATTTTTCTTCATCTCCAGACAGTCCCTAATCATGTGACCCACTTGACCGCATCGAAAACATGCTCCTGCCACTTCCCTACACTCTCCGACGTGGTTCTTGTTGCAATGAGGGCAAACTCCTATACCCTGCTTAACTACTGGATTCTGAGGTGGAAGTCTCTAAAAATTTCCAACTGGTCCTCTCTTCGGAATCTTGACCCAACGTCCGGGTCTTTCACCAACTCTCACATCATCTCTTGGCCTCTTGCCTCTATCAGACCCTCCAGCACTAGCTGCTCTTGCCGCTACTCTGCGGAAATCGCTCTCAACCTGAAAACATGCATCCAACATGTCCTCGTAGGTTTTCATTCCTGCATTCACTATTGCCGACTGTATCCTCGAGTCCAAATCCCTCTCGAACTTCGTCATCTTAAGGCGATTATCAGACATAATCGCCGGGACAAACTTCCCCAAAGCGTGGAAACGATCAGCATATTCTGATACGGTCATCCGACCCTGCTCAAGTCGGTCGAATGCCCTAATCTTGTCCAGTATAGCCGTCTCTGACACATAATACTTCATGAACACACCACAGAACTGCGCCCACGAGATAGGTGGGGTCATTCTCAACACCATTCCGTCCCACCATTCACCAGCCTTGCCACTTAGAAGGGGTGTGGCCACATCAACCTTTATCTCCTCCGGTACTTGCACTAGCCGAAAACATTTCTCTACTTCAGCCAACCAGTGCTGAGCTTCCTCAGGATCAGTACATCCTCCAAACTCTGGCACCCTCATCTTTCTCATCTCTCCATAAAAGAACCGGATGTTATGCTGGGCCGGTGGAGGAGGCGGAGGCTGATGCTGTTGAGCAAACCCTTGTGCGATCACCGTTAGCGCATCAGTGAGTACCTGGGGTAAAACAACTTGTGGTGGCTGGTTCTCCTGTCCATTGCCAGAGTTTCATGTGTTATCTCTTCTTGGAGGCATTTTTTCTCTGAAAGGTTAACGTTCCATTAGCATTCAGTAGATACATGATGTTACTGAAAGCTGGAATGAATAAGGACGGGTAGGGTATGTAATAAAACTATTAATTCGAAATTATATGCTAAACGCGCTCGCACACACCCAACCCAGATCAGACTTAAACTCTAGAGAAATCAGTACTTACAACTAAGGATCAACCTTAAGGAAAAAATCATATCTTAAATGTCTAAAGATCATGAACCTAAGTTTCCGAGATAGATCTGAAACCTAGGCTCTGATACCACCTGTAGCGCCCCGGCCCGAAACTGTAATCGGAACCAGTGCACCCGTCGTAGTCTATTATGAGAACTACGAAGCGTCAAAGCAGATCAAGCGTACATCATCCATGAAGTAAGATAAATCAGCGGAAACGTTGCTAAATTTAAAACTTCACCATCAATAATGTAACTAGAAAGTACAGCGGAATTAAAAGGTGTTTGTTCATCTAGCTAACATAAGTTCCAGAACAACACAATAAACATTGAGTTTCCAAACTTAAAGAGAGTAATCAAGCATCTATCTATTTCCATGTCCGTCATCCCATTGAGCCCACTCGCCATCGTTTTCGATAAATATCATCTCATATTCCGGCTCACCTGAAAAGGAATACAATATCTGTTCTTAGCGAAAATATCGCCAGCAAGTAACCCGTCTATACACCTTACGGGATCACACACGACGAGTCACCAGTGTACAAGTCATTGCCCAAAATAAGGTGCTCGGGTTAGCAAATAGCATCTTTATAAGAATTCCTCAAAACAAATAAATCACATAAATGACATGCGGATACGAGAACAAACATATATTAAACAACATATTACATAAATAAGACATAGACTAATCACATTTCTTGCATGTCAAGTCTTATGCTTCGTGTATCATGATGCATGTACTTCTTTCAAACCACACACAACACCCATGCATATGTCTTCTTTCATAAACATGGCATGCGTGTCATTTCACAAAGCATTTCATAACTCTTCTTATCATATTTTTCGCGTAGCAGAACTTTATACCCTATCGGTGATCAGTCCACAGCAAACAGAACTTTATACCCCGTGCTGAAAGGTCCACGGCCCCATAACATGTAACTTTATACCCCGTGCTGAAAGGTCCACGGCCCCATTACATACATCATATATCCATGCTGATAGGTCCACGGCCCCATAACATATTTTATACCCTGCTGTTGATTCACAGGTCACGCTTTTATACCCTGCTTTCGCAAGCGTGACTTTTATACCCTGCGATCAACCAGCAGCCATTTTGTCTTTCGAAATCTTTAAACTTCTCTTGTACACACATGTTCTTTCGCAAAGCAATTCTCAAATCAAATGCAATTGCCCATGTCATGATACAGGATGCACATGTAACTTCGTATCAAACATGTAACGCACACACACACACATCTTACATATCAAGTATATGGTCTTGCACCTCAAACACTCCATGTTCGTATCTTTCCAAGTCCGTTCGTCTCACTAATTCACTTGGGATTCAATCTTATTCTTACTTGATCAAACTTACCATCTACACCTCAATTAAACCTCAAATACCCTTGCATTTTATGTTCAAAAGAAGTGTATAAAGTTACTACACATACATAGGGCGCCTAAAGGGTCAACAAGATTTCCAGTATACTTCGAACGCTACATGGAGCGCCTAATGTGGACATGGAGCACCTATTCTAGGTGTTCGAAGTGTTCGGGGATGTGCCGTATACATCGAACGCCTACATGAAGCGCCTAATGTGACATCGAGCGCCTAATGCAGGTGTTCGAAGTGTACAGGGATGCTCTGAGACACATTGAACGCCTACATTAGGCGCCTAATGTGACTTGAAGCGCCTAATGTAGGTGTTCGAAGTGTTCTGACGGTTCTAAACTGCAGTTCTTCTGCAGTAACTTCCTCCCATCTCCTTCCTCCTTAACCCTTTCATGTTAAACCTCTCAAGATCCATCTTACAATCTAAATTCATCATACTTAACACACCTCTAACATGAATTGATGCTTAGTTATGTCTAATAATATCCACTCTTAACCTTCTATCATTCACAACCTTCAAAAGATACCATCAACATTCCCAACACAACAAGTCTATAACAATGCCATCATTCATCCTTCAATTCCCTGCACTTACTCTCAAACATATAGGTGTAGACAACCAACACAAGAATAGAACAAGACAATAAACACATCAAGAATACACTTTCATGGGCATGCTTGACAAACAACAAAGCACCACATAACTATTTTCAGAAATATGGCCCAAAGAACAAGACTTTACGCAACTAGCAACAACAATTACATATAGTAAAGCATTTAACATAGACAAGTCAAGATTACTAATGTGTGATCCAAGTTTTCTCTTTGTAAGAACATAGTGCCTAAAGTATCAAAATTAGCGTAAAGCGTATATAAAGATCACTTGCCTTTGTTTCTAGTTAAGCTTACGGATTTACTGCAGAATTTCGGTAAGGATTGCACCTAGGTTGACCACAAGTTCCTCCTTCTCTTCTTCTTCCTTTCTCTCTTTCTCTTTTCTCTCTTTTCCTCTCTTCAGCCGATTTCTCCTTTCTCTTTGGTGTTTGGAACCGCCAATTGAAGTGTGTGTGGGGAGTTATTGTAGCGCCCCGCTCCCGAGCCCTAACATCGGGAACAGTGCACCCGCCGTATCTCACTAAGGAGAATACAAAGCGTCAAATCAAAACAGATACACGTCAGTGGAAGTCAAAATTTAAAACCTCGAAATAATCATCATCATAAATATCAATGTCTAGGCAAATCTAAATCTGATACAAATGTCAAATGTAGATATAGCTAAATGTCTAAAATACATAAACCTCGAGTATCGAAAATCATTATCTCAACTAAGCCCTCGAAAGTCTCATTGGAATGTCATCGACCTCAATATCTCCACTCTTGGTCATCCTCGGTATGCTAACTCAATCACCTGTCTATCTGCAAAATATGTTAAAGCGTGGTTTGAGCGACAAGTCGCTCAGCAAGTAATCCCACTATACTTACCATAGGATCATACACGGAGAAGCAAGTGTGATAACGATATATAGCAACATAAAATAATATCATGCTTCTCTTCGCAAGTAAATTTTCAACTCTGCCCCTAACATCCAAAAGCAAACAGAGCAAATAGATCCAACAAAGTACAAAACAAAGTCCAATTAAGTACGTAACAAAGTCAACAAATAGACCGATGACCAAGTCAAACCAAACGACAGCCAAGCAAAGGTTAGTCCAAGCTAAAACGTGATGCAGTTTTTGAAAACAATGCAATGCCAATGTTCCCATATTTCAAATCCAATGTTTCCCATATCAATGTCCAATGTCCAAATCCAATATCCATATCCGATTAACGCGGTCCAAAAATCCAAATAACCAAGTCCGGTTTAATTGGTCCAAAGTCCAAAATCAAATGCAATGGCTATAGCACTTTCCCTACAAGTGACTTATACCGTAAGACTTACGAATTGATTCCTCCCAAAATCCAAATATACTATAGACACCCTGTCCCAGACTAGGTCGTTACGTCTATAGCACCAAATACAATTGCCTTTGCACCCTGTCCCAGACTAGGTAGTTACGCTCAGGCCCAAAATATGCATACAGAAGCCCTGTCCCTGACGAGGTAGTTATATCCGCAGCAATCCAAATAGGCATACAGAAACCCTGTCCCTGACGAGGTAGTTACATCTGCAGCACTCGATAACCAAAATAGGAATCAACTCGGCTTACCGATATATTTCTCTTGTAAGGGTGAATTTCCAAAAATATGCAAGTGCAACTTTCAAAATCATTTTTCAAGTACCAATGTTAATCCCAATTCCAAAATAGGCAAAAATATCAAATTTGTCAAAATTACCAAACAAATATTTCAAATAGCCCAAAAGTCCAAAATACCAAATTCCATCACCTTCAGCCGTGTGTGTATACCCATGTATATGCTCACGCCCATACATGTACATATACATGTATATACGTACATCTCTGATGGTTTAGTGTAAAATTGCGGTTGCGAGTAAAAATATTTCGAGTTCTAAAATAGTTCTATTAAAACGTCGCTTTTATTTTTTTCGGCATATGAAAATCGATGTTATTAGCTTCTGTGCGATGTGGCTTTTATTTATCTATATCCACACACAGCAGCATATATACCTTTTTAACAATCACATATCTTTAAAAGTTATAAATCCAATTCCCCCACCGCCATATGAAAACCTCTGACTTTATACATATATACAACACAAAGTTGATATTTTATATTCATATACATATTTTCGGTTACACACATACATAAAATCATAAGCTACCCATATTATGTTCATAACTTATTTATTATACACAAATGTAGACCAACAGCAGTACCCGCAAATTGCACCAATCTTCTAATTACATACGCCAAATAACCCCAAGCTTTATATGTAATGCAAATAAGCCATATAAGATTACTTTTCCTTTTCTCACATAGAAAGCACGTGGCCACTGGCCTCATAGAACTCTCGGCAGCAACAAAAAAACACTTTTCCAAATAACATATATATATATATATATATATATATATATATATATATATATATAATTACATCAAAGTTCAAAATCAAACCCCTTTTTTTTAACATTCAGTCTAAACAACAATTCCAAAACATTGCCCTTTTTTTGTTCGGCTGCTTCAGTAACTGGGCGCTGGCCTTTTTTTTATACATTTAGAATATACACGGCCACATCTATATATTTATATATACATCAATTTATGCAATCACATATACCTATGCATGATCCGAGTTTATAACGAACATAACATATAGAATTTTTGCAAAACATAGCAAGTATAGAGAGATTACTTACTTGTATCAATATACTATACCGTACGATTGGATTAGGGCTTGTTGAAGATCGGAATTAATTTCTTCCTTCACTTTTGGTAACCAGCCGATTGGTTGGCAAAGGGACAAAAAGAGTTGCTGTTGTTGCATCACTAATGATAGACGTAGGCTGGGAATTTAGGGTTTGTTAGCTTAGGGTAATTAAATAGAGAATTTAGAGATAATTATGATAAGTATAAAAGGTATATTCTTAGTTGGTGTAGGATTTAGATTCCATGCATAGTATATCCTATTTTTTTTTCAAATCCTCATTAATTTAGGATAATTATCTTATTTTATTTTTCCTTTTCTTTTTTTCCTTTGCAGGGCCGGACGTAACAGACCTCCCTCCTTTACAAAAAGTTTCGTCCTCGAAACTTGTGTATTACGTGATCAATAATTTAGTGTAGTGTATTACGTGATCAATAACTTAGTGTAGTTCTACTCAATCCATTCACCTAGTATAAGTCACGAGTATCATCATGTCAACCTCACGTTTAGGTTGTTAAGCCTTCAATTTACTTATGCCACTTAATGTATATCATTCACTTATATAATTGTAACCTACAATTCCGAATTCTTAAAACTAATCATATGTGATCAATTACTTAGGTAGAGAACTAAACTCAAATGTCCTTTAAGTCCTCAAAATCAATTCTTATACACTTACGAGCTAGCTATATGATCAGGTTCTTACTTTTGCAGAGATATCATCAACAGCCTAATATACGAAGTACGTGTATGGACCTATTTTTCGTTTAGTTGCAAACAAAAGAAAAAAGTTCATGTAGTTATAATAATTTAAAGTATATCCTTCTTTCTCATTTTTTGTAAACACGAGAACCAAAGGGTTATACATTTGTTTTTACAAAGCGGTTTCTCAATTGACTTCTTATCAAATAATGACATAACTTGTTCGCAAAAAGTATCACGGTGCAATCGCATTAAAATAGTTGAAACTCAACAATATTATGTTTTATAAAACAAGTTGAATACGATATCTCTCTTGTTTTAAAAGAAGTATGTAAATTTTGAAACTAGTTATAAAAATATTGATATACTTAATACTTTGTTATTCCACTGTATTTATTTTAGCAATGCTCGCTTATCACTATTAATGAATATCCATAATAGGACTAATATCTTCGGCTTATGTGACACTCTAAAATTCAATATCTTAATCATAACTATAAGCCCTTTCGTACGGTATTCTTTGTTAAAACTCTACTGATCATAATGCTAATAAGTCGTTACTTAGTCATCATCATTTTACTACAAATCATCTCTTAAGAACTACGATCCCCAATTAGACCTAGTCGTGTTCCGGCACTACTGTCGAGGTAGAGGCGTAAATCTGCTTCATTTTTCGTAATGGTACCGGGTTTGCAGGGTCGGATCTAAGGAATTATACCAATGATTATAATCAATACTTAAGTAAGGCAAATAATTCAGAGTGGTGTGGAGTGCTTTAGGTATACATGGGCATATCCTTTATTCGATTATCACTTAGGTCTAATGTCATGACTTACTTTTAGAATCGATACTTGGTATTATCATTTCTTATATCTAAAATCATTACTTATTTCTAAGTACAATGCTTAGAATATAATCAGAGCTTACGACTAAGATCAGTGCTTATGTTCAAATTATCACCTGATGTTCAGGTCACCACTCATGTCTAAGATCACTTATTATTTACAAAATCATACCTAGTATATAATCATCGTTTATGACTAAAATCCATACTCAAGTCAAAGATCAACTCTTAATTAAAATTGTTGCTTATGTCTAAAGTTGTGACTTACAGGTAGAATCATCACTTAGTTCCTAGAGCCAATATTTCGCATCATTATTCCTATAGTCTAAAATCATAACTTATGGGCAAGATCATCATTTAATTCCTCAGGTCACGTCTTACTTTCAATAACATCTCAACATATAATCAATGCTCACGACTAAAATCGGTACTTACGTTTAAGGTCGTGACTTAGGGACAAAATCGTAACTTAATTTTTAAAAGATCATAGCCTAAATCTATGCTTCCGCTGTGGATCTAGAGCCATGCTCTGATACCACCTGTAGCGCCCCGCTCCCGAGCCCTAACATCGGGAACAGTGCACCCGCCGTATCTCACTAAGGAGAATACAAAGCGTCAAATCAAAACAGATACACGTCAGCGGAAGTCAAAATTTAAAACCTCGAAATAATCATCATCATAAATATCAATGTCTAGGCAAATCTAAATCTGATACAAATGTCAAATGTAGATATAGCTAAATGTCTAAAGTACATAAACCTCGAGTATCGAAAATCATTATCTCAACTAAGCCCTCGAAAGTCTCACTGGAATGTCATCGACCTCAATATCTCCACTCTTGGTCATCCTCGGTATGCTAACTCAATCACCTGTCTATCTGCAAAATATGTTAAAGCGTGGTTTGAGCGACAAGTCGCTCAGCAAGTAATCCCACTATACTTACCATGGGATCATACACGGAGAAGCAAGTGTGATAACGATATATAGCAACATAAAATAATATCATGCTTCTCTTCGCAAGTAAATTTTCAACTCTGCCCCTAACATCCAAAAGCAAACAGAGCAAATAGATCCAACAAAGTACAAAACAAAGTCCAATTAAGTACGTAACAAAGTCAACAAATAGACCGATGACCAAGTCAAACCAAACGACAGCCAAGCAAAGGTTAGTCCAAGCTAAAACGTGATGCAGTTTTTGAAAACAATGCAATGCCAATGTTCCCATATTTCAAATCCAATGTTTCCCATATCAATGTCCAATGTCCAAATCCAATATCCATATCCGATTAACGCGGTCCAAAAATCCAAATAACCAAGTCCGGTTTAATCGGTCCAAAGTCCAAAATCAAATGCAATGGCTATAGCACTTTCCCTACAAGTGACTTATACCGTAAGACTTACGAATTGATTCCTCCCAAAATCCAAATATACTATAGACACCCTGTCCCAGACTAGGTCGTTACGTCTATAGCACCAAATACAATTGCCTTTGCACCCTGTCCCAGACTAGGTAGTTACGCTCAGGCCCAAAATATGCATACAGAAGCCCTGTCCCTGACGAGGTAGTTATATCCGCAGCAATCCAAATAGGCATACAGAAACCCTGTCCCTGACGAGGTAGTTACATCTGCAGCACTCGATAACCAAAATAGGAATCAACTCGGCTTACCGATATATTTCTCTTGTAAGGGTGAATTTCCAAAAATATGCAAGTGCAACTTTCAAAATCATTTTTCAAGTACCAATGTTAATCCCAATTCCAAAATAGGCAAAAATATCAAATTTGTCAAAATTACCAAACAAATATTTCAAATAGCCCAAAAGTCCAAAATACCAAATTCCATCACCTTCAGCCGTGTGTGTATACCCATGTATATGCTCACGCCCATACATGTACATATACATGTATATACGTACATCTCTGATGGTTTAGTGTAAAATTGCGGTTGCGAGTAAAAATATTTCGAGTTCTAAAATAGTTCTATTAAAACGTCGCTTTTATTTTTTTCGGCATATGAAAATCGATGTTATTAGCTTCTGTGCGATGTGGCTTTTATTTATCTATATCCACACACAGCAGCATATATACCTTTTTAACAATCACATATCTTTAAAAGTTATAAATCCAATTCCCCCACCGCCATATGAAAACCTCTGACTTTATACATATATACAACACAAAGTTGATATTTTATATTCATATACATATTTTCGGTTACACACATACATAAAATCATAAGCTACCCATATTATGTTCATAACTTATTTATTATACACAAATGTAGACCAACAGCAGTACCCGCAAATTGCACCAATCTTCTAATTACATACGCCAAATAACCCCAAGCTTTATATGTAATGCAAATAAGCCATATAAGATTACTTTTCCTTTTCTCACATAGAAAGCACGTGGCCACTGGCCTCATAGAACTCTCGGCAGCAACAAAAAAACACTTTTCCAAATAACATATATATATATATATATAATTACATCAAAGTTCAAAATCAAACCCCTTTTTTTTAACATTCAGTCTAAACAACAATTCCAAAACATTGCCCTTTTTTTGTTCGGCTGCTTCAGTAACTGGGCGCTGGCCTTTTTTTTATACATTTAGAATATACACGGCCACATCTATATATTTATATATACATCAATTTATGCAATCACATATACCTATGCATGATCCGAGTTTATAACGAACATAACATATAGAATTTTCGCAAAACATAGCAAGTATAGAGAGATTACTTACTTGTATCAATATACTATACCGTACGATTGTATTAAGGCTTGTTGAAGATCGGAATTAATTTCTTCCTTCACTTTTGGTAACCAGCCGATTGGTGCTGTTGTTGCATCACTAATGATAGACGTAGGCTGGGAATTTAGGGTTTGTTAGCTTAGGGTAATTAAATAGAGAATTTAGAGATAATTATGATAAGTATAAAAGGTATATTCTTAGTTGGTGTAGGATTTAGATTCCATGCATAGTATATCCTATTTTTTTTTTCAAATCCTCATTAATTTAGGATAATTATCTTATTTTATTTTTCCTTTTCTTTTTTTCCTTTGCAGGGCCGGACGTAACAGTTATGCTCCCTTGTGTAACTCCCCCTTCATTTAAGTGGGTTGAGGGGTATTTTAGGTAGCTTACCCTAATTTCTTAATTCTCACTTTTAACCCTTTATTTCCTTTTCCTATATTTTATTTCACTTAGCTTCCTAATCTATACCATTAAGTAAATTGTGTCTAAGATTGACCTTTAAATATTGAGAGTCGTGCTAAAAAGTCACGGGGTATGACACCCAAGTGCATGGAATCTCTCAGAATACTGGTCCACAGTCATGGACCCCTATGTCAGGAGCTGGAACTCCGCCATCCTCTTATAAATGGCACTCTCCGGAATGTAGTGCCTCTGGTACTCCTCCCTAAACCGGGCCTTTGTAGGCGGTAGTCTGTCTGCGTACCACACCCTGCCACCATTGCTGTGCATCGCCCTCTAAGAATGCTACCACCACATCCACCTTTAGGCCATTCGGAACCTGCAGCAATCTCAACTGCTCAGATACATTCTTGAGCCACATCTCTGTCTCCTTTGGTCGGGTGGTAACCCTGAATATATGTATCCGGGAGTTTTGCATCTCCTGGTAGAAAAATCGAAGCCCCTGGGGTGGTGCTGGTGGCTGCTGCTGCTGCTGTTGTTGCAGGTGAGCCATCTGCACATGCTGCTGGGCACCCAATGTAGTCAAAGTGGCCAGCATATCTGCCAGTACCTAGCAGATGATCACCTGAATCTGCTGATCGTCGCCATTATTTCAAGCTGGCTCCCGTCGTGGAAGCATTTCTGAAATTCCAGTTCATGGAGAGAAACTAGATTAATGAATGGCGAGTTAAAAGGGTTAGACATAGGGCAAACAGAAATCAGACAAAGAAAGCTCACCATCGGCACACACCTCCCATAACCCGATCATAACTTAGGTCTAAGATCATCTCTTAAGTCTACTTTGTTTATTAGGGTAAAATCATAATTTTACAAAAGATCGTAACTTATGTCTAAGTGATCTAATTAATCCTGCGTTTCTGAGGCAAATCTGAATCCTGGGCTCTGATACCATCTGTAGCGCCCCGCTTCCGAGCCCTAGCATCGGGATTAGTGCACCCACCTTATCTCGCTAAGGAGAATACAAGGCGTCGAATCAATCTCTTGCCTGTCAGAAATGACGTAGAAATTTTTCTCGCGGAAATGTAAATCATAACTTAAATTAAACTCAAATAATCGTCATTACATTACTGAATAAAAATTCTGATAATAAAATAATAAAGAAGTGTATGAAAAATCCCCACAAGATAACTAAGAACAATCAGCTGCAGAGTCTCCTTGTATCCTAGATGCAGCTATCAACCAGTCCACTCAGCTATGTCCGTCCCGTCTTCAACAAAGATGTGCTCGTAGTCCTCATTCGGCTCACCTGGGAAGTAAGGGTGAGTGACAGAAAATCACCCAGTAGATGCCCGCCTCAAGCCAATGCAAAACGTGAATACCGAAGTGATATAACCACATAGCACATAAATATGATATAACATGCATAAGATAAAGTAAACGCGGTAAGTAAAGCACTCTACATAAAAGTACGCAACTACATGATGCATGCTCTATCCACGTGTCACACGCAATAAAAATCATGTCACGTAATATGTCCCTAGACCTTTATGCAATGCATGATCACGGGATTGACTGGATGCTTGTAGCCCGTATACTACAATCCACCTTGACCGATGCTCGTGGCCCGTACATCACGATCCACCATAATCGATGCCTATGGCTCGTACACCAGGATCCACCATAACCGATGCCCATAGCCCGTCACCATGATCCACCATAACCGAGTGCACATAGCTCGTACACTATGATCCACCCCACTCGAGCGTCTTAGGGCCGTATATCTCAACCCACTCCAAATGCAAATGCATGTGCCATGAATGCAACAACAAAGTCACCTGGGCCCGTACACCCATCCTCACCATCTTCGGCACTCAATATTTGGTTACATAAATTTTCTGATTAGTGTAAAGTTATTGTTTATAACTACTGGTATTTTTCGTTAAATTGTATAGGTTTTCTATTTTATTATTTTCCTTATTTTTCCATTATTTAATTTCGGTTATTACTATTTATTTTTAATTACTTAAATTTACCAAAATTTAGAAATTAAGTGGAAGTAATTTAATTTTAATATTTTATATTTTCTGGAATTTATTTAGAATTTTCTAACATTTAATTTTATTTTTATGGAATTAAAAATCATTTATTTAACATTTTCTAAATTCTAGAAAATATTAATTTATTAATTTCTAATTAAATTTTTTTTCTTCGGCAGGTCAGACTTGGCCTGCTACCATCTCCCAGCCCGGCCCGCGGTCCAGCCTGCTTACCCAGCCGCCTTATATTTTTTTTAATAAATTAGGTTATAGGGCCTGGCCTGCCTTCGGTCTGGCCGCTGGCCATCTGGCCCGGTCCGCTGGCCAGCCAGCCCGCTGCATCGTTTTCCTTTTTTTAAATTTAATTTGTTATTGGGCCTGGTCCTACAACCCGTCTGTTAGCTGGCCCGCTAAGGGTCTGACCCGGATCCGCGCGCTGGCAGACCAGTCTGTTACGCCGCCACCCTTTTTTTATTTTTATACGCAGCTGATGCGTGTGAGCCACGTCCGCGCGTGAGGTCCACTCGCGGCCACTTCCAACGACGCGTGTGGCTCACACGCCACCTTTCCGGCCGCATTTTTGACTCCAGACTCAAATTTTTCATATTTCCAAGCTATAGGAACATATTCTAAGGTCAAAACACAAATTTACAGAGGCTCCTAATATAGAAGTTTCTTCCTTTTCAATTCTTTCAAGGGTATTTTCAAATCCGATCCAATTCTACCATCAAATTCATACACATACACGCACATAGCAGCCATAACCCAATCATCTCATGCTTTGCCATATAAAACATATGCAAAATTAATATCTTAAACAAATACAAACAACGAATCACATAAATATACCATCAAAGCATGCATGGATCATACCCGTTTGAGGGAGAAAAGGCACCTACATTAACTTGTAGATTAACGATGATATGAGATGAACGTTGGTTGGTGATGTACGGTTACACCCCCTTTTTCTTTCTCTATGTATTTATTATTATTTTTTTCAATACTCCTTCTTTGCTCCAAGATTGAGGGAGATAGTTTTTCTTTTTCTTTTTGGGGGGAGGGGCGCTGAGAGATGGGGGAGGAATGGGAGAATAGGGTTTAGAGAGATAAAAGGAGAGAGGGAGGGAAATTAGGAAAAAAATTAGGGAAAATCAGAATTTGATTTTGATTCCTTTTTGGATTTTTTTGTCTTTTTATCTTTATCTATATTATCTACTCTTTTATTATTATTATTATTTTTTATTTATTATTATTTTTAAAATATAACGGCCGTAACAGAGCAGTAGGCGGATTTTAACTATTAACTTCGAATATATTTCTAACATTTCTAAGATGTAGGCAATGTTTTTGAGACATACCAAAATGGAAAGTAGTATAAGTTTTTGGGAACGACAAAGTATAATATGGTTAAACATAATTTAGTGGGTAGAACCCACAAAAAGATGTGAAAGTCTTCGTGATCCAGTTCTTCCTAGTAAATTCTCCTTCAGGCATTTCCCCTCTCTCATGTTTATAAATTGTCTAAAATTGTAGGTAGTGATAAGGTTCCTTCTCAATCATCTTCAAGTATTAAATTAAAGTCGATGTCAATACAATTGTGTGTCATACTCAGGAATATGGTAAACAAAAGCAAAAAGAATTAATACCTAAAACTAAGAACGAGCGCTTAAGCTCCAATATATACACATATTCATATACACACACATATATGTGTAGGTATGTATGTATATTTGAGCAAAATTGCTGGCTTTCTAACTTTATATGCATTAAGACGTGGTTATATGGCTTTCAAACAAAATTATGGTTGAATGGTACTCGATGAACTCTGAGCAGGACGGATTTACGATATCATAATTGCTTCTTTCGACCATAATTTTGTGTTATTATTACTTTTTTCAGAAGTTCCAAAGTATCATCTATGTACAACAACAAGCATACTCAGTATATCCCAACGACAGCGATAGCTGATGCTAGGGTCTGAGAAGAGTGAGATGCAGCCAAACGATACCTCCATCCCAAGAGATAGAGAGTCTGGTTCCAGTGAGACCCCAGCTCAATATGTACCTGCATAGATGACATAATAAAATGCATACAGTGTGTTAGTGTACGAGTGAAAGAATTTATTGAACACAAATAGAAAGCTATCAAAATACATGACCATGTATATACACACATAATGAAAGACCAAAACAGACACAAAAAAGTATAAAAAAGTGCAAAGTGAACCTAAAGTTTAGAAAGTATGTAAGCGCCTAAGTATACTCTAATGTGCCCCTATATCATGGCTAAACCTCCTTAACCTTAATATTCTCTCTCCATGAACTCCTATCTTGGATTATGTCTTCAGACATAGGACCATGTCTTCAGACAGGTGGAAATCTAGTAGGTCTAAAGTATCATCTATGTATTTCAAAAAAAAAAAAAGTATCATCTATGCCTTTTAAATATTGGAAACTTCTCAGATCGTTCGTTTACAACTCTCAGTATTAGCTACTCCGTCTTTCTAGTTTTCGTGGGCTACATTTTCCTTTCAAAATGTCTCAGAATTTCGTCCGTTTCTATTGTAACTTAATAAAAAATGTTTTATTTTGAACTTCCTGTTGCAAACAATTAATAAAGACAGTATGCTAGTCTACTAGTGAACTGATTTAGTAAACACAAACAGAAAGCTTCCGATATTAAAATAACCATAACCGTGTATATGCATAAATAATGAAATACAAAGACAAAAACAAAAAATACAAAGTCAACCTAAATTGTAGTCTAAGCCCCTAAGTATACTCTAAAGTGTCCCTATATCCTGTCTAAAACTTTTTAACATTAATCCTCTGTCTCTATGAATTCATATCATGAACCATGTCCTCAGAGAGGTGCAAATCTAGTAGGTCATGCCCGATCCGCTCATCCCAAGTCAGCTTGGACATGCCTTTACTCCTCTTCCCCTATACTTTTCAACTGCTATCACAGACGCCGTTGTCTGTCTCCTCTTGACATGCCTAAATCATTCCAGTCTCTCCTCCCTTATCTTATCTGCTATACTAGTCACGTGCAACCTTTCTCTAAGTACCTCATTTTTTATACGGTCTAGCCTTGTATGCCCACACATCCACCTTATCATCTCTTCCACTTCTATCTTCTTCGATTGTGTCCTCTTGATGGCAGGAGTCTATTATATATAACATTGCCGGCCACACTGCCATCCTATAAAAATTTTTTTTTAATTTAGTTGGAAAATTCTTGTCACAGAGTACCCCTGGGGTCGTCCTCCACCTACACTAACGTGTCTGAACTCTGTGTACTACATCACTATCTATGTCTCTATCTTGCTGTACAAACGATCCTATGTATTTGAACTTACTTTCCGGTGGGACCAATTGACCCTCGATGGTGAGCTCGCTATTCTCACATCGGTTGCACCACTGAAGTCGCAATGCATATACTCGGTATTAGAACGACGAATCCCTATGTCTTTTCTCTCTAAAGCACCTACCCACTTCTCTAGTCTCGTACTCAGAGTATGTCTACTCTTTGCGACCAATACAATATCGTCGGCAAAAAGCATACATAACGGTACTACTTCCTGGATCGCCTTTGATAACTCGTCTAGACCAACTGCGAAAATAAATAGAGTCAAAGCGGACCTTTGATGGAGGCCTACATCAACCGGGAATACGTCCCTATTCTCCACAGACGTACGAACGGTTATTTTCGTCCTGACATACATATCCCTAATTAGTTAATATATTTAGCAATTTTTCTTAAAAATTCCAAAATTAAAAAAATAATAATAAATAGTAAAAATAATATCTCCTTTCTTTTGAAAATATCTTAAAAATTAAAAAATCTAGTCTTAGTTGATGGTTGATTAAGTATTTATTGGATCAAATTTGATAATAGTTTTTAAAAGAAAAGTAGTAATAATATTTTAAAAACGGAATTAGTAATAAGTAATTTCGACGGAAAGTAACGCTAAAGAATAGAGTTGCCTTAAGATGCTTGTGCGTGATGTAATTCAACCATCGGAGAAGAATTTTTTTTTTATCCCTTCTCTGAATGCAGAGTCGGAAATTTTGTAGCCTAGCAATTCCATGTCATAAACAGATTGCCCTATATGCTAAGTTGGGCAAATTACAAGATGCCCGAAAGGTATTCGATCATATGCCGAACAAAGACGTTACCTCATGGAACTCTATTGTTGCTGGTTACTTTCAGAACAACCAGCCCGGAGAAGCCCAGATATTATTTGACCAAATGCCTTTCAGAAATTTGGTTTCTTGGAATGGGTTGATTTCAGGCTATGTAAAGAATGGGATGCTAAGTGACGCGCGAAATATATTCGATAAAATGCCGGAAAGGAATGTTGTTTCCTGGACAGCTATGGTTAGAGGTTATGTGGAAGAAGGATTGGTATCTGAGGCAGAGTCCCTTTTCTGGAAAATGCCTGAGAAGAATGTAGTTTCATGGACGGTGATGTTAGGTGGTTTGATTCAAGAGGGCAGAGTTGAGGAAGCGTGGAAGCTTTATAATATGATGGCAGCCAAGGATGTGGTGGCAACAACAAGTATGATTGGTGGGTTGTGTCAAGTTGGTCGAGTGGATGAAGCGCGGGTGATTTTTGATGATATGCCTTACAGAAATGTTTTCTCTTGGACTTCGATGGTCTCAGGGTATGCACAACATGGGAAGGTGGACATTGCAAGAAAGCTTTTTGAGGTCATGCCTGAGAAGAATGAGGTATCATGGAGTGCCATGTTAATGGGATATCTTCAATCAGGAAGGATTCAAGAGGCACTGAAATTTTTTGACGTGATGCCTGTCAAGCCACTCTCCGTTTGTAATACTCTAGTCCTCAGTTTAGGTCAGGCAGGGGAATTCACAAGAGCACAAGATGTATTTGATTCGTTGAGGGAGAAGGACGTTGACACGTGGAATGCAATGATAAAAGTGTACATGGAAAATGGTCTTGAATTGCATGCGCTTGATATATTCCGCTTGATGCAAAGTCAAGGAATCAGGCTGAACTTTTCTTTGTCAGCAAGTGTTCTCTCTGTTTGTGCTAATCTTGCAAGTCTTGATTATGGTAGGCAGATTCATGCGCAGATACTTAAATCCAAACTTGACTACGATCCTTATATATTTGCTGTTATAATCAGTATGTACATGAAATGTGGCGCTCTTACCAAGGGAAAACAAGTCTTCGACAGTTTCGTAAGTAAGGAATTAGTTTTGTGGAATTCAATAATAACAGGCTATGGTCAACATGGCCTCGGAAATGAGGCTCTGCAGCTGTTTCTCGACATGCATGCTTCAGGGGTTGCAGCAGATGATGTCACTTTTGTAGGTGTTCTCACAGGTTGCAGCTACACTGGAAAAGTCAAAGAAGCACAAGAAATTTTTGGTGACATGGGATCAAAATATTTAGTAGAACCCAAAACTGAACATTATGCTTGTATGGTTGATATGCTTGGCAGAGCTGGTCGTCTGAATGAGGCAATTGCTCTGATAGAGGACATGCCAGAAAAAGCAGGTGCAACCATTTGGGGTTCCTTCATTGCAGCCTGTAAGATCCACGGGGATCTGAATTTCGCTGAGATAGCAGCAGATAAGCTTCAAGAGCTGGAACCCGAGAATTCTGGACCTTATGTCCTGCTCTCCAATGTTTATGCATCTAAAGGAAGGTGGCTTGATGTCTCAAACTTGAGGAAGAGCATGCGAACTAGGAAGGTCAAGAAGTCACCTGGTTGCAGCTGGGTTGTCGTTGAAAAGAAAGTACATATGTTTACCAGTGATGGAAGTATGTATCATCCTGACCACGTAATGATAGCCAATATGTTAAAGGAACTAGGCACATTGTTAGGAGAAGCCGGATATATTCCTGACGGAAGCTTTGTTTTGCATGACGTGGATGAAGAAGAAAAGGAGTGCAGCCTTGGACATCACAGTGAACGACTGGCCGTTGCTTATGGACTATTAAAATTGCCTGAGGGAATGCCCATAAGAGTAATGAAAAACCTCCGTATTTGTGGAGATTGCCACACAGCTATTAAGTTAATTGCTAAAGTCACGGGAAGGGAAGTCATCTTGAGGGATGGAAACAGATTTCATCATTTTAAGGATGGTCTCTGTAGTTGTGGAGATTATTGGTGACTGGAAGGTTGATAAGTGGGTGTGAGATAGCATTCACACATCATCATTTCCCAGATGATGTCTTATTGGTTCTTTAGTTAGTTCTTGGAACGGGATTAACATTTGATTATTTCTTGGGGGTAAAGAGTGATTTCACTAGCCTAAAGATTTAACAGAAATTCCAAGTATGTATGGTATCTCTCTTCTGCGAATTTTTTTTTTGCTATTGTTATCTACTACATCATTTTGCGTAGAATCATATAGGAGTGTTTAATTTTTATTAATTATTATTATTATAACTACTCCATGCGCTTTTTCTGTTTTTTTTACTTCTGCCAAAATCACACTCAAAAGTTTATAGTACTTGTTTTGTCTTTCAGATTTTATGAAAGGGGTTCAATGTCATCAAAAGGAGATGCAAAGAAGAACAAGCTTGCTGTTTGAATGAAGGCCGAATTCTTCGAATTTGGATCCAGCATGCAAAATGCATTGTATAAGTTGACAATTGAGCTGTTCACATTAAAATGGTACTGATCAGGTTTGTACTCTCTCTCCCCCTCTAGATTGCTTGTGTAGATTTATTTATCATGCTGCCATAATCAGCAACTGAGTCGATGTTAATAGAATTTAACTTGCAAAAGGGAAAAAAACTTGTTAAGCTTGCATATTACAAATTTATAGTTCAGCCTGAACTCGCATTTCAAGAATGATAACTGTGATGTTGTATTTGTTTGAAATCTTTTCCATAAACTGTGGGATATAGCACTTCAATGATGGACTATGTTTCTCCATTGAAAAGTTTGCATGTTGGCAGAATTTAAGAACAGCCACTCCGATTATTCACACCAATAGTTGAGCGTGCTTGTGTGGTAGAGTGAAGGGCGTGCGCAACAAGAAATCAGGCCTAATGTTCTCACCTTATCGACGAGCTGACAACTGATGATGGCTGTATGTCACGATTACTAACAAAAAGCTCCAACCAATGGCCATTTTTTTTATGGAGTATGGTACTTCCCTTCTAAATATTCATTCTTTAGAATTTTAGTTCGTGTTAGTAAGTTGGACTCATCAAATGTTTGACTGATGGTTGGTTCGTTGGACTAGTGAATGCTTTGGCTAGACTAGAACGTAAGCTGTTTGTGATGATTGTCTTGAGTTGATGATGATTAAGTTTTGTAGCAGCATGACCTCTGTTTGCTGCTCTTTCTGTGGTTAGAACACTTCAGCAATTGGTTTATGTATCCATTGACCGTCACATGGCTTTGGCTTGTAATCCGTATAACATGGACATCCATTCTAACTTTCAAGAGTTCTTTTTTTTTTCCTTTTTTTTTTGGGTTCATGACGTTTTACTTTCTGCACATCCATTCTATTCTTTTTCCTGCTTCTTTTCTTATGTTTTTGCTGATCTTGACATAAGTGTTAGTACGAGTGTGCAACAAGGTCTGTTTCATAATCTCATTAGAACATGCAGTGTGATCAGTTTGCATTTCTGTGTGTAGGTGACATTTAAGAATCCTGAGGAGGCAAAGAGTGCCTCCGACTAGGTCAACCCCAACATCAACAGCCGGTGTGCCAACTGTAATCTTGCTTCTGTTAGAGCCAAACACCCGCAAGGTACTTTTCATCTAGGGCAAATTTTATTAATTTTGTTGTAGTCGATTAGTAACTTCACAAAAATCCAATGGTTAATCTTAAATAATAAGGGAATTAACAGAAGTGGTGGTGATTAAAACAGGAAATATTCCCTCTGTTTGTCCATATGTTATTAATTAGACAACTATTAAGATACTAAGATGCTAGTACTAAGATGACTAACAGTTGGTTTCATATGCATTTGAGCTGCAAAGTTCTTAGATGGTGTTTAGTTTGTATCTGTTGGCTAATTATCTTTGATGTGTTTATTTGCTTAAAAGGGTACATATTTTTCATCTCAGTTTCTCGTCAATTACATTGTTTCTCAAGTTGGGGTTTATTGTTTGTTTATTCTCCTATGTAACTGTTATTGTGGACGCACTTTATATTGAGGATATGCCACATAGTTCTTTTTGGTGGTTCAGGGACAGGGAACAAATCATTTGGAAGGTTTTGGGACATATATGTCCAGGAGTAAAATGGAATTTGATTTGTCAAATTCATTTAGGTCAAGTATTGTAGTTCTTTTCTTTCTTTTCCTTTTCCAGTGAATAAAAAAAATATTTTCATGCGTTAAGTTCACATGTTTGGATTGACTCTTAATTATTAAGATATGATACTTAACCTCAAGAAGGAGGTCTTTAGTGGGGGAGAACCAAACATCACAAGTGCTGAACAAACTCTTTGATGCTTTCACTGAATCAGAAATGAAGTTAATCATGTTCCCATGTGTACCTCCTTCCCCTCTATGTCAGTGTTTTTAACTAGGGATTCATGTTTGGCACAAGGTCTTTAAGAATTTATGCAATTACAAAAAAAAAAAAAAAAAGAATTTATGCTATTTTATCCAAATGTTAAAACAGTTAAATAATTATACTGAATGTGCATAGATGATTTTCCTTGATGGTGGTATGTTCTAAACAGTTTATCCAAATGTTAAAACAGTTAAATGATTATTCTGAATGTGCGTAGATGATTTTCCTTGATGGTGGTATGTTCTAAACAGAAACTCTACAAAGCCAAGGCAAAGATGTTTACTTCTTGGACACTGCACTATATTAGGTACCAGTCTGTAGGTTTGATTGTTAATGCAGATTAGTTCATTCTAGACTTGTCTTGGTCCTTCAAAGTCAGATTTGTTCAGATTTATGAACTTTTGAGTTTAGAAACTAGATGCTGAAATGACACTACTTGTTTATGGTTCAATCATTATCTTAGAGTTTTGAACTGTTTATGACACTACTAAAATTAGAATGCTAAAATTTATGAACTTTGGAGTTTTAAACTGTGTCTCAAGTGACACTATTTGTTATGGTTCAATCATTATTTTGGAGGTTTGACTGTTTATGACACTACTGAAATTAGAATGCCGAAATTTATGAACTTTGGAGTTTTGATCTGTATCTCAAATTACACTGTTTGTTTATGGTTCAATCATTATTTTACAGGAGCTGAATATTGTTTTATAGGTATGGATAGTTCATCTATTCATAGAAGTAACATTGTCTTGGAGGATGCAACTATGACATTATCAAACATGAAACTGCCATCCCTGATGTTGGAAATGGAAAGAAGAAGAGGAAGTTGATATCTAAAGTTTGGGAGCATTTCACTGTGTTGGAAGCCAAACCAAATGAAGATTTAAAGTGCCAGGGCAACAAATGCAAAAGCATG
Organism: Eustoma russellianum; assembly: GCA_036186865.1. Classification (NCBI taxonomy): domain Eukaryota; kingdom Viridiplantae; phylum Streptophyta; class Magnoliopsida; order Gentianales; family Gentianaceae; genus Eustoma; species Eustoma russellianum. Next base: position 10,249,633 of record AP025049.1, read on the forward strand.
TTTTCCGCAGGGAGTAAGGTTGGTACAGGTAATCTTAGAAGGCATTGTGAAATGTCAAGCTGACAACTAAGGATATTGGACATTTTTTTTTATACTTTTTTACATCTTCTGATAAAGGTTCCGCAAGTACAAAAACTCCAGTTTGACCAAGATAGCTTTAAGGAGTTGATGGTGCATGCTTTTGTTGGCAAAAGGTTGAACCCCAACCTAAAGGGCTCTCACTGTCCCAGCCCCAAGGAGCTGCATGGAGGATGTAAATTAGGAGTCTAGCGGCATCCTAGATTGGGTGAGATCTTACACAGTTACCCACACAAGGTGTTCCCCCACAAACCAGGCCTTTTGCATGGCAGGGGAGGAACACCCATACTGTGCGCATCCCTGGATTCGAACTCATGACCTCTTGTCGGTAATTCCTAACCCGAGTACTAACTGGATTATGACCTGGGGCATTGATGGTGCATGTTTTGATTAGACATGGGATGCTTTTTTCATTTATTGAATACGGAGCGGTTATAAATGGATATTTATATCTTGAACTACAAAGGCAAGCATATTTTTAGAAACACCGCTAAGCCTGATATAAAGAAATTGCATGTGCTGGAAATTGAACTTGTAAGTGTTTTTGATGCAACAAATGCTTTTTGAGAAACTTAAGTACCCGATTTTGTAACTTGTACGTTCCTTAAGTATGTGTAATTCAAATGAAACTATTTGATGAGTCAACAAGTTCAGATGACTACATAAAAAATCGTTAAGCAAATCTTTGAAAAGTTCAACCAGTATTGGTCTGAGTTCAATGTTCCATTAGCCTTGTTTTTCCCCCAATCATAAATACAAGTTTTAGGTTCATTTGAATTACACATACTTAAGAAAAATACAAGACTAAAATCGGGTATTTAAATTCCAAAAAAGCATTGGTTGCATCATGAAGTACATTAAAAAAATCCATTTTTTTCCACTTCCACCATTCTTCTATAGATAGACAACATTCGAAATTAGGCTCATTGAAATCCAAATGATAAAAAGCACGAAGATAGTAATGAATACTAACAAACCTTTCATAGGTCGAATTCTACTTTGTTGAGGGGATAGGATTTCTTCACCGCTCTCCCCTCATCGCGTGCGTGACCGTACAACACGTGGCAACAAGGGGGTGGTGAGGCTGGATGAGGGTAACCCTCGTTCAGCCTCACCACCTCCTACTGCTGCCACGTGTCGTGTTATGGGCCGTGCGGTCACTTACGGCTCGGTGAGAAGATCTCATCCCTTTGTTGAGGGGATAGGATCCCCTCACCGCTCCCCCTCACTGCGTGCGGTAACTCTCATCCAGCCTCACCACTCCCTACTGCTGCCACGTGTCGCGTTATGGGCTGCGCGGTCACTCACCGCGCGGTGAGGAGATCTCATCCCTTTGTTGAAGGGATAAGATCTTCTCACCGCTCCCTCCTTCACCGCGTGCGTGACCGCACGACACGTGGCAATAAGGGGTGGTGAACTAATTACTTTGTACAATCAATGGATGCTTGGACTACACAATCCGAAAACTTAACTATTCTTAAATGAGGGTCCTTATCATACTTCGCACATTCCGTAATTTTATTCATATAAAACTTTTTTTCAACTTATCTTGTAAAAATCAGATTTATTATGTACGTGCAACACCTAATGTGGAATAAAGACCTATCACATACCAAAGTATGACTCAACTTCAACTGATTTTTGTGGAATAAAGACCTATCACATACCAAAGCATGACTCAACTTCAACTGATTTTTCAAAATCTAATCGTAAGCATCATTTGCAAAAGAATTATCCAATATTAAACTTAGCAATTTTTTTCTCAACACTCTATCCATCCAGTAGCCAAATTATACAATTTCTCGAATACCACTATAGGGGAGATAGGTAACGGAGGTTCAAGATTCTTTTCTAAAGCACCTAATTTTTATCAACAAAGTGCCCAGACATGTTCAAGTACCCATCAGCCACTATAAAATTACATGCATATTCTATTATGAGATGATTTTAGCTCATTCTTAAGACTAGCAATTTTCCATACGTACAATTTATTTATATCAGACTTAACGATGTTATTAGAAATATGTTTGACCCGTGGTTCAAGATATAAATATATATTTGTAACATTTACGTATTTAATAGATGAAAAAGCATGTCATATCTAATTAAAACGTACACCACCAAACTCCTTAAACCTCTCTTGGATAAACTTTGGAGTTCTTGTACCTAGAGCAACTTTATCGTTGTCATCTTTTCATATTTCAGCGCATGCCTTCTAAGGTTATTGTTCTATAAGTATTTAACATTTAAGAAACAATGTTTCAGCTTTCCGAAACAATAATTACTGCTTCCATTTACTTATAAAACAATAAATTACTGCTTTATTCTTTTTCACAAATAGCACGCCCAACATCCTGAGATAATTCTTATTCTTTAATCTAAAACATATAGTCGATCGATGTATACACCGGTCTCTAAAATTGAGACACGTATGGGTCGATATCCTCGGGATTTGAAATAATTCCCTTAATATATGATAAGTTTGTGAGCATTTTTGCTATTATGAATAATTTCTGTATTATATGATAAGTTTGTGAACATGTTTGTTCATATATAATGAAATTTGATATGTTAACATGTGACTAATTTGCCGCGAAAGTTTTGATAACTTACCATAAAGACAAAAGAATATGGAATTAATGGTTGATCAAAAGTTATGGCCTGAGTTCTTTGGACAACCGTCACTGAATGGATGGATTGATGCAAATCTTAACAAAGATTTTGGGGAGCCACCAAATGAACATCAGTGGTGTTATGTTTTCTGTAAAACTGTATACGGGGTGTGGCATCATAGGATTAAAGCTAGATATTTTGGTGTTCGGACGGAAATCCCTCCAAGTTCAATTAGGATTAGTTAGTTGTACATTCGACGCATTGGCCGCCTTGTAAATGATGTTTATCCGTAATGCAATATGATCGAATTTTCCCCAAAAAAAAAAGAATATTTTTGAGTTTTTGTAGGGTTATCTTTCAAGAAAGAAACATAGAGACAAAAGGATATAAAGACAAATATTAAGAAAGGAATTTTGACATTTACACAAATTCTTTTTTATTCAATGCTAAAATGTTTACTATATGGTTTTCTTATATATGATATTCATGGTTTTCTTATATCTATCAACCATATATTATACAAATTTTGGTTTTCTCAGAATTCTTATTTACTAAAGTATGACATTTATTTTGTCATACTATATGGTGTTCATGGTATTCTCATATACATTATTCTTGGCCTTTTTACTACTATTTTTGAAGAATATTGGTCATATTTTTAATAAAGATCGGTCACAACTTTGAAGGAGAAAAAGGGGAGTTGGTTTAGATCCAATGGTGACATTTACAATGTCTACTATCATCCATTTATTTTCATTCATAATATTTGATCTCCCACTCATTTTTAATCACAAAAAATGTGTATGTATGTGTAATTGAGGCGAACAACTTGTATTTTGACATATATGCAAGACTACATTACGTGGACCAACCGAAACGCGTCAAATCAATTTTTTGGCAAAAATTTGCCAACAACCTAGGTGGCATAAAAAAGGCTGGAATATGATCTAAAAGAGCTGAAATGATCAGCTCTAAATGGTTAAGATGTTGGAGTAAAATGAGGGATAAGTTTGGAGAAAATAAGGTGGAATATATTATCATTTTGAAGACTCAATTTTCATGTCATTATTGCTGAAAATTGTGGCTAACATGTGCTGAAAATTTGGTGTCTAATCAAATGTCTTAAAGGTGTCAAATGTGCAAGTGGTGAGGTGTTCATCCAATCAAAAGAAGACAAATAAGATTGATGACATTGAAGATGACATGTAGGTGTCCTAATCACCCCGATGGACTGTTCACACTTATAAATAGGAGTGTAAGAGAAAAAGAAAGACTTGCACCTTAAACTCTCTTTATTCCTCTGTAATACACCTTTCTACACTAATTATTTCTACTCGTAATGATATTGTCACCTCTTCCAACATCCCTTTATCAGATTCATCATCATTACATGCACTTGAATCTGGCTTATCCCGTTCCCACAAGTATACATATTCACCTCTTGACTTTCATAGTGCTATCCCATCCTCACCCTCTTCTTCTACAATCATGATCATGTTTCTTTCCCTATAGTATTCAATTCCACACCTTAATTGTCAACACCAACTAATCATATGCCTATTAGAAATAGAAAACCACCATCATACCTACAAAATTGTTGTTCAATCAAACCATTACTTTATCTTCTCTATGTATCCCTGTTTTATTCACCAATCCTCACTCCATTGATAAATCCTTTCCATTTCAATCCTTGGATACTAAATACAAAGCATATGTTTTGAATATTAGTATGCACATAAAACCAGCTTCTTATGTAGAGGGAGCTAACTCCCCCGCATGGTAGAAAGCAACACAGGTTGAAATAGCAGCATTAGAATCCAATAACACTTGGAATAATACATTTACCTGCTGGAAAGAGCTCCATTGGTTGTAATTGGGTTGACAAAGTCAAGTTTAAATCTGGGAAAGTGGAGAGATACAAAGCAATGCTTATGGCAAAGGGTTATACTCAGTAGTTTGCAATAGATTATTAAGACACCTTCTCTCCAATTTGCAAAAATGACCACGGTGAGAATTGTCTTGGCAATGGTGGCACATAGAGTATGACACATTCACCAGTTAGATGTAAATAATGCTTTCTTTCATGGTGATCTTCATAAAGAAATCTACATGATGCCACCCCTAGGGACTAAACTATCTCAACATAACATGGTGTGCAAGCTACACAAATCCCTTTTTGGCTTGAAGAAAGCCAGCAGGGAACGGAATGCTTAATTCACAAAGTTCTTACTCTCTCATGGCTTTATCAATCCATATATGACTACACATTGGTTTTTCAGACCAACTGCCACTTCACTATTGATCTTGCTGGTATATGTGGATGACTTCATTGTAACTAGTGCTGATATTTAAGCCATACAGGACCTCAAATTGTACTTAAACTCCACCTTCAAAATCAAGGATTTGGGTGGCCTTAAGTACTTCTTGGGGGTAGAAGTAGCTAGGTCACTATGTGGGCGTGATTATCAATTAAAGAAAATACACTATGGAACTTCTAGAGCATACATGGTTCTTAGCATCAAAGCTAGTCAAAAGTCCTATGGAAGATAATGTTAAACTGACACATAAAGACTCAGGACTACTGCTTGAGGTATCTGGATATAGCAGCTTAGTTAGGAAACTGATTTACTTAACCATAACAAGACATGATATCAGTTTTCCAGTACAACAATTAAGTTAGTAAATTGTCCTACTAAAAACCATATAAAGGCTGCTCACAGATTATAGAGGTACTTAAAAGGGACTGCAATACAAGGTTTGTTATTTCCTAAAAAAGGTGAGCTGAAGTTAGGAGTATTTTTGGATTAAGATAGGTCTGGATGATGCTAGACAAGAAGATCTATGACTGGTTTTCGTGTGTCCTTTAAAGATGCTCTAGTATTATGGAAGGCAAGAAAGTAGACAACAGCCTTAAGGTCCTCAACTGAAGTAGAGTATAGAGCGATGACATCTTTGGTCTGTGAGGTGCAATGGCTCTTGTATCTTTCTAAAAGTTTGTAGCTAAGTGATCAGGAGCCTGTGTAGGTATTATGTGATAGCAATAGTGCCATATACATAGTTGAGAATCCCATATTTTATGGGAGAATTAAACATATTGAAATTGACTATCACAAAATTATAGATGTTTTGTAGGAGGGAGTGATTAAACTCATGCCAGTTAGAAGTGAACTCTGACTGGCAGTTGTTTTCACTAAGACGTTGGACATTAAGAGGCTAAGTGAGCTGACAGATGCATTTGGAGTGTGTAATATGTATGGCAAGCAAGGGTTGATGGGGTGTTGAAAATAGCAGAAATAATGTGCGCAATGATGTACCAAGCCGAGGTGACAAGGTGAAGAGACACAGCAGTGCGCTAAGCACATAGACAACACGGAAAACAGAGGTGATAAGATGAAAGAAAGCAATGACGTGTGGGGTCGAGGTGACGAGGTGAGGGGGCACAATAGTGCGTTAAGCACAAAGCCAACAATGACGAGCCAAGGTGCCAAGGTGATGGAACACACTGATGTTCATGCTGATCGGCTAAGCATACACAGTTGCTCAAGCTCACTGAAGGACAGCGTTGAAGCCAGCTGGAGTTGCAATCAAAGAAAGCACACTAAAACATCTGAAACACAATATGAGACGAATCAAATATGTGACAAACAGTTGATTCAAAGCAGGTGCACTTAAGTGTTGGAGAAGAAGGCGATTACACCTGGTATTTTCATTCACGTGTTAATTAGACTTGTATTAGCATATTTGTAGGACCTCAGGCGCTACCAACTCTTCCAAAACCAATTGGTGACAGGAGATGCGCATACCCTAGCCTTATAGTGCATTCAGCACACAAGCGCCCACGGCATTCGACTGTGACTTGGCCCACACGGCCTACGCCCACCGGCCTACGCCACGGGATAATTGCTGCACCCAACAATCTCCCCCTCAGCAATTGCTCCTGCTGGGAATCGAACCCGTGACCTCGCTCTGATACCACTTGTAGGACCTCAGGCGCTACCAACTCTCCCAAAACCAATTGGTGACAGGAGATGCGCATACCCTAGCCTTATAGTGCATTCAGCACACAAGCGCCCATGGCATTCGACTGTGACTTGGCCCACACGGCCTACGCCCACCGGCCTACGCCACGAGATAATTGCTGCACCCAACAATATTTAAATATAAATAAGTGATTGTAACATCTTTTTACGGTGGGTTAACATTATTCAGTTAAATGAGAATTTTCTAAGTTTGCACAAAGTTTTCTTCTTTTTTGTCTTCTCCCTTGGCTAACTTTGTTTTCTGTTTACCTCTTCATACATTGCATTTAGTTGTTAGTTTATGCCTTTTGCAATTATGAACCAATTAGAGACATAGGGTATTATAACCGAAAAAAAAGGGTGAGAGAAAAGAATAAATAAATAAAAGGGAAATAAATATATTTAGGTATGTGTGTGAGTGGCATGTAAGGAGGGGGGGGGGAATTAGGAGATAAATGTTATTAGAATTGAAATTAAATTTTAAATAAATCAAATCCTATCCCAACCCCAAATTTGATCTCTTACCAAATTCTATCCCCTCTTGCCCCATTATAACCGATCCCCTCCCCCTTTCCCTACCAAAAACAATCCGCAGCAGTAAGGCAAGGAGAAAAAATAATAATGACGTGAGAAGAGAAAAAGGGAGAGGAGAAGAAGGCTAGCGAGACCTTGAACCCAAGCTTTAATCCGTCAAATTTATTCGTGTTATCATCAATAGAGGTAGGTGCCTCTTCCCCCTCAAATGAGTATAATTCATGCATGTTTGAATGATATATTTATGTGATTAAATGTTTTCTTGATTGTTTAAGTTGTAAATTTTATGTTGATGCATGTGGGATATCATGAAATGACTGGTTCTTGATTATTATGTGCACGTATATGAATCAATTTGGTGGTAGGATTGTATTGGATTAAAAAGGCTCGTAAAGGATTGAAAAGGTGAAACTTTTATTAGGAATCATAAGAAAATTTGTATTTTGGTCTTAGAATAGGTGCACATAGCTTGGAAATAGGAAAAATATGAGTCTGGAGTCGAAAACGCGGCCGAAATGATAGCGCGTGAGACGCACGCGCCGCGGGAGGCGGCCGCGAGTGGGCCTCATGCGCTGGCATGGCTCACACGCGCCAGCTGCGTTTAATTAAAAAAAACAGGCGACGGCGAAACGGGCTGGCCTGCCAGCGCCAGGCGGGCTGGACCTTAACGGGCCGACAGGCTGACTACAGTAAGGCCAGGCCCAATTTCGTTAATTAAAAAAAAATTAAAAAGACTCGGGCTGCCCGCCAACGGGCCGGTCTGGATCAAAGGCAGGACCAAAAACTATCGTTTATTAAAAAAAAGGAAAGAGGCGGCAGCAAGGCTGGATCGCGGGCCGGGCCAGAAAAAGAATAGCAGACCCGGCCAGGAAGGGAAATTTTATATTATTAATTTGTTAATAAATTCTGAAAATTAGAAAATAGTAAACAAATGATTTTAAATTCTAGAAAAATAAAGTTAAATACCAGAAAATTCTAAATAAATTTCAGAAAATATAAAAGGTTAAAATTAAATTATTTTCACTTAATTTCTGAATTTTGATAAATGTAAGTAATTAAAAATAATTAGTAATAAATAGAATTAAATAAGAGAAAAATAGGAAAAATTTGTAGAAAATTTTAGAAAATTAATACAAGCCAATGAAAAATAAGAGTGATGATAAATAACAACTTTCCAATATTCATAAAATTTACAAAATGAAATATTGAGTGTCGGATGTGGTGAGGATGGGCGTACGAGCCCTAGACGACTTTGTTGTTGCATTCATGGCATGTGCTTTTGCATTTGGAGTGGGTTGAGATCTACGGGTCTCAGACGCTCGAGTGGAGTGGATCATGGTGTACGGGTCATGGGCATCGGTTATGGTGGATCGTGGTGTACGGGCCACGGGCATCGGTCTGGGTGGATTGTAGTGTATGGACTACAGGCATCCAGTCAATTCCGGGATCATGCATTGCATATAGGTCTAGGGGCATATTGCGTGACATGATTTTTGTTGTGTATGACACGTGGATGGATCATGCATCACGTAGTTGCACATTTTTATGTGAAGTGCTTTACTTACCGCATTTACTTTATCTTATACATGTCATATCATATTTATGTGCTATATGGTTATATCATTTCGGTATGCACGTTTTGTATTAATTTGAGGTGGGCATCTACTGGGTGATTTTCTGTCATTCACCCCTACTTTCCAGGTGAACCGGATGAGGACTACGAGCACATCTTTGTTGAGGACGGGACGGACATAGCAGAGTGGGCTGGTTGATAGCTGCATCTAGGATACAAGGGGGCTCTGCAGCTGTTTGTGCTCATTTATACTTTGGGGATTTTTCACAGACTTCTTTATTACTTTTATTATCAGAATTTTTATTCAGCAATGTAATGACGATTATTGGAGTTTAATTTAAGTTATGATTTACGTTTCTGCGAGAAAATTTCTACGACATTTCTGACATGTAAGAGATTGATTCGACGCTTTGTGTTCTCCTTAGCGAGATGCGATGGGTGCACTGTTCCCGATGCCAGGGCTCAGAAGCGGGACGCTACAGGTGGTATCAGAACCGAGGCTTCAGATCCGCCTCGTAAATGCAGGATTAATTAGATCACTTATACATAAGTTACGATCTTTTGTAAAATTACGATTTTACCCCTAATAAACAAGTAGACTTAAGATATGATCTTAGACCTAGGTTATGGTAGGGTTATGGGAGGTATGTGCCGATGGTGAGCTTTTCTTGTCTAATTATCGATTTATCAGCGTTCAACCTTTCAACTTATTACTGACTAATCTGATTTCTTCTCATGAACTTGAATTACAGCCTTGACGACATGAGCCAGCTGGTAATAATGGTGACGATAAGCGGGGTCAGGGGACCATCCCTCAGATACTTGTAGACAAGCTGGCCACTCTGACTACATTGGTGGCCCAGCAGCATGTGCAGATGGCTAACTTGCAGCAACAACAAGAGCAGCAGGAGCAACAGCAGCAGCAGCCACCTCAGGGTCTTCGATTTTTCTACCAGGAGATGCAGAACTCCCGGATACCAATGTTCAGGGGTACCACCCGGCCAGAGGAGGCCGAGACATGGCTCAAGAACGTCACGGAGCAGTTGAGGTTGCTGCAGGTTCCGGAGGGCCTGAAGGTAGATGTGGTGGTGCAGTTTCTAGAGGGAGACGTAGAGAAATGGTGGCAAGGTGTGGTACGCATACGGAATACACCGCCGACATGGGCCCAGTTTAGGGAGGAGTACCAGAGGCACTACGTTCCTGAGAGTGCCATTCAGAGGAGGATGATGGAGTTCCAGCTCCTGACACAGGGGTCCATGACTGTGGACCAGTATTCTGAGAGATTCCATGTCCTCGGGAGATATAAGACTGTCATTATGGAAGACGAGAGGGCAAAGATATTGAAGTTCAAGACCGGCTTGAGCTCCCGCATTCAGATATTGATCATATGCGCCCGACCTACCACTTTTGAGGGATTACTGGAGGTGTGTTGTGAGGTCAAGGGTGATCTCGCGAGGGTTGCAGCGGTTGATCAGGCCAAGAGACCGCGAGAGGAGTTCTGTTCGGGGAGATCCGGGAGATGGTTGAATATTCCACACAGACATCCGACCACGCAATCTTTTGGACCACCACAGAAGGGGCAGGGATTGGCGTCTCGGCCATTGATGATTGAGGGCCTGCGGCGATGACAACGCAGCCACTCAGGGCGGTTGGACCGCCTCCCCCAATATGTGCACAATGTGGGTGGTCACACATAGGTCAGTGTTGGAGGTCTTATCAGGTTTGCTACAACTGTGGCAAACAAGGACATTACGCCAGAGAGTGCTCTACCCCGACACAAGCACCTACAACATAGAGTCAGATGCAGCAGAGAGGAAGGGGAAAGACCAATGCTCGTGTGCATATCATGACGGACGCTGAGCTACAGGAGGTCGGAGACATAGTCACAGATACTTTTAATTTAAGCAATTTCTAATTTTAAAGTCCTAATTATATATTTCCTCTTGTTTTGACGATTTGTGCTATATGCATAACCATGAACTTGTTAGGTGAGATATTAGTTAGTCAAGTCCTAGCCTATGTCCTATTCGATAGTGGTGCCAGCCACTCGTTTGTTGCTCGAAGATTCATCAAGAACTTGAGTATCTTACCAGAACGGCTTGAGATCCCTTACCGTGTTCAAACCGCTGGCGATCAGGTGCTAATATCTCATTACCAGTATAAGGAATGCCAGTTGGAGATTAATGAGTTGGAGTTCTCTGCAATCCTGATCCCAATCCAGCTGCAGGATTTTGACATTATTCTGGGCATGGATTTCATGGCGAGATATGGTGCTACCATCGACTGCCGCCAGAGACAGGCCAGTATGCAGACACCGGATAAGCGAGAGACCATCTTCCAGGGGGATGTCAAATTGAAGAAGTCCTTTAGAAAGATCTATATGGCCGCAGCACAGGCCTCTCGGGCATTGAAGAAAGGAGCTGAGGGTTTTCTTGTTTATGATCTGAATGCCAGTGCTGAGACGCCATCGATTGAGGATATTCCAGTGGTATGAGATTTTAAGGATGTCTTCCCTGATGAACTACCAGGTTTACCACCGAGCAGGGAAGTAGAGTTCGAGATCGATCTCATACCCGGAGCCGATCCGATCTCGAAGGCACCATACAGGACGACACTAGCAGAGTTAAAAGAGCTTAAGGAGCAGTTGCAGGAGTTGTTGGACAGAAAATTTATCAGGCCTAGTGTTTCACCCTGAGGGGGCACCAGTATTATTTGCGAAGAAGAAAGACAGTACTATGAGGCTATTCATCGACTATCGTGAGCTGAATATGATCACAATAAAGAATAAATATCCACTACCGAGAATCGATGATCTATTTGATCAGTTGAAGGTAATGTCTTCAATTAATCGTTGTGAATTCAGTTATTGTGTATATCAACTTGTATACCACAAAATTTCGTGCAGGGTGCCAGGGTGTTCTCGAAGATTGACCTTTGATCAGGCTATCATCAATTGAGGATTAAGGCGGAAGATATAGCAAAGACGGCATTCCGCACCCGATATGGGCACTACGAGTTTCTTGTAATGTCCTTTGGACTGACGAATGCACCTGCGGCCTTCATTGAAAAACACAGTATTCAGGGAGCAGCTAGACCATTTTGTGGTAGTATTCATCGATGACATCTTGTTGTATTCGCCTGATGAGGAGACTCATGCTGAACACTTGCGAGAAGTGTTGGAGATTCTCAGGAAGAAGAAGTTGTACGCTAAGTTCAGCAAGTGCGAATTCTGGTTGAAGAGTGTGACTTTCTTGGGCCATGTGATTTCTGAGGAGGGCATTTCTGTTGACCCGAAGAAAATAGAGGCGATTATAGAATGGCCCCGACCTATCAATGTCACTGAGGTACGCAGTTTCCTTGGTCTTGCCGGTTATTATCGCAAATTTGTAGAGGAATTTTCTTGTATTGCAGCACGACTGAGTCGATTGACTCAGAAAAAGACCAAGTTTGTACGGACCTCCGATTGTGAGAAAAGCTTTACAGAGTTGAAGCGGAGGTTGATGACTGCACCAGTATTGGCACAACCCTCTGGCACTGAAGGGTTTGTCATCCACAGCGACGCCTCGAAGAATGGGCTAGGTATATGTATATGAATTTCAATTTATTATTGTGTACATATAGACTCTAGCCTAAAATTTTTGTTGCAGGGTGTGTGTAAATGCAGGGAGATAAGGTTACCGCATACACTTCGAGACAATTGAAACAATATGAGCAAAGTTACCCGACTCATGATCTAAAGTTAGCAGCGGTGGTGTTTGCATTAAAGATCTGGCGCCATTACTTATACGATGTGAAGTGCGAAGTCTTTACCGATCATAAGAGATTGAAGTACCTACTCACATATAAGAAGTTGAATATGCATTAGAGGAGGTGGCTTGAGCTACTGAAAGACTATGATTTGACTATCAGTTATTATCCGTGGAAGGCAAACCGAGTTGCATATGCCTTGAGTAGAAAGTCTAATCACGCCAGATAGACACCATTGGAGAAAGAGGTGCCAGAGTTTGATCTCGACATTGTTGATTCCACTGCTAATGTTCTGGCGGCCTTAGTTATTACACCATCTCTGATTGAGCAGATTAAGGAGGGCCAGAAAGAGGATGTGATACTTAGAGATATCCGAGAGAGGATGTTGACCAGTCTGATTCAGGGCTTCCAGATACATGATGATGGCAGTATTTGGTGCCAAGGAAGGTTGTGTGTGCCTGATGATGAGGATCTAAGGAGGGAATTGCTGAGGGAGGCACACAATTTGAAGTTGTCGATTCATCCAGGTGCTACGAAGATGTATAATGATCTAAAAAAGCATTATTGGTGGAGTGGTATGAAGAGACACATCGCCGAGTTTATTGAGAGATGCCTCGTTTGTAGCAGGTTAAGGTAGAGCATCAAAGGCCGGGAGGTTTGATGTTGTCGTTGAAGATACCGGAGTAGAAATGAGAGCATGTGACGATGGACTTTGTTGTGGGGCTCTCTAAAATAAGAAACGGCAACGACATGATCTGGGTGACTGTTGATCGATTGTCGAAGTCTGCCCACTTTTTACCTTGGAGAGATTGGTGACGCTGTACATTGATGATATTGTCAACCTTCATGGGGTTCCTGTTAGTATTGTTTCAGATCGTGAACCAAGATTCACCTCCAGGTTTTGGTCGGCTTGTCAGAGAAGATTGGGAACAAAGCTACGTTTGAGCACTGCGTTTCATCCTCAGACTGACGGACAGTCAAAGAGAACCATTCAGACATTGGAGGACATGTTAAGGGCGTGCGCCCTAGACTTCAAGGGGAACTGGGACAGTATGATCAAGCTAATTGAGTTCTCCTACAACAATAGCTACCACAGTGCCATCGGCATGGCACCCTCTGAGGCGCTCTATGGACGTAAGTGCAGGTCCCCTGTTCATTGGGATGAGGTTGATGAGCGCGTTATTACCGGCCCTGAGTTGGTAGAGCAGACTACAGAAAAAGTGAAGCTGATACGTGATAGGCTCAAGGTTGCTCAAGACAGAAGCAAGAGTTGAGCTAATTCGAAGTGACGCCCTCTAGAGTTCGCTGTGGGCAAGAAGGTTTACTTAAAGGTGTCACCAATGAAGGGTGTGGCTCGTTTTGGGGTTAAAGGCAAGTTGAGGTCTCGTTATATTGGTCCGTACGAGGTGCTTGAGAGAGTTGGTACGTTAGCATACAGATTGGCGCTACCTCCAACGTTTCCTCAGGTGCACAACGTATTTCATGTGTCTCAGTTAAGGAGATATGTTCCGGATCCCAGCCATGTTCTAGATGCGCCGCCGTTAAGAATCCGACCGGACACTACATATGAAGAGACCCCTATCAGGATAGTGGATCGTAAGGATCAGGCATTGAGGCACCGGGTTATCCCTTATGTCAAGGTTTAGTGGACTAATCATACGGAGCGCGAGGCGACTTGGGAGCTTGAAGAGCAGATGCGAGAGCGATATCCACAGCTCTTCGATTAAGGTACGCCAAGTTTCAAGGATGAAACTTCTTGTAAGGTGGGTAGGATATTATAACCGGAAAAAAAAGGTGAGAGAAAAGAATAAATAAATAAAAGGAAAAAAATAATATATTAGGTATGTGTGTGAATGGCGTGTAAGACGGGGGGGGGGGGAGAATTAGGAGATAAATGTTATTAGAACTGAAATTAAATTTTAAACAAATCAAACCTATCCCAACCCCAAATTTGATCTCCTACCAAATTATATCCCCTCTTCCCCTATTATAACCAATTCCTTCCTCCTATACGTACCAAAAACAATCGGCTGCAGTAAGGCAAGGAGAAAAAAATAATAATAACGTGAGAAGAGAAAAAAGGAGAGGAGAAGAAGGCAAGCGAGACCCCGAACCCAAGCTTTAATCCGTCACATTTATTCGTGTTATCGTCAATAGAGGTAGGTGTATCTTCCCCCCAAATGGGCATAATTTATGCATGCTTAAATGATATATTTATGTGATTAAATGTTTTTTTGATTGTTAAAGTTGTAAATTTTATGTAAATGCAAGTGGGGTATCATGAAATGATTGGTTCTTGGATATTATGTGCGCGTATGTGAATCAATTTGGTGGTAGGATTTTATCGAATTAAAAAGGCTCGTAAAAGATTGAAAAGGTGGAACTGTTATGCTAGGAATCATAAGAAAATTTGTATTTTGGCATTAGAATAGGTGCACATAGTCTGGAAATAGGAAAAATTTGAGTCTGGAGTCGAAAATACAACCGAAATGATAGCGCGTGAGCCGCACGTGCCACGAGAGGCGGCCGCAAGTGGGCCTCACGCGCGGGCGTGGCTCACACGCGCCGGCTGCGTTTAATTAAAAAAAAAGCGACGGCAAAACGTGCTGGCTGGCCTGCCAGCGCTAGGCGGGCCGGACCCTAACGAGCCGACATGCTGGCTGCGGTAGGGCCAGGCCCAATTGCATTAATTAAAAAAAATAAAAAAGACTTGGGCGGCCGGCCAATGGGCCGGACAGAAGGCAGGCCGGCCCAATAACTACCGTTAATTTAAAAAAAAGGAAAGAGGCGGCAGCAAGGCTGGATCGCGGGCCGGGCCAGAAAAAGAATAGCAGACCCGGCCAGGAAGGGAAATTTTATATTATTAATTTGTTAATAAATTCTGAAAATTAGAAAACAGTAAACAAATGATTTAAAATTCTAGAAAACTAAAATTAAATACCGGAAAATTCTAAATAAATTTCAGAAAATATAAAAGGTTAAAATTAAATTATTTTCACTTAATTTCTGAATTTTGATAAATGTAAGTAATTAAAAATTATTAGTAATAAATAGAATTAAATAAGAGAAATAGGAAAAATTAGTAGAAAATTTTAGAAAATTAATACAAGCCAATGAAAAATAAGGGTGATGATAAATAACAACTTTCCAATATTCATAAAATTTACAAAATGAAATATTGAGTGCCGGATGTGGTGAGGATGGGCGTACGAGCCCTAAACGACTTTATTGTTGCATTCATGGTATGTGCATTTGCATTTGGAGTGGGTTGAGATCTACGGGTCTCAGACGCTCGAGTGGAGTGGATCATGGTGTACGAGTCATGGGCATCGGTTATCGTGGATCGTGGTGTACGGGCCACGGGCATCGGTCCGGGTGGATTGTAGTGTACGGACTACAGGCATCCAGTCAATCCCGGGATCATGCATTGCATATAGGTCTAGGGGCATCTTGTGTGACATGATTTTTGTTGCGTATGACACGTGGATGGATCATGCATCACGTAATTGCGCATTTTGATATGGAGTGCTTTACTTACCGCATTTACTTTATCTTATGCATGTCATATCATATTTATGTGCTACGTGGTTATATCATTTCGATATGCACGTTTTGTATTGGTTTGAGGTGGGCATCTACTGGGTGATTTTCTGTCACTCACCCCTACTTCCCAGGTGAGTCGGATGAGGACTACGAGCACATTTTCGTTGAGGACGAGACGGACATAGCGGAGTAGGCTGGTTGATAGCTGCATCTAGGATACGAGGGGGCTCTGCAGCTGTTTGTGCTTATTCATACTTTGAGGATTTTTCACAGATTTCTTTATTACTTTTATTATCAGAATTTTTATTCAGCAATGTAATAACGATTATTGGAGTTTAATTTAAGTTATGATTTACGTTTCTGCGAGAAAATTTCTACGTCATTTCTGACATGTAAGAGATTAATTCGACGCTTTGTAATCTCCTTAACGAGATATGGCGGGTGCACTCTAGGGCTTGGAAGCGGAGCTGGCTTTGGATTCTAGCATACAGAGGGGCTTTTGGAGGAAGGTATGGAGACTGCCACACTGCCGATTGTGCGTACATTTCTGTGGAAGGCCATCCAACACGTGATCCCAGTTTCAGCAACTTTTTACGGCCGTATTTCTAGTGTTTCTCCTGCTTGTCAGTTTTGTGGGATGGCATCCGAAACATTGAGACACTGCCTATTCAAACGTACGTGGCTGGAGGATTAAAGACATGAGTGCCCAGATTTTTCTAGGTGAAGCAACACCCGGGTGCTCAGAGTTCCATGGTTTAGCGGAATGGGTGTCTGAGGAGCCCAGTATGCAAATTTATTTTAGCATTCCGATATGTTGCATTTGGGAGAATCGATGCCTTGGGGGTTGTCGATTATATTTTTAAAGGAATCGATGTCATACTCTTTTTTTCATTTTAGAATACGATGGAATAAAACAAAATGACTCACTAAATTGGTTTCGCTTCTTCTATTGTAAAATAGCAGTAATCGACAGACGCAATTTTCATTATGGATCATCGAAAAACAATATGTGTTTCTAACACATACATATCCTCTCTCATATTATGATATAGGCGGGAGTCTAAGGCAATGAGATAATGTTGTTGTTGATGGTTTTCGAAGGACGAATGAAGCAGGCCAGTGAGGTGCGTCATGAACCAGTTAGTTTAGCCATGGAGTTGATAGATGCAACAGGACAACCCTTGCTCGAAGTCGACTGATTATCCGCAGACTAGGGTTGCTCCAGCCCCCGGTACAATCGACATACATGTTGATCTTGCATGGAGCAATCAAGATATGGCGTGTGCAGCTGCAATTGCGATGAATTGGCTTGGTGCTACTCTCCTGACCACTACCTTCTCGATTCCTAATGTATCTATGGTCGAGCACGGTGAGCTTTTGGCGATCATCGGCGGCATAATCTGGTCGAAGGTTCAGAGACGTTCCCTGTATCATATATTCATATGGAGTGATTCACCTTTTGAAACTTGAGTTTACATAGAGAGATTCATATGTTGGATTTGATATGTTCATACGTGTAGTGCACGACACGTGTGGCTTAAGTTACATATCAAATACATGTGAACTTATGTATGTTATACATTATATGTTACTAATGTTACGTAATATTTGTATTACGGACGTATACACACGTTAATTGATCACTGCGGTATATTAGCGTATACACAGTGTAATCTGAATGGATCACTAAATGTGTAGACAGTCATACGGTTACAGTCCTTGATGGTAGGACTCGTAAAGTCGACATCTGGTCCCCAAAAGACAAAAGACTATTTAATATATATAATTTATTTAATAAATATAATTTATTATATATATTAAACATTTCTGTTAAAACGTAAACGTTCATATTCATTAAGAGAGTAAATTGCAGTTAGCACCCCAAACGTTTGTCACATAATCCAGTTAGCATTTAAACGTTCCGAAACCTCAGTTGGCATCCAAACGTGGTCAAAATTGATTCAATTAACACCAGAAACCGGCTGCTGACCTGCTGCAGCCGGTTTTATCAAATTTTAGCGCCAAAATCAATTTTTCCCACCAAAATAACGTCTTTTTCTTCTCTCCCTCTTGCTGCAATTGGCTCCCTCTGATTTTCCTTCATAAATTAGCCTCCCAATTCACCTTAGAAACTCAAGAAACATTACAGAACTTTGAACAGATGGCCCCGCGGTAGTTGTGTTAGAGGAGTCCAGCAGGGATAAATCATCAGGAAGCTTTCTGGCATTCACTTCCGCTGTCACACTAAAGCTCGGGTCACTTTCAGATTGAGCGAAGGGGCTAAACCTTCAGCTTGCTGCTTCAATAAACATGAAAGAGGAACAGCATGAATAGCGGGTGCTGGGACATGATTCAGGTGGCCATCATATTTGCATGAAGAGCGGGTGCTGTACGGGAGGTGACATGTTTGGAGGATTGCGCTGCTCAGAAACCATATTTGCATTATTCAGGTGGCCATCACTTCTGCCACCTGCAATTGATAAAGCTTTGTCCTTCCAATCAAGAGGCTTTTCGGACGCAATAAAAGCTATGTTGAGTTTCTAAGGTGAATTGGGAGGCTAATTTATGAAGGAAAATCAGAGGGAGCCAATTGCAGCAAGAGGGAGAGAAGGAGAAGACGTTATTTTGGTGGGAAAAATTGATTTTCGTGCTAAAATTTGATGAAACCGGCTGCAGCAGGTCAGCAGCCGGTTTCTGGTGTTAATTGAATCAATTTTGACCACGTTTGGATGCCAACTGAGGTTTCGGAACGTTTAAATGATAACTGGATTATGTGACAAACGTTTGGGTGCTAACTGCAATTTACTCTTCATTAAGAAATCGAACGGAAACGTTTGCTGCTATAATGGAATAACGGAAATGTTTACTGCTTTAATGGAATACGTTTTCCATTTATCCATTATATATATGTGAGTGAAGCAAGTGCAGGTGCCGCGAGGTGTGTAAAAAACATAAGGAAAAGGAGTTTTCATTTGTACTCTCATGAAGCCGGATCTTCAACAAAGGTCAAGATGACTTCGATTTAACTTCGTCAGTTAACACAAAGAATCTGTCAACTGGAATTGATAATGAGAAGCTGGAATAGCGCCAAACATCATGCACAACGTAGCACAGGTCAGAGGTCCCGGGGGGTTGGTCCCGGAAAAAGCCCTCCGACGCTCAAGTCAGTTTGGGCCATATCTCAGTGAGATTATAATGTAAAAGGATGAGTTTAAGGTGTTCTCACAGTGTTTGCCGAGGAGCAGAAGATGCGGATACACTTTTAGTAAAGTAGTCTCGAACTCCTCCGTCCCTCCCCCGTTTCGTCTTGGTTCCCTTCCCTTTATAGACTTTTTCCCGCTCTTGGCTCCTGATAGTGAGTTGTGTAAAGAACGTTTTCCTGGAGCAGAGAGCCTAAGACTTGGTAGGTCTGCTGATATGATTAGTAATCTGACTGATGTGACTGACAAGCTGGCTGTTTTACCGCTAGCGTGTTCAGGAAGGAAATCCAGCTGTAACTATGATATTTGAACTTCTTTTCTGTCTGAGGACCTTATGAGGTACTTATCGTCCCTAGCTCAGTGGCGGTAGCATGAGGTTAAACCTTGCCGAAGTGTGTATCTTAGCTTTATTCCGCTGAGGAATATATACTTTAATGCCGGGGGGCAGGCCTTTCGTGTTGCCATGCCGGGGTGCGGCCCCGAACTGAATCGTCAAGTTTTCGACGCTGATCTGCTGAGTGGCTGAACCGTAACATTCTAAATGCTGAGCTTACTGAAGTGGACTGTTGTTGACTAATAGATGGTTCAAGCATGGTTCATCATTTGCCCCCAGATTTTGTGTGCCTGAGCTGAACTGTGAAGGCAGACAAATCTTGTTCCAGTGACGTGGCAGTTCCGCGCAGTTACCCCTGCCTCCAAAGTAAGCGGTAATTCCAATGTTACATCATTACTTTTTTCGGCGGTTTCTTTCTTCGAGGGAGGGAAATGTGTGACATTTTGCCTCTTTGTATTTCTATCAGAAAGTTGCGGCTTTTTGTTTTCTTCCTCTTCAAACTGAAGAACAAGTTCCTGTTTCTCATTCTGGGGATGGGAATGGGGGGATGGATGCCCCCATCTTAATCCCTTCATCTCCTGCTGCTGAAGTGGGGAAACCTCTTCCCCTCAGCTGGATTGCTGTTGAAAGCGTACCTTCCTTCGAACATCTAAGAGAAGTCCCAGAACCAAATATTCCTGGGGAGGAATCTTCTGAAGTGAAAACATCGGGGGAAGACCTCCCAGAGGGAAGTAAGCTTGGAGGGGAGCCTTCCAGGGGAAAGGCTCCCGAAGAGGGGCCAACTGCCCAGAAATCAACGGAAGGTGGACCCTCCTCCCGGCCCACAAGGGGCATACATACGTTGGAGTTCAGCTATAATAACTCCGCTGAAGATCCTGGAGTAGCTAGAAAATTGACAGAGGTGTCCATACTTCCTAAAGATTGGCGGAAGTTTGATAGTATGAGCTGGGGCTCTGCTTTTAACTCATTTGCCAGCAATATGGCCCCGGTATGACTTCTTTTACCTTTCCATATTTTTGTTTCGTCGTTTCATGCTTTTCTTAGCAAATTTGACTTTTGCAGTATCGAGTTCAAGAATTTAATATTTTTAGACGAGTTGAGGAGCTCTACACCAGATTCTCCAAACTTTCTGAGGCCAACGCTCACTTGAGAAAAGCTTATGACGAGTTAGCTGAAGTGGCAAAGCCGAATAACACAAAATTGTCCGAACTGGGAGCCGAAGTGAACAATCTGAAGTCCCAAATCGCTGCTCTTACTGAAGAAAATTCCAAACTTCAGACGGTAAAGCGGGACTCAGATTTTAAACTAGCCTCTCTTTCAGAAGAAAATTCTAAACTTCAGGCTATGAAGCGGAGTTCCGATTCTGAGCTGGCCGACGCCAAGTTTCAAGTGACCGAGCTAAAAGAGAAGCTGACCAATTATGAACTAGTTCAATCCAAGGCGCAGGTTGAATTGGAATTTTATCAAAAGGAGCTCAGTACTTTTGATCAAGTATTGTCCAACAGCCGATCAGAGCTGAGTCAGCAACTGGAGGCCGAGAAGAAGAGCAAAGCTGATCTCATCCATCAATTCGAGGTTCAAGCCGAGGAGATGAAGAAGAGAGCGGTTGCTGAGTTCAGACAATCTGAACATTTACCAGAAATTTTCTCAAGATTCAGGGCTCAGCCATTGCTGTGGGGCAAACTTGGGCAATTGATGTTTGTTCCGAAATCTGCCCTAGTCTGGACAAAATGCATCCCCGAATCGTCAAGATGTATAACCCTGATGCTGGAACTTTACTCGAGAACCAGCTAGATCAATTTCAAAGTGGAGCTGACCTTAGGGAAGGAGAAGTTGTAGAATAGGCTAGGGTTTTTTCTTTCTGCAAGTAATTGTAATAGGCTTCATACCTAATGAAAATTCATGTTTCCCAATCCTTGCTTTGTGATTTCTAGCTTTCCAATCTTTTGAAGTTCATCTTGCTCTTTTTTCATAGATGGCAAGAGTTTATCCTTTATTCTGCGAAGTTCTTTCCTTTGCTTTTTCGCAAATATTTGTCTTCAACTTGCCCTATGGATATGGTTTTGCAAGTATTTGCATTTAGTCTTACTTGCTCAGTTTTGTCTTCGGCCTTACTTGCTCAGTTTGCAAGTATTTGTCTTTGTTTTTGCCATAGGTGTATCTCTCGTACACTGATTCCTTTATCAAAGCATCAAGCTTCTGCTTTTACGTTTGGCTTCTCAGTTTTGCTGAGTTGGAATGTTGGGAACTTGTCTTGTTCCGCTGAGACCTGCTCAGCCCCCAGACCTGCTGGGGAAGAAACGTAGGGAACTTTTCTTGTTCCGCTGAGACCTGCTCAGCCACCCAGACCTGATGGGATAGAAATGTTGGGAACTTTTCTTGTTCCGTTGAGTCCTGCTGGGATAGAAATGTTGGGAACTTTTCTTGTTCTGCTGAGTCCTGCTCAGCTCCCAGACCTGTTGGGATAGAAATGTTGGGAACTTTTATTGTTCCGCTGAGTCCTGCTCAGCTCCCAGACCTGCTGGAGAAGAAATGTAGGGAACTTTTCTTGTTCCGCTGAGTCCTGCTCAGCTCCCAGACCTGCTGGGGAAGAAATGTAGGGAACTTTTCTTGTTCCGCTGAGACCTGCTCAGCCACCCAGACCTGCTGGGATAGAAATGTTGGGAACTTTTCTTGTTCCGCTGAGTCCTGCTCAGCTCCCAGATCTGCTGGGGAAGAATATCGGGAAACCTGTCCCATCCTGCTGAGACCTGCTCAGCCTTCCAGACCTGCTGGGTAAAGATGATGTTGAGACCTGCTCAACCTTCCAGACCTGCTGGGTAAAAATGGTGTTGAGACCTGCTCAACCTTCCATACTTGCTGGGTAAAGATGATGTTGAGACCTGCTCAACCTTCTAGGCCTGCTGGGCAAGAATATTGGGAAACCTGTCCCAGCCTGCTGAGACCTGCTCAGCCTTCCAGACCTGCTGGGTAAAGATGATGTTGAGACCTGCTGGGTAAAGATGATGTTGAGACCTGCTGGGTAAAGATGATGTTGAGACCTGCTCAACCTTCCAGACCTGCTGGGTAAGAATATCGGGAAACCTGTCACATCCTGCTGAGACCTGCTCAGCCTTCCAGACCTACTGGGTATGCCCCCACTTTCGTCGTGGATAATAGACAATCATGAATTGTGCACCATATGGTGACTTAAAAAGGGGGCCTAGTTAAATATAGGAGATTGATCTTCAATAACATAAGGTTGGGTCGGGAGATTCCGGACGAAGACAAGAAGAAACTGCCCATGATTCGATACGGTTATTAGATCAGCCTTATCTGCTCAGAAATCCAGGTTCCTCCCTCATTGGAATCTGAATCTATATCTCCTAGATAATCCTGGTGATATCCAGGTTTACAACTCTCCGCCGGAAGGGGTTTACCGAAGTCTAGCCTGTTGTGAAGCCTAGACCTGGGATTATAGAAACGTTGCAGGTGACCCAGCTCAATAAGACGCCCAATCTCTTGCCCGAGTTGTCTACAATCTTCTGTATCATGGCCAATATCGTGATGATAGAGGCAATACAGTCGATGGTTTCTTTTCCGGATTGGTCCAGCAAGGGGCTGGGGTACTTTTGCCAGAGATTTTTTCCTCATATAGGAAAGGATATGAGCCTTAGAGGCCAACAGAGAATTCCTCTCCTCCCCTCGGCCTTCTAGCCGAATCTTAACGGAGCACCTGTCCTGCAGTGGCGCTTTGCCTTTGTTTTCGGCTTTCCTGCCATGTTTGAAAGGCAGGAAAACTCTTTGATCATATTTTTGGTGGCTAGGCTTTTGCTCTGGCCACTTCCTTTTGGCCATGGACCTTTCCTGGCGCCTGGGGTAATAACCAGGCCGAATAGGAGAATACTCCATGTGATCCAGTGGATGGGGGTTATGGAGACGGGGTTCGCTGGACTTTTCTGCAGGCGCTTTCCCCTTCATCTCCCTTACCACCGCCTGGAAGACTTCCGGGTTTTGAGCCACATAGCGAATGGCTCGCATGTGCTCTTCATACGTGAACGCAATGGGGGTTGAGGATTCTCCTGGCTCTGTACAGTATTGATCAGCTTGTTGTTGAGAAGATCTTTGACTCCTCCTAGATGTCATGGGTTGTTTAGTCCCTTGACTATCCCTGTTACTCATCTTTCTCTCAATAGCTTCCTCAGATGATTAGGGAGGCCTCTGAACAATCGTTAGAGAAACTTTGAGTGGCTGTTTTCTGGGTTAAAGGACTATAGGGCCCTCCTTCTAGTGCCAAATGATGAAGCCGGATCTTCACCAAGGGTCAAGATGACCTCGATTTAACTTCGTCAGTTAACACAAAGAATCTGTCAACTGGAATTGATAATGAAAAGCTGGAATAGCGCCAAATATCATGCACAATGTAGCACAGGTCAGAGGTCCCGGGGGGTTGGTCCCGGGAAAAGCCATCCGACGCTCAAGTCAGTTTGGGCCATATCTCAGGTGTTCTCACAGTGTTTGCCGAGGAGCAGAAGATGCGGATACACTTTTAGTAAAGTAGTCTCGAACTCCTCCGTCCCTCCCCCGTTTCGTCTTGGTTCCCTTCCCTTTATAGACTTTTTCCCGCTCTTGGCTCCTGATAGTGAGTTGTGTAAAGAACGTTTTCCTGGAGCAGAGAGCCTAAGACTTGGTAGGTCTGCTGATATGATTAGTAATCTGACTGATGTGACTGACAAGCTGGCTGTTTTACCGCTAGCGTGTTCAGGAAGGAAATCCAGCTGTAACTATGATATTTGAACTTCTTTTCTGTCTGAGGACCTTATGAGGTACTTATCGTCCCTAGCTCAGTGGCGGTAGCATGAGGTTAAACCTTGCCGAAGTGTGTATCTTAGCTTTATTCCGCTGAGGAATATATACTTTAATGCCGGGGTGCAGGCCTTTCGTGTTGCCATGCCGGGTTGCGGCCCCGAACTGAATCGTCAAGTTTTCGACGCTGATCTGCTGAGTAGCTGAACCGTAACATTCTAAATGCTGAGCTTACTGAAGTGGACTGTTGTTGACTAATAGATGGTTCAAGCATGGTTCATCACACTCCCTGTTGGTTTGCTGCTTTACTCATTTGCAGCTCTTTATTTGTTTGATGCACGTTATATATATAAAAATATATATATAATAGTGGTGGTTTGCTGTTATATATATATTTTAAACACTTTCGAGAGGAAAATACACTACATATTCTCTCTATCGGAATAATAGTGGTAGTGGTTGATATTTTGTTAGTGAATTCAACAACTGGCGGGTTCGTGCAATCTCTTGGAAGACACTGTTGTCACGTGTGCCAGATCTACTACACCGTTAACCAATGGATCAAGGTACACTTCCGCATTTATTTACTTTGCTTTTGTGTTCTTTTAAGCGATCCTCGGGTAACGGATTTACTATGTAAATCTAACATCATATTCATTAAAAATCTTAATACAATAAGTGATGTACTTCTTTGTCAAAGTGTCTAATGTAGGACAATATTCTAAATATCCACTCTCACGTATCAACGTCACTTGACATACATACGTCTTAAAACACACCTCTAATCACAAACCTTAAGTCAGATATAAACATTAAAGTGGCCAATGTAAGACAATAACGTCAACTTTTTACATACGTATAAAAGATGCTAAAATTTCGAAGACTAGTTAATTATTTTGAAAAGAATACTAGTTTATCCTAACAAGTATAATATTCGTGGCAAATATTATCTAGCTTAGTTAGAATCTCCTGTTTTTGAATATCATTCATGTCATATATGAACTTTTTTCCTTAGTAAACGTGTTATCATGAATATACTGTGACCTATTTAACCCCTGAGTGTCCTTGCTTGGTAGTGATAAGCCCCGAGCTCAACGGCTGGATACGACGACTACCTCTCCAGCCCAGCCTAACTCTTGGTGATCAGCAATGTACACCTCTGCTCAGCAAGGTACTCGCTTCTGGTTGGCCCCAGCAGGTGAATCGCACAAATAGCTCACAATTCTCCAAGGAATCAAGTTCGGCCCCGAGCCCAGCCTCGACCTCGGCCTCCTCTGGGGTTTACCCCCCCGTTAACTCTGCCTGGTCAGACACGATTTTTTACTATGTGTTAGCTGGGCCCTCCCAACGCACCTCCACAAGCACCTGTCAGGTGTCAATCGTAGCCTCGACCAGCTAAATGCCACATGGCAAGCATGCAAGAACAAGAGTCACCGTTGCTGGCTCACCGCGAGTCATTTCCTCTGCATCTAACGCATGCATTGGACATGACCGACATATAAAAACAATAAACGAGAGAGAGAATGACAAGTTAAATCCAACACAAGCTTTCACCATCTTCCTCACTGTAAAAGAGAAAAATCTCCAGGTTTTACCAGAACCTGCAAAAACTATCCTTCAAATATATAAATTCTCCTCATAAATGGACCAAACTGACTTGAAGCGTCGGAAGGTTTTACCCGAGGCATTAGCCCCTGGGTCCTCTAACGTCTTTTCCTGCGCAGGTCAGCAGCTGGAGCTACACCCGGCAAGCTAACGGGAAGTTAACGGTGTAACCTCTCCGGATCACCTTTGATCCTTGGTGAAGATCCGACTTCATCAGCCAAAGACTTTCATGTTCTCCTGTCCACTAATATGTTTTCTTTCTCTTCTTTTTTTTTTAAAAAAAATCTTTCTTATAATACTTTCTTTTTCTTGTTGAGGAAACAAATTTATTCGTTTCTTTCAAAACAGAAACAAACTTACCACCAAAAAAAAAAAAAAACTGCTACGGGATTAGTCACTCGGCCGTAGTTACCTGTTTATTTAAAAAAAATAACAATTATTGATCTCCTAAGTTCTTATATTCCTTATGTTTGTCCATAACACGTTTCACAAGGTTTGTCTCGTTTTAATAGCATCCTCAACTCATAATGACTGCCAAAAGCATGTTGGAGTAATTTAATTGTTTGTTTAGTATATTGTTTTAACCACATATGTTGACCATGCAACTACTACTTTATTTTAGAGTATTTAGTTTGACCATCTCTCATGAATGCATCCATTGTCTTGTATTCTGCATTATAAGCTCATCGAGATTTAATATAATTATAAGATGAAACATTTTCCAAAGTTGGGTAATAAATATTTGAAAAATACAAGAATCTTTGTCTAAAACATCATTGGTTTTAACATCATCTCACCATAACTCATTACCTCTGTAAAACCTCTCTCTCCTCGTTAAAAGGTAAATTTAGCCCTCATGGCATAGTCCAGTTAATATTCCGACTGAAATTTGTTTTAAGAGACCAAGAGTTCGATTCCAAAAATATGTATAATGTGAGTGTTCCGCTGCTGCTAGGCCAAAGGTCTGATTTGCAGGGACAGCTTGTGTGAGTCACTACATAAGTTTTCACCCAATCTAAGAGACCGCTGGACTCCTGATCTGTATCCTCCACAATACTCGTTTAGGACACGACAGTATGAACCCCCAAGATGATGGATTTCGCTTTTACTCCCAGTTAAAGATAAATTTATTCCTATAAACTTTTCAAGTGCTCAAAATTGATGAATATCTATTGTTCTTTAACCCCCATGTTTTTTAAAATTATTTCCTTCCTTAAAGTGTACTTATCACGGTTACACCAACTAAGGTGGCGTTTGGTTCGTATTTGGATATCGGAATTAGAATCAGAATAGGTATGACAGGATATGGATTTGGAGTATATGAGTTTGGACCTAACAGTGATAGTTGTTTGGTAATGAAGTGAGATTAAGTATGATAGACATTGATGGTGTTTGGAATGTATCGGAATTGAAATGAGTATCGAACAAGGGCGGCTGGAAATATTTGACCGACCGGTGACGGCGGACCGGCGACGGTGACTGGCCACACCCCTCATCTTCCCATATTGATAGACAGGGGGTTAGTATATCAAAAAACGATATACTTGGATATCAAAGTGATAACCATAACCCCCATAACCCCCAAACAAACAACTTCAATGGATTTGGATTTCTCCAAACGCATTTCATTATTCCCAAACACTCAACCAAACACCACCTAAATTCGTCAGCTCGTTAGTTCTAATTGGAAAAAGTTGGAAAGGCTACAATTTCAACAGCTTAATCAAATATAAATACGATAATATGGAAACATGGAAATCAAAATTATCCGTAATTTTTCTTTGAACTTAGAACAAATAATAATATTTTATTTTGGAAATACTTTTTACAATTTCCACCTTATAAACTTGACAGTCACCTTATGTTCTTTATTTTATCATGATTGATTTTGGTCTTACACATTACTTTTATCTATTAATTAAATGCGAAATATATGAATTTTCATGTCTCATAATGAAACCTATCATAATTAACAATAAGAATAATTTTTTATTCATTGTAAAATTGGATATAGAAAAGAAAATTTTATTTTGAAACGTAAAAAGATAGAAGCCATCTTTTTTTTTCTTAACCAAATTAAAAGCGTTCTTTACCTTTTGTTTTTCTTTTAGATACCCAGCTTCCTCAATTACAATGATACTTTCACATAATATCTATACTTTTAGGATGACTTATAACGAAATTGATTATATTATACAACTAGTTGTGTAAATTGCAAATTTAAAATAATAACGAGAAAGTTGAAATGGACGCTCTTACTTACAAGAACTTTCTTTTTTAATAGATTAATGAGTTAAGAGTTCCAGTAAAATTAATAAGTCATACACTAACTTATACATTTTGATAACATAGAAGTCTGTAGGTTTCCTTGATCAAAAAGCTCGTATACCCACAAATAGAAATTTTGATACGACCAAGATATAAATCGTCAATCATGGTTTGATATATAAAGGTTGAAACATAACTCAAACTATAGGTGACAAACATGTCATAGCTAGATTGATGTGTTCTGAAGTTCTAAAACACAAACTCAGACCTGATTTGTCAGATTGGCATGTTAAGTTTGGTTAACTTGTCAACTTAATTCTTGAGTTTGATGGGTTGACGAGTTCGGTTTGCAGACATATATGTAACTTTTGAGTTTGATAGTTTAGATTAATTATGGTTTTAGCAGTTTGTCATGTCAGTTTTGAGTTAATAAATTTGACGTACCAGATCAGAGATCAGGTTAGTTTAATCTAATTATGGTTTAAATCTACCTAAAAAAGAGTGTAGTTTTTATCGAGATAACTTATCGTGTTATAAATTGTCAGCATAGTTTAAATTAGACAACTTAAAAAAGAAGGGTATCCACCTTAGATAATTCATGTGTACATATAGACTTAATTATATAGCAG
The DNA here is from genome assembly GCA_036186865.1 of Eustoma russellianum. Classification (NCBI taxonomy): domain Eukaryota; kingdom Viridiplantae; phylum Streptophyta; class Magnoliopsida; order Gentianales; family Gentianaceae; genus Eustoma; species Eustoma russellianum. Next base: position 10,278,561 of record AP025049.1, read on the forward strand.
ATAGAGCCTCCCCCATCCAGTCTCACCACCTTCCCTTGTTGTCACGTGGCGGACGGTCGCGAAGGAGGTGAGGGAGTGGGGGTCAGGCGATCCTGACCCTAATTATATAGCAGATAGACCCTCAACGGTAGTAAAAAATATTCAAACATGGAGGGCCGGCCGGGAGGTGAGCATGGTAAGTTGGTAACCTTATCCCAAGGAGACAAAGGCCAAATGGGCATCTGTACTCATTCCTAAATTCAATAATTGATTTCAAGATGACTACCGATGTGAAAGCAAACCCCACGCCCCCAGCTGGACCCCACCCCTTTGTTGCTTTCTTTTCTTTGTTACATCAGAGCCGTCCTTTTCCTCCATTACCTTGGAGGAACCACTGTTACTCATATCACTATTTATGTATATATCAATTAAACTATGTATGCATGTATAGCTGATTCGTTACAGTAAACTACTCTGCATACGTTTGTTAGGTTTTTTTTTGTTTGTTTTCAACAACTAAGAAGGCAGATTAATATTTGATTTGTATCTTTTGTATAACTTTATAGAACAAAACATTGAAGGCCTCGGATAGGATCTTTTTATCCATTTTTCCTTACCGTACGCATCATCGCACGACATGTGGCAGCAAGAGGGTGATGAGGTTAAATGAGGATCACCCGTATCTAGCCTCACCACCCCATCCTGATGCCACGTGTTACGCAGTCATAAGTGGGGTGAGGAAAAATGAGATAAGGAGCTCCCATCCTGAAGGCCCCATGGCCTGGATATGGCTTGGATTGTGTTTAGAAGTTTTCTATTTGTTTACCGAGGAAAAGATTTTCTTAATGACGATGTTTCAGATCTTTGTACTTGATGCTCCACCTTTATTGTTTTAGTTTTTATTAGCAAATAGTAATCAATCAATCATATCAGGTATATCTCAACCGACAGTAAAAGTTATCCTAGAAACGGCAGATTGTGAACAAAAAATAAAATACTCAATAATTATTCATTCATCATATTAAAATTTATCAAATAAGATCTTTATCAAAATAATCTAGAGGCCTATAAGATGTAGTTTTTTTGTCTCCTAAATTAAAGATGGTTTTAGCATTGTGATATTTAAAAATGCTTGATAGTCAATTTTGATAACGTCGTGTAACGTTTTAGAATTTAGTCTAACAATATTATTTCATTTGTTTTAAAATATATGCTATCTTTGTATTTTTCAATATAGTATCTTGATAACATATGTTAGTTTTGACTTTTCAACATAAAGTAATTTTGTACTACGTTAAAAAGTCAAATATAACTTATAATATAGCATGAAGGGAGTATAAAAATAGCAAAACTGTCAACATCCTAAAGACTATGTGTGTTTACCAAAAACAATTCAGTATGAGCTAACTTTAGATATATGAAATCATGTATGTATCTTTCTGTAATATCATTAGACATGTACGTTTCAGTTTACATAATTTGACAAATTTCCATTCTCAAATCTCCTCTGTTTGAATTAACATCATCCCTCTTCTGCAATTTAATCCCTAGTGCATTGATTTGCTATTAAAACAACTATTCAAAATGAAATCATCATTAATTATACTGCTAAGCAGTTGGAAGTGGCAATGTAGAAAAATAAATCTACTCCAGAGAAAAAGACAAGCACCACTCAAATAAATTTTTCTATTGGGTTCTCCCACTGCGACAAATAATGAAATAACCATAACCAAGGACAAGGAGAGAGGCAAACACAAAAGGAAAAAGATAACCTCTTTTCTCTTGTCTTTTGGGTCCAACATTTATGCTTTCTGCTTCAGAGCTTTAGGCTAGTTGAGCTTGATTTAGTAGAGTAATTAGGCCCTTTTGATATTTTGTGTTCATGCTTTGTACTAGTATGCATTTGAAGTGTTTGTGAGAAGGGTTCTTTGGAAAGTTGCTTTCTTGAAGCTGTTTTTTTGTGAAAGCATTGAAGGTTTTGGTTTTTACCAAGAATGGCTGCCGCTCAGTTTGGCGGTGGCTGCCGGCGGAGGGGTGATGGAGCAGTGTGTATGGGGATGTGTGTGAAGTTTGCATTGCTGTTGATATACTTTTTTGGTGGTGATGGTGGGCTGGTCCAGTTTTCTTGTGCTACTGATTTTTCTGCTTCAAGACAAAGACTTGAGGTCCAGAAGCACTTGAGGAGGCTCAATAAACCTCCTGTCAAAACCATTCAGGTCCCTTCTTTTCCTTTTTCCTTCTCATTGTGCATTCCTTCGCGTATGTGTTTGAAGGGACTAGTCTCCGGTGCGTGTTTTGAGTGTGTGTGTGTGTCTGTCTGTCTGTCTGTGGGCTTGAGTTTTTCTTTTTTTTTTTTACTTGTATCTTTGGCTTTGAGTGTTTTTGTTTCCATTCATTGTTTCTTTTATCATTTTTCTGTAATCTGAAGAGTCAGACTTCCTAATTAACGAAGAAGTCTACCTAAGTTACATTGAACTATTCATGATCATATGGGCGTTGTTTTGCAAGTGAAAATTGCAACCACTGTATTAAAGTGTCCGTGTTTCTCTAAGCTTATCTCTTGTTCTAGCAATGATTTGCAAGTGAAAGTTGCAATCAGTGTGTGGCGAGTATTCATCTTCCCCTTTCCTCAAGCTTGCCTTTTGTTCTAGTAATGACTAATTTTTTCTCTCTCCCTTTTTCTCTTTTATTTCTTTTTGGTTTCTTTCTGTTCCTCTATTTTCTATTTTTTGCTCTAAAACATGGGAATTTCTTGTTTCAAGTTTCCTTGCTCATTGTCGATAATTCTTCACTTCTTAGAGGAAGAATTTAGGCTGAGAAAACCAATAAAGATTAACCTTTAATGTGCTGTTTGACAGAGCCCTGATGGGGATACCATTGACTGTGTGCATATTTCTCACCAGCCAGCCCTTGACCACCCTTTCCTCAAGGACCACAAAATTCAGGTGCATATTCCTTGCTCATGTGTCTGTTTGCACCATTATATACAGAATTTCCATGTAATGCTTTATTTACTGGACTATTAACAGATGAGGCCTAGCTACCACCCAGAAGGGCTATACGACAGTAAGATGGCTACAGGATCCAAGGAGAGTGCAAAAACCATTACTCAGCTGTGGCAAATGAACGGTCGGTGTCCTGAGGACACCATACCCATAAGGAGAACAAAGAAAGATGATGTAATGAGAGCAAGCTCAGTGAAAATGTATGGAAAGAAGAAGAGAAGAAGCGCTCCCAAGCCCAGGTCTGCAGATCCTGACCTTGTCAATCAAAGCGGTCATCAGGTTAACCGATCAGTCACTTTGTATTTCTTCACTATTTTACACTTCAAAATCCTAGCTTTTATTTTAAAATCGATTTGTTTCATGGGTATTTTCACAAAAACAGTGCATCTTTCTAGCTGCCGAGTTTTGATTTTGTTTCGTGTTCCTTTTCTTTTATGTGAACCAGCATGCCATTGCATATGTTGAAGGGGACAAGTATTATGGAGCAAAAGCAACCATTAACGTTTGGGAACCCAAAATCCAGCAGTCTAATGAGTTCAGCTTGTCTCAGATTTGGATATTAGGAGGTTCCTTTGGTGAGGATCTTAACAGCATTGAAGCTGGTTGGCAGGTAACTGAGTGGTGTTATTTCTGTCGTAAAAAAATTTCTGCAAGAAAGGAAGTACTAGGTGATTTACCTATTCATGCAATTATTGAATATTTGTATGACGCATGTGCTAAAAACAGGTGAGCCCAGACCTCTATGGAGACAACAACACAAGGCTTTTCACTTATTGGACTGTAAGAACTCAAGGTTTTTACATTTTGAAAATTTAAAGACGATCATTCTGCTCTTTTAGGGCATTGTAGCGTTTTTGCTCGCGTCTACCGCTGAATGATAGTTTATTTGTTTCTCCTCCTCTGGAATCTATAGAGTGATGCATATCAGGCCACTGGTTGCTACAACCTGCTTTGCTCCGGTTTCATTCAAATTAACAGTGAAATCGCAATGGGCGCAAGCATTTCTCCTGTTTCTGCCTATCGAAATCCCCAATATGATATCAGCATTCTTATCTGGAAGGTGAAGACCAAATTTACACCCCTATACCACCATGATTTTTGTGTGTTCCACAGTTGTTGAGCACTTGGTATGAATTTTATATGAGAAAATTCAAAAAGTGAATCAGTGGAGGGCAGATTTAAGCATCATTGTGCAGTTAAAGGCACTTTAAACACAAGATTAATTTAATTATTCTCAAGGAAAGTAAGTGTGTTATGATGCAGAGAATCTTGACTCTTGCCTCTGACAAGGAAAGAGAACCACATCATGTGGACTTGTTTAGGAAACATCACCCCATCTTTGTCTTTTATTATTATTGCCACCCCATAACTTGTCATAAGCACTAATAAGCATAATCCAGTTAAATTATTCCTAAGACAATCTGATATTCCTACTGTCAAACATAAGAATATAGAATAGTTTTCCTGTGGGCCACAGGCACTTGCTGAATTGATTTGCTCCATGTATTATGTGGTTCCTTATTGTAGGATCCAAAAGAAGGGAACTGGTGGATGCAATTTGGAAATGGGTATGTGTTGGGATATTGGCCATCATTCCTGTTTTCATACTTGACGGACAGCGCGTCGATGATCGAGTTTGGTGGGGAGGTGGTGAATTCAGAACCTAATGGTGAGCACACATCAACACAAATGGGTAGTGGACATTTTCCTGAGGAGGGATTTGGGAAGTCAAGCTATTTCAGGAATGTCCAAGTGGTTGATAGCTCAAACAATCTCAAGGCTCCTAAAGATCTTGGGACCTTTACTGAGCAGTCCAACTGCTATGATGTGCAGACTGGGAGCAATGAGGATTGGGGTCATTACTTTTACTATGGAGGCCCTGGTAGAAATGCAAACTGCAATTGAACTTGAAAACTTAATACCCTTAATTATCTCTTATACTACGCGATCCATCCGTCTATCTCTCACCTTTTCTTGTATTTGTATACTTTCTGTATTACCTAGGTATGAGGTAGTTAGTAGTAGTTTGTATGTGTTTGTAGTGTTCGGCTTTGTGTTTTACTAATTGGGCTTCAGAAGTTCCTCCATTGGTGTAAGCAAATGGGGAAGTGGCTTGCTTTCTTTCTTCAAACTCCAAAAGTAACTGGTCTTTGTTGGGCTTTCTTTTCCCCCTTCTCCCCTCACCCTTCCTCTCTGCCCCCCCCCCCCCCCCCCCCCAAATCCCGCCTCACTCTTGCACCTTATTTGTGTTAATGGAAGAGCAAAAGGAAGGGTCTCGTAGGAAGTGAAAGTGGCCAACTAGACTGACTGAACAAGACTTCCTAAAGCCCCATGTGATAGTGAAGATGTGGATTATGAAAGTTGCCTGCAGGGGCATAATTGGGGATGAGATCTCCTCACCTCCAAATCATTCACCTCTCTTCCCATTGTCCGAGAGCCACCTCCTCTCATACACCTCTTCCTTCCCACCTCCTCATTTAGCCTCATCACCCTTCTCTGTTGACACGCATCGGACGGTGAACAGAAGGGTAAAGGATTTGGGGACGAGATCTCATCTCGCATAATTGAGCTCCGGGTGCATAAAGACAGACAGTCAATAGATTAGTTGTAATCCTGTCATTAGAACCTGTAAATTTATCTATCAACACAATCATTTCTTCGAGAGAGTCGGCATTCTACCATCATAACTGCTAAATTTATTTATCGAACACAATTATTTATCCAGAAAAGTTCAAATCTTGTTATCGGCACTTGTAAATTCATCTGTCAAACCTAATTATTTGTCTCTTTGAGTTGCAGTTACCAGTACCAGGAAGATCTTGTCACATGTAAGAAGTGCGACCTAGTCGTGTGAAACATGTACTTCGCAATTTAGATGACATATCACATGAACAATCTATAAAAGATACCTTACACTCTCTGCAATATTGATGCTTGCTAGATCAAGTCAACTTTGGGTAGACTTTTTGGTGTTAACAAACCGGGTGAAGCTGAATACTAGGTTTTTGAATTCGGATTCGTTTAGCTAAACGAACTGTTTGGCTCGGTTTGTTTAGCTAAACGAGTTTTAAAATTGGTTTGAGTTTGGCTCGATAACACTATAACTGTTTAAACGAGCCGAATAATTGACGAATAGTTTGGTTCGTTTAACTAAACAAACCCAAAGGTGTTCGAATTTGGCTCGTTTAAGTAAAATTAACAAACGAACTCAGACCGAATACAAATCAAACTCAAACAATTTGCGAAGTGTTCTATTCGTTTAACATCCCTAGCTTATCTCTTTCTTTTTAATCCTGACCGTTTGGTAGTAGATGCAATCATGCAAATGATCACGGACGCTTTGTCAGAGCTGAGCCAACCAATGAGACTACACTACAATTCCCACGAGAACTTGTGAAAGATCTGTAGCACACTTTTTCTAATAACACAGAATTAATTTTACCGGGTTTTAGTCTTTAGCGATAGTTATTTTTATGTTTTTAAAAGTATTCATTTAGCCTTCACTTTTCCGTGTAATATGCATTTTTACTCGGTAAAACTACACTTTTCTGCCTAAACGAACAGACAACAATTTTTTTTTAAAGAAAATCTTTTTTAATGTTTATTTTCTTCTTCATAACGTTAAATTGAAAAAAGAGAGAGAGAAAGAAAGCCCTCCATAGCTAACCCCACTCTAGCAGTGGCCAAATTAACAGGAACCCACATCATAAAAGGTATTTCTAAACGTAAACGGGTTATACTTAAACATGTATTTTTGAACATAAAAATGTTATAGTTAAATGATCTAGATATTAAAAGAAATAAAGTCAGTTTTCCTTTTGTTTTCTATTTATTATTACAGTCGATCACCTATAATGCCATTTTTTGAGGCATTTTGTAGCCTGACAGTTGAAGTTCTAGGTTGTCACCAACAACTTTGTGGGTGTTTATAACCTTCTATGTTTAGAACTATAATTTCAATCCCTTGTTCAACATTTGAGCTTCAACATTTAGCAATAAAGTTAAGCATGTCCACGGCGGGATAGGATCCTGAAACAATTTGGCCGAGCAAGATGAAGAAAAAGATGTCACTTTTTCATTACCTTCAAGAATGTGATTTACAAGGTATACTTATACAACAATGGTCAAACTTCTATACTAAATACAAGATACCCTCATTACTACAAAAATAAAGCACCATTAAGTGCACTAAAGGCCCTATAGGCCGGCTGCCCTATAACCGAAAAAATACACATTAAAATCTCAAATATTACAATGCTAGCTATACTCCTATAATCACGCCTCTACAATCAAGCTATGTATTTACAATTGTGGTAAATGCTTTGACTCCAAGAATGGAGCCATTTATCCCTCAATCTTCTACATCTCATTTACAACTCATCAATATGGCTATTATAGTAATGCTAGTCAATAGGCCTTAATGGCCATTGACCCAAAAACGGTCTTCCTCAATAATGACGTTTAATGGCCTCAATAATGGCCTTTGACTCCAACACTCCCCATCAAGCTGGAATGTAGATATTGTTCATGCTAAGCTTGTTGATTAACTCCTCAAAGGCCGGTCTATGCAACCCTTAAGTCAAGATGTCCGCCACTTGTTGTTTGGTGGGAATGTAAATCATGCTAAAACTTCCATCATCAATTTTTTCTCGAATAAAATGACGATCCACTTCAACATGCTTAGTGCGATCATGATGCACTGGATTGCGGGCGATGCTCACCGCTACTTTGTTATCACAATAAAGATTTATTGAGCCATTAAACATAACATGTAATTCTTTCAATACCTTTTTGATCCATAACCCTTCACATATACCATGCGCAAGTGCTCGGAATTCGGCCTCCGCGCTACTTCGGGCTACCACTGCTTGCTTTTTGCTCCGCCAAGTGACTAAATTTCCCCAGACATACGTGTAATATCCCGAGGTAGACCTTCTGTCGATCAATGAACCTGCCCAGTCCGCGTCCGTGTACACTTTGAGGCTTCTTTCTCCCCTTTTTCCAAAGAACAAACCCTTACCAGGAGTCCCCTTTAGGTACCTTAGGATTCGAATCACAGCTTCATAATGTTGAGTTCTTGGAGAATGCATAAATTGACTTACCATACTCACAGCAAAAGCAATGTCCGGACGAGTGTGTGATAAGTAAATTAGTTTACCAACAAGATGTTGATACCTTTCTCGGTTCACCTCTTCGCCTCCATTAAGATCCAATTTCAAGCTCGGCTCTGTAGGAGTGGCCGCTGGTTGGCATCCTAACATTCCTGTTTCATGCAACAAGTCCAACACATACTTTCTTTGAGAAATAGATATACCTAAGGAGTTGCGCGCAACTTCCATGCCCAAGAAATATCTTAATGAACCCAGATCCTTCATTTCAAACCTGCTGTTTAGATACTTCTTTAGTGAGTCAATCTCATCATATGCATCTCCTGTCAGTATAATATCATCAACATAAACAATTAGAATAGCACGAGTCCCTTTCGAAGTATGCTTATAAAACATTGTGTGATCAGCCTGAGACTGTTCGAATCCTTGGGTTTTAACAGCCTGAGTAAACTTCCCAAACCATTCTCGTGGTGACTGTTTTAGTCCGTACAATGACTTTTTCAATCTACATACCACATTTCTTTCTTTAGTATATCCGGATGGTAAGTCCATATATACTTCCTCATGAAGATCACCGTTTAAAAACGCATTTTTAACATCTAATTGTTGGAGTGGCCAGTCAAGACATGCTGCTAAGGAGAGAAGAATTCTTACAGTGTTTAACTTGGCCACGGGAGCAAATGTTTCATTGTAATCTATACCAGATACCTGGGTAAAGCCCTTAGCAACCAGTCGAGCCTTGTATCTACTGACACTTCCATCTGCATTGAATTTGACTGAGAATACCCATTTGCACCCCACTGGCTTCTTTCCTCGAGGCAGTTTCACGACATTCCAAGTATGATTTTCCTCTAATGTCCTTAACTCCTCCTGTACAGTAACCTTCCAATCCTTATCTGCGAGTGCCTCATCAATATTCTTAGGAATTTGAATGTTAGATACCTTCGCATTAAACGCCAAAAACTTGGTTGATAACTTACTGTTCGAAACGAAATTAGAAATGGGGTGCTGGGTACATACTCTTTTCCTTTTTCTCAAAGCAATTGGTAGATCCAAATTGGTTGAAGCCTCTAAAATATCCCCCTCACTGCAAGGGGCAGGAACCGGCTCCAGAGATTGGCATCCTGGAAAAAGATCAGTGTCTTTATCAATTTGAGTTTGTTTTTTTCGTGAGTATATGATTATATTTGGTGGTGTAGGTCGGCGTATTGGACTAGGCGACGAAGACTGTGGGTCTGACTGTGGACTAGCCGCCGCAGCCGGCGGCTGTGGACTGGCCAAAGGCGGCTGTGGACTTGCCGAAGGCGGGCTGGAGGTAGGTGGCTGAGATTCTCCCCCTGAACCACTGTCGGGTAAAAGTGGACCTGGTAGTGGTTCATTTGTATCCGTAGTAATGGAGTGTTCAAGAAGAAGATGTGAGTCAGGATTTGGTAAAGTCGTTGGTGGTGAATGGAAGTAGGATTCAGCTTCCCGAAAAGATACATCCATGGTGACAAATAAACGTCGGTGTGTAGGAGAATAACACTTATAACCACGTTGAGTGGATGAATAACCAACAAAAACACACTTGTAGGATCGAGGTTCCAATTTGTAAATAGAGGAGTCTCGGTGATGAACAAAGGCGACACAACCAAACACTTTGAGCGGGAGAGATGCACTGCCCTGGAACAGAGGATATGTTTGATGTAGGATAGAAATAGAGGATTTGAACTGGAGTGGTTTAGAAGGAAGCCGGTTAATTAAGTGGCATGCGGTAAGGACAGCTTCTCCCCATAAATAAGTTGGAACGTGCATAGTGAACATCAGAGCCCGGGCTACTTCTAAAAGATGACGATTTTTTCGTTCAGCTACACCATTTTGTTGTGGTGTATCTGGACAAGAACTTTGATGAATAATTCCCTCAGAGGCTAAGTAGGTGTTCAAAACTTTGTTGAAATATTCTGTACCGTTATCTGTTCGTAGGACTTTGATTGAGGTTTGAAACTGAGTCTTTATCATAGAATGGAAATTTTGGAACACAGTTGGGACTTCAGTTTTTTCTTTAAGAAGATACACCCAACAGACTCTTGTATGATCATCAATGAATGTGACAAACCACCTGGCCCCAGAGATATTTTTTACCCGAGAAGGTCCCCAAAGATCACTATGCACAAGATGAAAAGGAGCAGATTCAACACGTTGTTTTGGAGGATAATCATGTCTGACTTGTTTAGCGAAGCTACACGCATCACAATGTAAAATGGACAACTTTTTATTCAAAGGAAATAACTGTTTGAGGTAACGAAGACTGGGGTGTCCTAGTCTTTGATGGAGTAACAGTGCATCAGTTTGTTCAAAGTTGGTACTAAGAGAAAATTTAGGAGTGGCGGTATAGAGAGAATATTTTTGTGTGTGCTGGTGACTGTTTTCCTCAAAGTGATAAAGGCCACTCCTTTCTCTAGCAATGCCAATTGTCTTCCCCGATTCCCGCTCCTGCAAAACACACATGCGGGCAGAAAACTTAGCAACACAACCAGATTCCTTTGTAAGCTTGCTTACGGAAATTAAATTGCAAGTTAACTTTGGAACATAAAGTACGGTTTCAAGCACAAGTGAAGGAGCCACTTTCACGGATCCTTTTCCCACAAAAAATGCGAAGGTTCCATCTGCCACTTTCACCCTCAGAATTCCAGTGCTCGGGACATATGTCGTAAACAAAGACAAATTACCTGTCATGTGATCAGTGGATCCTGTGTCTAGGATCCAGGGTGAGGCTTCTACAAAATTAACAGTACCTTGGTGAGTGTTGGAGTTGACCTGAGTAGACCCTTTAGTTTGAGCTTTGAGAAGTGAGAGCAATTGTTCAAGTTGTGCCTTGTTCAGCACAACTTGATCGGCACTGTTGGAGGATGATGCCGCCATTGTGGCGGCATTTGAAGAGGACGGTGATGGAGAGCTCATCTCGGTTGGGATGAGAGGAATATTTAGAATTGTGTTTATGGTGATGGCTCTGATACCATGAAACAATTTGGCCGAGCAAGATGAAGAAAAAGATGTCACTTTTTCATTACCTTCAAGAATGTGCTTTACAAGGTATACTTATACAGCAATGGTCAAACTTCTATACTAAATACAAGATACCCTCATTACTACAAAAATAAAGCACCATTAAGTGCACTAAAGGCCCTATAGGCCGGCTGCCCTATAACCGAAAAAATACACATTAAAATCTCAAATATTACAATGCTAGCTATACTCCTATAATCACGCCTCTACAATCAAGCTATGTATTTACAATTGTGGTAAATGCTTTGACTCCAAGAATGGAGCCATTTATCCCTCAATCTTCTACATCTCATTTACAACTCATCAATATGGCTATTATAGCAATGCTAGTCAATAGGCCTTAATGGTCATTGACCCAAAAACGGTCTTCCTCAATAATGACGTTTAATGGCCTCAATAATGGCCTTTGACTCCAACAGATCCTCTCACCGCAAGGGGGTACGGTGAAGCGTGACCGTGCGACACGTAGCAGCAAGGGGGATGGTGAGGCTAGATGCAGGTGACTCTCATCTAGCTTCACCACCCTCCCTTGCTGCCACGTGTTGCGTGGTCACAAAGAAAGTGAGGAAAGTGGGGGTGAGGAGATCCCAACCCGTCCACGGCTTTTAACAAGATAGAGTAGTTCATAGAGCAATCATATACATAGTCCAATGTTCTGTCTACTTTATCATGTCCATTATGTAAGAACTGCCTCATATATGGTGTCTGTAAAAATTGCTACTGAAAACGAGCCTGTGTTAAACCAACCCGGACGGGGTGAGATCTGAGGAGGTTGGAAAGGAGGCAAAATATGAGACCTCCAATCACGTCCCGCCACGTGTAAAAAACATTGTCAGTGGTCCCACCACATTCAATTTTTTTTTTAAAAAAGACAATTTTTTTACACGTGGCGGGACGTGATTGGAGGCCTCATATTTTGCCTTTTTTCCAACCTCCTCTGATCTCACCCGAACCCGGACAACCAAAATTCGCTCTAAAGTCTATGCTAGGATGATGGGACCTTGGCATGTTTGGACTGCAATGCGCTGGTCTCCAAAAATAGCCGACGTGGACGAATGATATTCACTAACACATACGGGATGAGCTTATCTGCTATTTTTGAATAGCAAAAGGTCATACCATGTCTTTGACTATTTTCATCGTTTCAATCTTAAAGAATTTTGTAAATGGTATAAATTAAAAAATTTAGCGACCTCTTAGATGAGATTATCATATACAGAGATTCCTATGAGGCATGCTCTGTAAACCGGGTTAGAATCCCTATCCCAACAGGGTAAGAAACTTCTTGCTTAGAGAGCAGTGAAATATTCATTTTACAGCTGCCTCCAGTTTCGAAACTGCAATGCTTGAAAAGTAATCCACCATTCGAATACCAACTGAGCTACATGGTGCAAACGCTTCTCTCCAATTTTTGTTCTAATTTTCGTTCGCAATGTGTATTTGTGTTATGCGTGGGATGTTATATGTAATTACAAAAGGAAAAAAATGGGGGGACTATATGGGATGAGTTTCTTTCTAATTTCTCTCTCCAATATGTAATTATGTTGCACGTGCGATCCTATATGTAATTTTATCTTGACGAAGAAAATTGGACACAAAATTAAAGATAAGATTTGATCTGCTGACATCTCATCTCCTCAAACCTCGTTAGTGTAAGCTTCTGTGAACTGTTTCGATCCTCTCCCATTCAACCGTCTCTTTCCACCTTATTGTTCGTTGTTTTCGCTTATTTATTTTTATTTTCTATTGTTATACTACTTATCCAGTGACAACGATAAAACTATCATTTCAAAAGACGACAAGTGTGACCAACTTCGCCCGTTACCGTCAGCATCATCCGACCTTTACAGGTGCACAGGTCTCCTAGGGTTCAAGTTAACCACTTGGATCCAAATACACATTCAAGTAGGCGCCGCCCAAGAGACGCAGGACGTTCCTTGGCTCCAACTAAGATCTTATGTCAGCATCAACCTTCTCACATAGAGGCGTTGAAGTTTAGTCACCTCAGCCTCAGCTAGTCACCTCAGCTATTGTCTATACCTTGGCCGCAGATGTCACCTCGACAATAATGTTCACCTCGATCACGCTTAGCAGGTCAGCCCCTAATATTAAGATAATAAAACAGATGAATATTGTTACCGTTAGAATGACAAAAATCAAGTAATACATGTTTTTGTTGATGTTGTGTGAAAAAAATCTATGCATGCATTTAAATATGTTTAAACATATGACATGATTTGGCTTGATGTCTTCTAATAAAGATTTTATGTTGAAACCATGATTCTAAGTTTTGTAGTTGGCTTTGTCATTTGATTTGAAAATTCATGTTAAGAAGAAACTTGCTTAGCTGTTCAAATATGCAGCATGCTGGTTGTATATAATATTGAAAGCATTCTATGATAAATGAAAAGTCTAATAATAAGATATTTGATAGTTTGTTTTTACTTTTTGAAGATAGAAAGTCTTGTTGAAAATGAAATAGCTAAGACTAGTTATCGTTGTGATTTCATAATAGTATATATGCGTACATGATGATTTCTTATCCTACGCATTTGATGATTGTGTGAAAATGCTAAGAAGTCCTATGAAAAACTTAGAAATTATTTAAGATGGACTCCTAAGTTTGATGTAGCATTTAAGTTACTTTATATAAGTGACGTGAGTTGGATTCATTTACTCGAGTTGTTATTTATAGAATATATTTCAAGAATGAGAAATTTATTTTATGTTAGATAACACTTTGCCTATTGGATATTATTTTAGAATCAATAATTGAGTTATAATTGAAATTTGTCATTTGATTAACAAACAATGATTTTGAATCATGAGCATGAATAAGGGTGTAAGAAAAGAGGAATATAGAAGATATTATCACATCTATAAAATTTTTCTTGATTTAAAATTTTATGAATGATATACTGGTGTAATTCAAGAAAGTATGTGAACTTGTATATGATGTATTGCATGCTTATACATCTATATAAGATAGCAGAAATGTAAAAGTCAACATCTTTTGTTATGAAGTTCATTGACGTCTATTTCATCACGATAATAAATATATTTTAAAGGATTGTAAGACTTGCATTTGGTGTAGCATATGAATGACTACATAAGTTTAGCATTCATGCTCTTAAACATAGATAGTAAATAATGAAAATTATTTAGCTAAAGATACACAGTAAACTAAATGTAAGATTAATGATGAAATATAAGTTGAATATTGAAATATGAAAAAGTTGTTTTTTTAATGGGTTGTCCCGATGTATCCTTCCAGCCGAAAACCAGAAGACTAATCCTCCGTCCCTGCGGTCAGCACGAAAAAAAGTTGTTTTCACCAATGATTTTCCCCCAATTATGTTGATGCTCTGTACAGATTGATTGAATCTGTTTATTAAATGGTTAATAATCTAAAGAAGTGAAAATTCATTTGGTTTTCCCTTGTCATGCTGAGCAACAATACTCTCTCTATAAGGGACTAGACAGTAGACTCCAACAATGCGTGCTGTTTGGATTTCTAATGCTTTCCTTGGACACAATTTCTTAATCGTTTGTTACGTAAGATGAAGCCTTCGACGATACTTTCTCCAAGTGAAATGACAGATCCTGCACTTCAATCTCTGCAACCATGCACCTGTATCACCTACCTATGATGAATTTATTCATGTAAACCCAGTTGAAGAAATGATAAAAATATGGCAACCAAGCAGAAACAAGATGACAACAATGAAAAAATAATAACCGAAACGTAGCAATCAAATGTTATATTATTCTTAAAGTAATTTTGTATCCACCAATTGAGTTAGGTAGACTACACGGCGAATGTCTCCCATGACATAACTGCTTCTTGTTGTTTGTTTTGCGAAAAGAAGGCTGAACTTATGCATTGAAGTGTTTAATACTAGAGGATGAAGAAGGGAGAAGAGTAAAAAATTCTACAAATTTTTCCAAAAGCATTTCCAAAAGTCTCCCTTAAAAATCTTAGAATGCTTGTATTTATAGACTTTTAATTTTCACAAAAACAAAGTTAATTTAATACATCTCTACATAATTCAACTTTCAAAGTTAGTTATAATTGTTTATGGTTGAAAAAAGTTGTTCCAAGTTGCATAAGTTACATCAATTCATGAAAAGACAACAGAGCAGCCAACAAACTCAGAATTTAAAATATTTGAACGTTACAACTGAACATTTGAGAATGTACTAAGGACTAAATGTTTGGCAAATCCTACTGCCAAACGTTTCGTTCGGTCAAAAAATATGAACTTCAGAGTCAGACCAAACTCGAAATTCTGAGTATAGACAAGCCAAACGTTCGGCCTTTGACGTCAAACTCAAAATCAAAGTCTGGTCTACTTTGATCAAATCTAAGATTAACTCATTTCTCCAATAAAACTTTTTTACATTTTTTATATAAATTTAGAACACATTTCTAAATTATTTTAATGCGCTTTTTCCAGCAAACCCAACTATTGGAAACTACTGAGTTCATCAAAGAGGACGAGAAGTTTGAGAATTGATTGATATATGAATGCCATGGTCTTATTGTTTAGTAGCCTGATAGGATCTTTAGGCTATTGGTCAAGAGGAAAAAAAGATGCTTAGGTCAATCGCCATTACACTAACAATCTTATCCAGTATATTCCAACGACAACACAAGTTATCGCTACGGTAGGTCAATCGTCATTGATTAATAGAAAAGTTGTATAGGGTGCAGTAGCAATTGTTTTTGGGAGTGCTATGCCTAGTCGCAAAGATGTATTACTAATACTTTTGCGACGACTGTATCTAATTTGAACCAGATAGTAATTCATCTTCAACTTTTTCGGTGTGAATAGGCACTTAGTTTCTTTGGTAACATGAAAGTCCTAATGTTTTACTGTAGAGCAAAACTCACACACACACTCAACTTAGCCCATCTTCAAAATTAAGTGACTCAAAAATATTGTTATATTTGATATTGCTAAATAGTTTAAAGCCATTTAAAAAAAATCAATTATGATATTAGTTTTAGAAAAAGGGGAGTAGTGAAGTCAAAAGGTGGAAAAAGGGTAGAGCTCAAATGGTGGGGCATATTATTGAAAAGCGTATAGCGTATTATCCCATGGTGAAGATGCGATAGAGTGCTTAATGCAAGTATGTATCGGACACATCATCTCCCTCCTCCAATAGTCATTTTTGAGATTTAAAAACAATTTATTTAAAAAAAAGAACATTTAGTACATTGTCCGATCATCAAAACTTCAACAAGCCTCTCGTTTCTAACTTTCGGTGCATTTTTAGTTTGAGTAAATTGCAGTTAGCACCCAAACGTTTGTCACATAATCCAGTTAGTATTTAAACGTTCTGAAACCTTAGTTGGCATCTAAACGTGGTCAAAATTGATTCAATTAACACCAGAAACCGGCTGCTGACCTGCTGCAGCCGGTTTCATCAAATTTTAGCGCCAAATAAAGTTTTCCCCCAAAATCAACGTCATCCACCTCCCTCCCTTATACTGATACAGTTCCATGGTCATTTTCTTCCATAAATTAGCCCTCAATTCACATAATCCCCTCCATAAATTAGTCCTCAATTCACATAATCCCCACAAATTCACATAATCCCCAAATATAGACATTCTTCATTCTTCCTCTCTCTCTATTGAATTTGTGGGGATTCTTTTGAATTTGTGGGGATTCTTCATACTTTTTCAACAAAATCAAGAAATGCATGGGCATTACTTTTTTGAGCAAAACCCACATGAAAGAAATCAAGAGGACGTGGAATCTTTCGACTTTGGAGAAACCTACCAGGAAATATCTCAAGATAATCGAGTCCAGGAAGAAAACGTTCAAGAAAATGCAGATTGGCAGTCGGAAATCAATAGCAGAAATAGAGAGGAAATACAGGGGTTGGATGAAGTGTACAGTCCGCTAAACGAGCTCCACGTTAGCAGGTCAAAGTCAGACACCGCGCCGGTCGCCGACGAGATTCCGAAGAAGCTTCCGGCGAAGATGAAGAAGTCAGCGAGCTTGAAATCTGCGTTTAAGCATTTTGAGGAGAAGGAAATTGTGGAGGTCCGGCGGCCGAAGACGGTGAAGCCACGGCCGAGTAAAAAAATCGCTGACGTGGATGAGGAGGTGGATTCAAAAGCTGATGATTTCATCAACAAATTCAAGCAGCAGTTGAAATTGCAGAGGCTGGATTCAATTGTTAGGTACAAGGAAATGATTGGCAGAGGGAGTGGAAGGTGAGAAAGGAGAAAAGTGTTGAAGGTTTACACTTTTTAGGGGGGAATCAGACGGTTGCCACATTTTACCGCCAATGACATAAATTCAGGGGTAAAATTGTATTTCAATGTTAAATAAGTCAGTCAACGGTTAAATTTAAAAAGTCAAAGGTCGCAGCGGTAATTTGGTGTTAATTGAATCAATTTTGACCACGTTTGGATGCCAACTGAGGTTTCGGAACGTTTAAATGCTAACTGGATTATGTGACAAACGTTTGAATGCTAACCGCAATTTACTCTTTTTAGTTTATTGTGTCATATAGATATATATAATCTATACAAATACATATAGAACCGAAGATATCACTGAAAGTATTCTCTATCCGAAGATCTCACTGAAAGCACTCTCTATCCTTTAGGATTGAGGTATTGTTTGTGTGTCTCTCACATTATTCAGACTCTAACGATAACTTTTGTTGTCGTTGAAATATACTAGTTATGTGTTGTTGTGTTGCATTTTTAGTAAAACGTTCAGTATGTTGTCCATTTATAATATTAATAAATATAAATTTATAAAGATCACAATGATCTTGTAAATGCTAGAATAGTCAATAAATCAATGAATCATACCCAATATATTCCAACGGCATCAAAAATTGTCTTCAGGGTCTGGAGAGGGTGAGCGGCAGATAAACAATTATGCTTCTAGTGAGACTCTCGGTTCTATATGTACCTGCGTAAATGCTAGAATAGTAATAAATATTTTTTTACATTTCAAATTAGAATACATGACATTTGATATAGTACACAATTAGCACTTACAACTTATTTATCATCTATGAAACCAGATGGGCAGACAGTTCCAGGAACAAACAATCAAATCCTATAGATGTTAGGATTAATAAAAAGGGACCATTTTTCGACCTAGAACACAGGCGCTTGTGCTTCCCCCAAAGAAGAATATGAACACTTTCAAGCGTTCATAATACAATCCTAAATCGGATTTTAAAAGCTGCTGATTCATACTTTCAGGAAGATCGCTATGTCGTGTGCCTGAAGTGGCCCTAGAATTGCAAATGTAAGCTGCAAGAACCAATTCCTTTGTAAGAATTTCCTACATTTTCAAAGGCAGAAAGAATACAAACAAAAAGTAACTTACCCAAATCTGAGGCATACAAGTGAGACAATAGGCTGGAAATCCAGCATAAAATATGCGTAGCCCTCCGGATTTGAAGGTTTTCTTCATACAGTCTAAAGAACCAGTGTATGGATATTTTCCATTTGCATCTGGACGCATTATCTGTAGTTGAGTTTTCACATAATCAAAAGGCTTACTCAATGCTGCAGGTAGAATACCTACTACTACATAGCCCACTGCAAAGAAACACAAGCAAAACCGCTTAGAATGGCCTAAAAGGATGATTGAACCGTTTAAGAAGAGAAATAAGAACACCTCTGCAATCCCAAGTCTCTTAACTTCCTTTTCTTTGCAGGTAAAAGGGAAAAACAAAATCTCTCAACTTCCCATTATCCTTTGTTCTTGAAACGGACCTTTGGTTCTCGCCTTAAGAGGGGAGCTTCCCAGTATAGTCAGAAGCTAATCCTTGAATCTCGTGTAATATATTGTGGTTGTAATGGCTACAAGTTGGAAGATGGGCAGTTTAAGTGAGTTTTACCTTTGAGGTTGACTATGTACTCACTCTTTTGATAATGCCATATATGATATTGTTGCCGAAGTGATTGACCTTAATGCTTACAACGTAATTTCAGTAAAGGAATGAATCAATGATTTCATTGATTTCATTTGATAGAGTTGACATCCTTCAAGTTGAGTATGCTAGAATAGACAGTTGTAAGCAGTCAATAACAAACTCTTACGCTGTTTTGGGCGGGGGGGGGGGGGGGGGGGGGTTCAGGGTTGCTAGGAATTGAGGGCCATGATTGTTTACTCATTACCAAGTTTGGATCTGTGAGATAAACCCAGCATGGAAGGTTCTAGGTTTTTGGCAGAAAAAAGCTTCTAAGTGTGAAAGGTTATCAGCCTTCTTGCTTCTTGGTATTATAGAGAAACAAAGATGAAATTGGTTTTAAAGGCAAAAATGGAATCCCAAAACGTACTTAAGAATTTTACCTGGCACTCGAGAAACCATGTCAGGTGTAAAGATGGTCAATAAGGCTTTAAAACCATGTGAAACACCGTAAATTCCAGCTGTGGTGGCAGTTGTCCTGATCACAGTTGGGAACCCTCCTTTCCAGAGTGACAAAACTCCATCATCCCTGATAATGCGATAAATCGCGTGAAAGATGTTCAAATAGTTCCTGCGCTGGGAAGCAGGTAAGGCGGCATCAGCTTGCATTCTGGTGAGTATTAAATCTGCTGGGCTAGAGAGAAATGCTCCTAGAGCTCCGGCAGACAGTAAGCATGGAAATGGGTCATTGTTTGTGAGTCGCTTCCTTTCATTAGCTATGAGAGGGCTCACATAAAAAGTCCTACATTAGATATAGGAAGATCAGACAAAAAAGGGATATACGTCAAGATGAAATTTGAGAACTGATGATTAACTCTCAATGTTCTCATGGAGAAGTTTATTAAGCCTTTGCATTTAAGGTACTTGGTCACATGTTTCCTGTATTCAAACCACATAAAAAATCTTATGTGCTATGTTAGTGGTCGAGATACGGGGTCTATATTGTTGCTTTCCTTTTAGTAAATAGGAATGGAGAATTATTGACTATCAATATGTTATAATGTATGGACAGAGTGCGTGCAAATAATCACTAATCTGAAGCATGATAGTGCAATAAGATTTTGTGTCAATCACCAAAGCAACTTACTTGAGTGATTTTGATGCAAAAAAGGTGAGTGCCGCTTGTCTAAGCACCCCAGCAGAGAAGCCCTGCCAAACATTCAGCCAGTGGTTCAAAAAGATTGAACCATTAAAAGCAAAAGCGGAAAGGCTTCACAAGTTTTGCAAGCATGAGATCACTTTGCATGTGTTTACAAATCATGGAGGTGCTAGTGTTCACAGGCATAACATCAGTAGAGGTGTTAAGCGAACCGAACAGTTTGAGGACTGTTCGAGTTTGATTCGAGTTCATTCGCTAATTTTATTTAAACGAGCCGAGTTTGAACACCAAATTATGTTCGTTTACTAAAACGAGTCGAATTGTTCGTGAACTGTTTGGCTCGTTTAAACAGTTATAGTGTTATCGACCGAGCTCGAACAAAATTTAAAGTTCCTTACAGTAAAAGAACCGAGCCGAACAGTTCGTTTAACTAAACGAATCCGAATTCAAAAACCTAATATTCGGTTCGGCTTGGTTCATTAACACCCCCTAAACATCAGAGATGAAATTCTTGAGAATAGGGTGCGTGTCATGCCAAAAGGAGAGCAGTGTAAATTAGACCCAAGTGGTCCCTGAACCTGCATAAGCAGGTGTTTCAATTCACGGGGCTGCTCTTTCCGGTAGTGTGGAATGCTAGTATTGTTCTATCTTGAACTGTCAATACACTATTTCCCAGTTTATGAACCAAGATGCAGATGTTGTAGAAAAGAAACTCTTGCTGCACAAAGGATTAAAGCTGAAATGCCACCACAAAAAACTGCACAATGTAGCACAAAAACATTTTTAAACATCAATATCAACAAGGAGACATTTTTACAAAATCTCTGAGTAGTGCCCCAAAAGAAAAGCTCGTTTGCTCTCATGGCCGATGAGAAAGACTCCTGATATACATGGAGTCACACCGCTCCCAGAAAAAAGGAGAGAAGAAGAATAAATGCTTATCAAATAGCTTTATGGCTCTGCTTAAGGAAACAAAGAGAATGGTATTCTATGTAAATGAACCTTTTTTCCAAAGGCAAATGGAAGTGTCTTGTTAGTATCAAAGAGACAAGTAGGAACTGTAATGCACACGAAAGAAAATGGACTAGAAGAACATAAAGAATGAACTCAATATAAAACATGGAAAATCACATCAACCATATACATGCTAATTTATGTATTCCCCAAGCAATGTTTGTAGCAAAGTTCAGGAGTCTGAACACATAAAGGAGTGCTAGCACTTAGTTGTAAGGAACAGTCCTGCAGCTCTAAGGTCAAAGATCTACCACATAGCACAACATGGAGAAACAAAACCTCCAAAACAACAGAATCACAACAGATAAAGTGTATAACAGCCAAAACAATGAGCTTGTGTTTGAAAAGGAGCTAGAACGACCACAGGAAAAAGGAAACAGAGGCCAAGCCTCTGAACAGGAGCATATAAGAGAATACAAAATAGAAGAGTCGAGTTGCTAATGAAACTGCTATGGCTACAGATGGATTGTCTCCAAGTTCTTCCTACTTTTTTTTTTATCAAAGAATCCTTTTCATTTGCACTTTCTTTAAGTGCAGTAGTATCATTTTTAGTAGATTTGAAGTAGGACCATGCGTTAAAAATACAAAAGAAATGTAGGAACATGCGGAATAATATAAAGTTTAAATTGGCATTATGCCAACACAAAGCTATGTTGAGATAGAAAGCAATTACAAAATGCAAACAAGCAATTAGCTGTTACAGCTACCATCGTTATAGCACTAGCAATTAGCTGGTTGAAGATTTCGGCAGTTGTGGTAGAAAGCAATTACAAAATGCAAACAAGCAATTAGCTGTTACAGCTACAATGGTAATAGCGCTAGCAATTAGGTGGTTGAAGATTTCCGCATTCCTAATTCCCGAAGACAGAGGATTTCATTGATCAATATAGCAGAAAAGATGTAGGAAAGAAAAGAGCAGAAAAGATGTAGGAAAGAAAAGAGTTCCAGTAATTTTACAATGGTGAACTCCCTTTTTAAAAATTTGTCACTGCAAATAAATGAAAAAGCAAATGAACATGAACCCACCTTGTAAAAGGTGGAAATTGCCATGTTTCTCGCCACCTGAAGCCCTGATCCCTGACCCAACTGGATTCTCGTCTGCGTATCAAAATTAAATCAACAAAATTTACCATAAAACTCCAAAAAAATTTGTAACCCGTTACAGTCAGCTCAAACCAATGATTACATATAACAAGAAACCTCAAACCTATCTTCCTCATTTTAAAGGTAGATGTCCAATTAGAAGGTAGGATTTTAGTCCAATCTCATACTGCAGTGTCTCTCACAAAGTGATCTCCAAGGTCTTAGCAAGTAGAATGAAAAGGTTGTTCCCACACTTAGTCAATGAACATGAATCAACATTTGTTCAAGATAGGGTTATACAAAATAATGTTCTCTTAATGCATGAATTGATAAAGGGTTACAAGCATATTGGAGGTACCAGTGGTGTGCAGTGAAAGTAAGGCTTTTGATACTGTAAACTTGATATATCTCATGGACATAATGGAGAAAATAAAATTCCCTCCCCAATTTAGAAAATAGGTTCAACCATGCATCTCAACCGCATCCTTTGCTATAAGTCTAAATGGATCCCCTATTGACAACTTCCAATATTTTAGACATTTAAGATAGGGTGACCCTCTCTCCTCTGCCTGTTCATTTTGGTAATGGAATATTTTACACACATACCAAAGTCACAAATTGAAGTCTCAAATTCCACCTAAAATGTGAAGCTATAAAGCTCTCATCTTTGGCATTTGTTGATGATCTTTTCATATTTTCAAGTGCAAATGAGGAATTCGTTAAGATAATAAAGGAAAATTTGGAGAAATTTGAAAGGGTATTTGGACTAAAGCTAAATCATCATAAATTTGAAGTCCACATTACTGGAGTACCAAACTCTAGAAAACAAACAATCTCTGAAATGTTAGTAATGCTAATTGACTCCCTTCCTGTTAGATACTTGGGAATTCCACTAACAATTTGAAAGTTGTTTTATAGGGACTGTGGTCCCTTACTGGATAAACTAACTTGTAAGACAAACAATTGATCTGCTTCTAAACTTTCATATGAGGACATACTCCAATTGATAAACTATGTTTTGACTGCAACCTGCATGTATTGGATTGTTGTATTCTTCATACTAAGAAAAGTTATTAGAGAAAGGATCCTTAAGTCCTGCCTCTGAAGTGGTTCCAAAAAGACAAATATCAAATGGGATACTTGTTGCACTACAAAAGATGCTGGTGACCTGGGGAGACCTAACCTTCCTACCATAGACAACTCCTATATCATCAAGAATATATAGAACATATGCCAAAAGAAAGAAAGTTTTTGGGTAAAATAGGTGCACTACGTCATTTTAAAGGGTAAATCCATGTGAGAACCCCAACCCAAGCAAGATCAACAAGAAGTCCATCATGGAAGGTCAACTTAATTCTGGCAAGATCATTTTCATCCTGGGATCCTCTTGTTGCTAATTGTTCAAAACTGCAAAGGAAGTTAAACATAAGGAGGGAGGCCAGAGTCTCAGAAGTTCTTGAAAAAACCAATGGAAAATCCCCTTTTGCAAAGGATGGAACAACCAAGTCAGTCTCTTCAACAATGATTGCCACAACAACCAATTAATTATAAGGGAAGAAACCTGAGTTCGGCTACCCGAAGTAAAATTTTTCAACCAAAATTGCTGCTCGAGCAGTATCGGGGGTTATACAAGTGTTGACTAGGAAAAAGTTGTCTAGTGCAAGCATCAACTTTGAAGATATGCAGTCATACTTCGTCTTGTATGTTGGAAGAGGATAATACACAAGACGAGTTGCTAGATTGGAGTATTATTGATTATAACATCTGTGTTCTATGTGACAGGTACCCGGAAGATCATCAACACCTTCCAATGTTATTTCTCGAAACAAGTTTGGAAGACTATGGTTCAATAACCACATTACCAAGATCATGTCTTTGCTTGGGCTTCAATTCTATACTGGCTAAAGGTAGGTCCTCGGAAATCAAAATCTCAAAAGAACGCAATGTGCTTTGCTTTTTCAAGTACTGTTTATACAATTTGGAGGTAAAAGAATCTCATATTTTACCAGAAGATATGAAAAGATGAACAGAGTTCAACCAAAGAGATCATGTATAATATTAAGCCATTTGTTGCATCATGGAGAGGAATCCGAAGAAACAGAACAAAATGGAAGATTGCATTTAGCCTAGAGCTTCCCATGAAGGTTTTCAACTAAATGAGTTTGCTTTTGGTTACAGACTTGTTTGTCTACTATGGAGTTACAGTTTTTCAATTTTTGAGGCTACAGATTTGTCTGGGCATGATGTTGTCTCAATGTCTGCATGTTTGAATTTGGTCTATCAGGGGTGCATATATATGGTTGTTCCAGTCATTATGTTTACTAACTTCCTATATTGATGACCTTTTTTATATTCTGCGACTCCACCTTTTTATTTTGTCATCTATAGTTCTTATATTTTGATAAACTGGACTAGACAATCTCTTTGGCCTTTCTCATGATATTGCCTATTATAACGGTTACCTTTTTGTAGATCTCCTTTATCTATGAAATTTGACCAAAAAAACCTACTACAAAAAAATAAACACAAGAAATCCTTTTAAAAAAAAGGCAAAATCTGAAGTGGGCTAATGAGGAGAGAGTGGAAAAGCATAGTGCATACTTCATTTATTCATTTCTCCAAGAAGATGGATAAAAAGCAGCATAGAAAATGCATAAATAGACTAGAATAGCGAAAAATGGGGATTTCTAGTTTGAAGGGTTTTTCATTTTCAGGAGAAAAACCATGAAAACACAAACGAAAAATAGTAACCTTGAGGGCGTCGAAGGGGTAGAAGGCGGCGGCGGCGAGAGCAGAAGCCGCAGCTAATTGGGTATTGAAATTCCAATAACGCCTTCTCGCAGTCACTGGTCTTTTAACCTTCTTGTCTTCCATTTTCTTCTCCATAAAGGGACGATGGATCAGGAGAGCACAGCTGTCACCGGCCAATGGTGGCGGGAAAAAGAAGTAGGTGGAAGACGGTTTGACAAATTGTTCATTTAGCTTTTACCATCTGCTTCAAGTGTATCAACATAAATGGTAAAGCGGGAATTCGTGTTTGATTCAGCCATTTTTAACCTGTGATTTTGATTAAAATTATGTTTGGATAATAATCCACTTGAATCATAATACATGATCATATGCTCCATATTTAGAAAATATAATGAGATAAATTTTCATCATTGAATTACCTGAACGAATGGATCTTGCAATGCATTACTTGCTTCTTACCTAACTTGAAGTAGAAATGAAGAGCGGGCCTGTGCGTGATGAGATCGCCTGACCCTCCAGTGGGACGGTAACAAACGACCGTTCGTCACGTGGTAGGAGTGGTGAAGTTGGATGGGGTCATCTCTACCCAGTCTCACCACCTCCTGTGTATCACGTGACGGGTGGTCGTAAAAGGAGTTTCGGAAGAGACGGTTAGGGGATCCTATTCCGGGCCCGTGCTATAAGTACAGCCGTGTTGTTCTCCATATGCTCTTTTTTAATATCGCCCTCTTTTGCTTTCTAAATGTAACCGATAATTAAAGGTGATATTTTGTTTTATTTATCAAATAAGCTTTTTTTTTTTTTTTTGGGTTAAACCCGATAGACACCTGATGTTTCCGCTATTTTGGTAGGTTAGGAAAGTGCACCAAACAAACAAACCTATTCACATAATATACAATTTCAGGTCTAGTGCAATCCATCAAATACATTACATTACCTATTATCCTAGCATATTCACATTGTGACACACTCTCGAATTTGTTTTTAGTCAAAGTAACATGTGAGTCATAAGGTGTACTTACAGGTTTTACATCAAAGTGATTAAACTTTCTCAACATTTTCTCCACATAATGTTCTTGAGAAAATAAGTAACCCCATATTTCTCTACTAAGACCAAGTATTAAGTCAGCTTTCCTCATGTCTTTCATATCAAACAAAGAAGACAACAATGATTTTGCATCATTAACAACATTTATGTTGGTTCCAAATATTAATATATCATCAACATAAAGGCAAATAATGACACCATCACAATCATTAAATTTATTATACACACAACGATCACTTTCATTTACTATATAACCATTAGATACTAATGCGTTATCAAACTTCTCGTGCCATTGTTTAGGCGCTTGCTTAAGACCATACAAGGACTTTTTAAGCCTACACACTTTGTGTTCTTGACCTCTAACTATCATACCCTCCGGTTGCTTCATATAAATTTTCTCTTCTAAGTTTCCATTTAAAAATGGTGTTTTCACATCCATTTGGTGAATAATAAGCTTGCGAATGGATGCAAATGCTTCTAAAACTCTAATAGTTGTTATCCTAGCAACCGGAGAGTAAGTGTCAAAGAAGTCTATACCTTCTTGTTGTGTGAACCCTTTTGCGACAAGCCTAGCCATAAACTTATCAATTGTTCCATCTGCCTTTAGTTTCTTCCTAAAGACCTATTTAAAACTGATAGGTTTACACCCTCTAGGCAAGTCCACTAACTCCCAAGTATTATTACTTAGTATAGATTCAAGCTCACTATCTATGGCTTCCTTCCAAAACTTAGAAACTATTGATCTAATTGCATCTCCATACGTTTTGGGATCATCCTCTAAAATGAACGCTATTATAAAGTCACTTCCAAACGACTTTTCCGTTCTTTGTCTCTTACTTCTTCTAGGTTCATCAACCTCTTGTTCAACTACGGATTTACTTGACTCACATGTCTCAAACTTAGACATACCAATGGATTGTTTGTTCATAGGAAATATATGCTCAAAAACTTCAGCATCTTTAGACTCCAATATTGAACTACTATCTATAGTCATGAATCTATATGCTGCACTATTTTGAGCATATCCGATGAACACACAATCTCTTGTCTTAGACCCAATCTTACTTTTCTTAAAATCAGGAATCCCAACTTTGGCTAGACACCCCCACACTTTCAAGTAGTTTAAGTTGGGAGCATAGCCTTTCCATAACTCATAAGGAGTTTTATCCAACTTCTTATGAGGTAATCTATTTAATATGTGACAAGCAGTCAAGATTGCCTCCCCCACAAGTTGTCCGGCAATCCTGAACTAACTAACATAGCATTCATCATATTTTTCAATGTTCTATTCTTTCTTTCGGCTACTCCGTTGGACTGAGGTGAATATGGAGATGTAACTTCATGAATAATGTCATTCTCTTCACAAAACTTTTGTAAGAGTCTGTACAGTATTCATCACCTCTATTAGTTCTAAGCCTCTTGATCTTCAAGTCTAGTTGATTTTCAATCTCATTCTTATAACTTATGAACTTAGACTCCTCATCTTTGTGACTCAACAAATATACTTTCGTATGTCTAGAGTAGTCATCGATAAAGGTAACATAGTACCGTTTACCGCCTTTACTCATTTGATTCTTGAAATCACCAAGTCACTATGGATTAGACCAAGTTTTTGTGAAAACTCTATCAACTTTCTTAAATGGTTTCTTATGATGTTTTGCTTCAACACAATGTTCACACTTGTTGAAGTTGTCATCATCATAAGAAATCACATTCATGTTTTTGAGTTTCTTTATTACTCCTATATTTGTATGTTCTAGTCTAGCATGCCACATATCAAGAGACTCAGCGAAATAAACAGAACTAGATGCATCTTTATTACTGCAGAAAATAGCATCGAGTACAAGTAGATCTCCATTACAGAAACCTTTACCGATAAACTCTCCATTTCTAGACAAAACAAGTTTATCAGACTCTAAAACAAGTTTAATGTTGGCCTTGTTCAGCAACACTCCGGAGATCAAGTTCCTACGCATAGCAGGAACATGCAACACATTGCTAAGCTCCAGTCTTTTCCCAGAGGTTAACTTGAGAAGCACCTTACCCTTTTCCGAGGACTTGGGTACTATGTGCATCTCCCAAGAAAACTTGTTCATCACTGCCTATTTCCTTGTATTCGGAAAATAGGTCTTTACTGGTAGCAATATGTCTGGTAGCACCCGTGTCTACCACTCATTCCCTAGTGCCACCAATAAGGTTTACCTCTGTTAAGACGACCGCTGCGATGACGTCGTCCGCTGCTCCTTTGACCTCCACAAGGCTCGCCTGGTTGCTTGGCTGGCCCTTCCGTTTCCTGCAATTAACTGCTCGGTGTCCCGGTTTACCACACACCCAGCTAACTCCTTTTATCTTGTTCTGGTCCTGCACAGCAACTTTCTTACCTTTGCCTCCACCGTTGTAGCCGCCGTTGTTGTTGTGGAACTTGGGCTTCTTCGCAGCATGCTCCACAACGTTGGACTTGACTCCCTCTTCACGGTGAGACTCATCTTCCAATCGGTTGTTCTCTTCGATGCGTATATGTTTGATTACGGCATCTAGAGACAACTTTGCATTGTCGTGCTTTCCCCTCTTCTTGTAATTGCTCCAAGAAGGAGGGAGTTTCTCCAACAGTGCAGCCGTCTGGAATGTCTCATCGATCTTGATACCTTCATGTTCCAGATTATCCACCAGTTGTTGGAATTGATGGATTTGATCGTTTATTGGAGAATGATCAACCATCTGGGACTTCAAGAACTCACTCACCACGTACTTGCGTTTTCCCACATCTTCAGCACCATATTTGTTCTCCAGTGCTGACCAAATCTCTTTCGCAGACGTAAATTTGACATAAATGTCAAATAGAGAATTGGCCAGAAAATGTAGTATGTGGCCTCTGCAAGTAGTGGTCTGTATCATACTTTCGTGCTTCAGTTTCATCATTAGGTTTGTCCATCTTGAGTACATATGAAACTGACAGCATTTCGAGGAAGAACATCACCTTGGCCGCCCACCTCTTGTAGAACTTGCCATCAAATGGCTCCAACTTCGACATATCCGGTAAAGCTTTCTTGGATGCCATAGTAAATTGCTTTAAGATTGTTAGGAAAGTGCAGCAAACAAGCAAGAATATGATCAAACAAAAGCTGAGACGAGTCTCAAGATGAATCTGTCCTTAAAGAAATTTAGCCTCTACCGATTGAGCAAGGTAGACAACAAGACTAATGCTTCCCAAGATATAACAGTTGTCTTCTTTTCCTTTGCTCTAGAAGAAGAAGAATGAACTTGATATTGAAGAAAAAGATAATGGAGAGAGATAGAAAAGATTGTTGAAATTCTCTAAGTTTTTGCAAGAATGTTATGTTTATTGAAGATAGCAAGATCTCATATATATAGACCTTGGATTGTGTTAAAAACCATGTTTGAAACTCATTTCAGCAGTTTTTCTATCAGTTATGACAGTTGATTACCGTTCATAGGTGAAGGGAGATGATCCTTGGATCAAAAGTTGCAACCCAAAATGAAAAGTTCTGTCCGTTGGCACGTCGATCTCTCACGTCGATCTCTCAATGTGAGAGATCGACGTTGGACAGACAGCCTCAGATCAACATGGATCTCTCACATTGAGAGATCCACGTTACGTCGATCTCTCAATGTGAGAGATCTACGTCCGACTGAAAGTTTCTAGCATTGCAACATATCACATCAATCTCCCAAACAACTTCATATATATTCTATATAAGTTTGGAGCACACAGTAAGATACTTTGATATACTTTTCCAACAGGTAATCGTTTACGGAACACCTAACGAGGTTGATTTTAGTAATCGCTTACGGAACACCTACAGAGTTTGATTCTTACTCAAGTGTAAGACTTAGATATTAACTCTTTCTAACATGTCACCAACATTCAAAGATAACTTAGAAAAATTTATTCTGTAATGAAATTCGAACTTTCGAGATTGGTATGACATTAGCAAGTAAAATTTCCACCATCACAAACAAATTTAAAAATGTAGCTCACAAAATATTGTTTTCTACTTTACCGTTTTATTTGCATATTAAGGTAGGGGGAGGCTTATATGAAAGGCAGACCCTTTAAGTTAATTTAAAATATATCTTCCTTGATGATTCCTTTCAATGGTTTCTATGATAATAGTGACAACAAATGACCAATAAAAAATTGCATAATAGGCGATTATTTGTAATGATACTGCCATGAACATCTAAAACACGACTCAACTTATTGAGTATAACATGTCACTTATTACATCAAATTCATGAACATGACATAATCTTATACTTTCTGCTAAAAAAGATATGAAAGAAAATGATCGATGATCTTTTATGACGTTTCCACTTTCATGTAACAAAAAGGAAAACCCAGAAAAAATAACCAGAAAATGATTCAGACAAAAGCAACTGTCCGTTTACTCACTAAAATTTTTTTCTCCCCACCACCACCAAATTCTCTCTCCCTTCTCCACATTAACGTCTATCTTTCCCCTCCTAACGGATATATTTCCATCTCCATCCCATCTTTTCCTTTTCTCTAATCAACCCAACAGCCCCCCTTTACGCTCTATTCACACGGCATTGACCTTGGACTTCTAACGTTGTTTTTTCCCTCTCATGATCCAGAGAAAAACTTAAATGAGACACTAACGACACACCACAAAGATCACCTCTGATCTAAACTTCGCCGGTTTAACATTGAAGGTGATTTGAAGGAGGATACTGGGCAAAATTTAGTAGCCCAATATAGCAAAAACAAATGGAAAGGCAGGGGGTAATAACAAATGATAACGTAACTTGAAAAAAATATATGTTTGAAAAGCAAACAGGAGAATGTTGACATCGCAGCATAAAGTTTTCAGAAATTGGAGAATAAAATGCAAAATGAGAAGCAAGTTGCCATCCAGAGAAAAATTCATTCTCATTGTGGTATATAGTTTCAATAAAAAGAGTAGAAAAAGAGATTTATGGAAGGAGCTAAGATACCAGAAAAAAATATAACAACATCCCTTGGTGACCATGGATGACTATAACGTTATCATGGAGAGCAAAGAAAAATAAAATAAGAAAGTTGATAGAAATGCTATTGAAAAATGCATATAATGTATTCAATATATGAACATCTACGACATTCCTTTCAAAGGATTTGAATTCACATCGTCAAATAAGAAATAAGCAGATAAAAGGATTTAGACAATAATTGACCATATGTTTTATAATGAAGAATGGAAGAATGTTTTCCTAAACTTTCAACTTAATTATGAAGCTCCAGTTCTCTCGTACCACTCCCCTAGAGTTTTACCTGTTAAATGGGGTAAAAACTTTGGCCCTGAGTCTTTCGAATGCATGAAAGATTGGATGAAACATACAAAGGTCAAAGATGTTTTGGTTAATAGTTTATCTGAACTAACAAAAGGCAATCCCTTCATGAGGTTTACAAAGAAATTTAGAAGGCTCAAGTCTCCTCTAAAGGATACAAACAAAGAATAATATGTCAACATCATAGCAAGAGTAGCAAAAGCTATACAAGAATTAGAGGATGATCAAGAGCAATGCATGAAGGATAGCAACAACATACATCTTCAACAGGTTGAAAAGAATGTTTTGGATGTACACACCAAACTTCTAGACTTTGCAAAAACTTTCTTCAAAGAAAAGGTCAGAGTACGGTAGGATGAAAGAAGGTGACAAGAACACCCATTTCTTCCATATGTTAGTCAAATCACACATTACAAGAAACAAAATACTGAGACCACAAGATGATAATGGTAACATTGTAGAAGACTATGACAGTGAAGGAAATGACTACTGATTTCTTGAGACTCTTTTCACGTAACCATTATCAAGGACTTCTCCTAACCAGGCCTGGAATGGCATAGTGCTAAGTGATGACCAGAGCAAGGTATTTGAGTTTCTAGCCTTAAAGAGGAAATAAAATATGCAATGTTCTCTATGAAGATTGATAGTGTAGCTAGTCCAGATAGATTCACAATTGAAGCCATTGACTACTTATTTAATAGACTCCATGCACTGCCCCATGAATTCTACTGCTATTTCCTTCATTCCTAAGGTGGAGGCTCCAATAAGAATGAAGGATTTTAGATCTATCTGTTGGAATTTA
Organism: Eustoma russellianum; assembly: GCA_036186865.1. NCBI lineage: Eukaryota > Viridiplantae > Streptophyta > Magnoliopsida > Gentianales > Gentianaceae > Eustoma > Eustoma russellianum. The sequence goes on from AP025049.1 coordinate 10,310,761, forward strand.
CATAGTAAATCCATTAACCCGAGGATCACTTAAGAGAACACAAAAGCAAAGTAAATAAATGCGGAAGTGTACCTTGCTCCATTGGTAAACGCTGTATGGGTTCTGACACGTCCGACAACTGTGTCTTCCAAGGGATTGCACGAACCCACCAGTTGTTGAATTCACTAATAAAATATCAACAACTACCACTACTATTCCGATGGAGAGAATATGTAGTGTGTTTTCCTCTTGAAAGTGTTTTATATATGAAATATAATATATATATATTGTTCCCAAGTGCGCAAAGGAACAAAAGAAAAGAACTTTCAGAATTGAACTTTGCAAATGTATTTTGCTAATTACAAAGCAACGCATTCTGTTCTGCAAAAATTAAGTCATTTGTCCCACACTGCTTGTACATAATATATAGTGGGAAATTCAATGAATACTGAATTGCAAAACGTCCCAAATGAATTGCATTAATGAAATATAAATTGCTAACGTTGCAAACGTTTCAATACAAACGTTTGAAACGTTTGAAACATGAAATGTCAAAAAAAAAATATATATATAATAAATTACTTAATTAAAACACTTCGAGAAGAATACTCGTAGGCTCTTGTCCCTCAGGGACCATATGTCATTAATAATACGGTCTCGAATTTACGAGTCCTACCATCAAGGACTGTAACCGTATGACTGTCTACACATTTAGTGATCCATTCAGATTACACTGCGTATCCATTAATATACCGAAGTGATCACTTAACATGTATGGATACGTACAAATATTACGTAACATTAGTAACATATAATATATAACATACATAAGTCCACATATATTTGATATGTAACTTTAGTCACACGTGTCGTGCACTACACGTATGAGCATATCAAATCCAACAATCTCCCACTTGGACTATGTATGTTTATGTTACTTGTTTGAGCTCCTTTACTAAATGGTCTATAGTGTAATCAACTTAGTCCGGTCCACTCAGTCAATGCCAATAAAAGAAACAAGCAGTACGTCGCCACACTTATGGGTGACGGGTCCCGAATCATGAATCATGATACCAACATTAACTGAATGACATGGATGCTAGAATGGATGTGTAGTGTGGAAATTACATGCTATGTGATCGTACATGCCAATTTCCAACTTGGTCCTGCTTAATGAGATCGACAGAATTCAGAATGAAAGTCGCAAATAATGTACAATCCTGAAAACTGCAGCACAACTTAAACTGTAGTGTACATTATAATGAATGTCTGAAACAATGTTCTTTATTGAGCACTACAAAATGAAACCAATAGGCTCCCACTAAAGCTGAATCTCTTTGGCTGTACCAATACCTATACGAGCCACATGCCCGTGAAACACCATAGGTATTACCCCTTTGGTCAAGGGATCAGCCACCATAAGATCTGTGTCTATGTGCTCAATGCAAATCAGACCATTCTGAATTATCTATTTAACAGCCAGATACTTAATGTCTAAGTGTTTCGACTTAGACGAACTCTGGTTGTTGTTTGAATATAGCACCACAGAGTTATTGTCACAATAGACTTTCAGAAGTCTTTGAATAGTCTCTGTAATACGCATCTCTGTGACAAAGTTGCGAAGCCATATCGCTTGACTAGAAGCATGGTAGAATGATACATACTCAGCTTCAATGATAGATGATGCAACCAACGATTGCTTTGTACTTTTCCATGAGATAACACCTCCTGCCAGCACGAAGATGTAACTGCTGGTGGACTTCATGCTATCCTGGCATCCACCGAAATCGGAATCTGTGTATCCAATGATCTCCTACTTTTCAGATTTCCGATACATCAGTATGTAGTGTTTTGTTCTTTGTAGATATGGCAATACCCTTTTGGCTGCTATCCAGTGATCCATACCCGGATTACTGAGGTACCTGCCTAGCATTCCAGTGATGTATGCAATATCAGGTCGTGTATAAACCTGGGCATACATGATACTCCCTATTGCCGAAGCATATGGAATATCCTTCATTTCCGATCGTTCAAGTTCTGTTTTGGGGCATTGTCTTATACTGAATTTATCTCCTCTTGCCACCGGGGTATCAGATGGTCTGCAGTTTTCCATGCCAAATCGCTTGAGCACCTTATCGATATATGTTTGCTGTGAAAGACCCAAGATACCTTGAGAACGATCTCTGTTTATCTTAAGTCCTAACATATATGACGCTTCACCAAGATCTTTCATCTCAAAGTGTTTATATAAAAACTTCTTGGTGTCGCGTATCATATTAATATCGTTTGCTGCAAGCAGTATGTCATCAACATACAGAACCAAAAATGCAAACTTACTCCCACTTAACTTGTGGTATACACACTCGTCAACCTGATTTACCTCAAAACTGAATGAGGTAATGACTTGTGCAAACTTAAAATACCACTTTCGAGACGCCTGCTTTAGTCCATAAATGGATTTCTTAAGTTGACAAACCATCCTTTTTATTTTTTGATCTCCCACTTCAAAACGAGGTGGTTGAATCATGTATATGGTTTAGTCGACGTCACCATTTAGAAAAGCAGTTTTAACATCCATTTGATGTAACTCAAGACAAAAGGATCGTCTTAGTGGTACATGTTCTTGAGGTATTGATGGTTCCTCAACTGCATCAGTAGTTCCTCATCCATCAGAAACAATTTCCATAGGTTCCTTTGGACCAGAACTACTAGGGATTAGATCGTTAGATGTGTGTATCTTTAGTAGAATCACACCAATGATTGGTTTGAATCGCATATTTACAACATCAGAACGATCTTCTTCTAATTCAGTGATCTGCTGATGCAAACCACCATTTCCCCCCGGAACCAAGATATCCTCAAAGAACTGTGCTGAATTTTTCTCAAATGTAGTTCTGCTAGTGTGATCATAAAATTTGTACCCCCATGAAAAAACCAAAGAACAAAACAACACATAAGTCAATATCAACTGCAATATAACTGAAGTTCAAATCAAGTATAGAATACTTCCATCTCCCAAAAATCTTTCAATGTTAAGTGCTCTTTGGAGTCTCCTTAACATTGTCCAACAATTGGGGTGTAGAAATTGATGCAACGATACATCATACGTAAAGTAGTCACCTTCCTTTGGGCCGATGAACTAGTCACGTATTCCTTATTATCGCCGGACTTTTTCAATTACTACGATGTGATATATGTGACTTCGACAACTACGTCTTCCTTTGGGCCGACTAGTAGCTGTGCGAAGCACATACACACCTGTCACAAACTTAACAATTGCACATGCGATGATATGATTGCCGCACTTTAAGGGGATCATATTAAAGCCATACATTTGCTAAGATGCGTATCTTTATGGTTCTATACACCATTGCAGTTTATCAACTAACATGAAGATTTATGTTTGACCGTAACGTATGCATCCAGACATACGCCTGGTTGAACCCTCGCATTTTCTTCAACCTTTGAGATGCCACTAAAATTCTCAAAATCAAGAAAATAGTGCCTCATTGATAACTCTGAAGACCAATGAAGCTTTAACAATCAAATCTGCTTGTGACACAACTTATTGATGAAAACTTCATCATTCATCTATCCCAAGCAAATATACTTGATTGATAATGACTGTCAAAATGGGTTCCTGTTGGTCAAACCATCTAGCCAAACTGATTAATCTGTATAATCACACTGGATAATGTTAAATGTATTATGTTACAGCAATTGACCAAATGTCATATGCATGTACAATGAAGCCACCGGAATGGTGAAGTTACTGAAGGTTTAAAATATATATGTACTCAAAAGACACAGCAAAGGAAAAGAAATTAACTTCAGCAATGAAGGAAAAATGAAGCTTCAGCAATTGATTTTCCCTTCCCTTGCAAAAAATTCCCCTCAGCACTTGCGCATCACAGCTTTATATAGTAAGCAAAATGGAAGATTGAATTGCCTTAAACTAATGAAACGTAAACTTTTTTTTTATTTCAACTAAAACGTTTCCCCAAAATTAATAGGCATCAATCTTCCGTTTTGATAAATAACGTTTTCTTGCTAATTGGGGATAAATCAAAGTCGTCAACAAGAATGAATTTCCACCAGTGTAATATTTTCAGAAGACCACCTTTATCAAATACTTAAAGCATATGCGAGTAACAACTCAAATTTAAGAATTTCTTTCGAAAACAAAACCGCTTGTTCACTCGCAAGTCAATGAATAAACATATTAATGATGTTACTTCGCCAAATAAGAGATTTAAAACAAATGTATGAATGCATTTGCTTTATGAACATGTGAATACGTTTCGCCAAATAAATTATTGTCATTAATTTAAACGTTTTGATAAACGTTTTGCAATAATTAATTCTAACCGTTTCACATTATTATATAAATGTAATGTTGTACTAAAACTGTATCACATTAGTATATCAGTACGATATCAAACATTACAATATTAATATATGCAAATATGTAGCGTTTAATATGCATATCAGAATGTAATTCCATGTTTGCAAATGAATGGCTCCTGAATTTCTTCTGAATTTTGCAAATATGCTGAGCGACAAATAAAGGCTTCAGCAATATAAATATGCAAGGAAAGAAATAGGTCGCAGCAACAAAATACAAAGCAAATGCAAATACATGCTTAGCCAGCAAAATGCAATGAAATGAAAGTTCACCAAATATTTTAACCTTGTGAACTTTGTAAATGAACTTCTTAAAATGCAAAGCAAAGTAACGAAAAACTTCGGTAAGACAAAAAAAACTCTACTTGTCTCATACCATCATTCTAATGCATTGGAAAGCCTCACGCCTTTTATCTTAATCATAAGAGAATTTCTTTTCACCATATTATAATTTGATTTACGAAATTCAGATTCTAATGATAATGAAAATATCTCTGGACTTCATGAAAATAAGAAAACATCACAGTGTTCTCATTAAGCGGGCTCTGATACCACTTGTTGGAATTTACATAGTAAATCCATTAACCCGAGGATCACTTAAGAGAACACAAAAGCAAAGTAAATAAATGCGGAAGTGCACCTTGCTCCATTGGTAAACGCTGTATGGGTTCTGACACGTCCGACAACTGTGTCTTCCAAGGGATTGCACGAACCCACCAGTTGTTGAATTCACTAATAAAATATCAACAACTACCACTACTATTCCGATGGAGAGAATATGTAGTGTGTTTTCCTCTTGAAAGTGTTTTATATATGAAATATAATATATATATTGTTCCCAAGTGCGCAAAGGAACAAAAGAAAAGAACCTTCAGAATTGAACTTTGCAAATGTATTTTGCTAATTACAAAGCAACGCATTCTGTTCTGCAAAAATTAAGTCATTTGTCCCACACTGCTTGCACATAATATATAGTGGGAAATTCAATGAATACTGAATTGCAAAACGTCCCAAATGAATTGCATTAATGAAATATAAATTGCTAACGTTGCAAACGTTTCAATACAAACGTTTGAAACGTTTGAAACATGAAATGGCAATTTCAATATATATAATAAATTACTTAATTAAAACACTTCGAGAAGAATACTCGTAGGTTCTTGTCCCTCAGGGACCATATGTCATTAATAATACGGTCTCGACTTTACGAGTCCTACCATCAAGGACTGTAACCGTATGACTGTCTACACATTTAGTGATCCATTCAGATTACACTGTGTATCCATTAATATACCGAAGTGATCACTTAACATGTGTGGATACGTACAAATATTACGTAACATTAGTAACATATAATATATAACATACATAAGTCCACATATATTTGATATGTAACTTTAGTCACACGTGTCGTGCACTACACGTATGAGCATATCAAATCCAACACTATCTACTACTGTAATGCATGTTACATGGTTATTTCCAAGGTCTTGACCAACACATTGTGCTCTTTCTCCCATTCTTAGTGAATGAAAATCAGTCAACTTTCGTATAAGGAAGAATTATTTGGGATAACATGCTATTAATGGATGAATTGGTAAAGAAAAATAAGCGTACTGAAGGTCTTAGTGGTTGTGGTGTCAAAGTTTATTGATCGGTGTTTTGTTATCACACATCAACTGAGCAAGTTTGTATCACTGGAAGCCCTATTTTCACTCATCAGCCTTTTTATCCATAAAGTATCCATAATCTCTCTGGTGATTCCTCGAAATTCTGATTCGACATTGGAGAGTGCAACTACTTTCTGCTTCTTACTCTTCCACGTGACTAAATTTCCTTCAACAAATACAAAGTTTCCAGATGTAGACCTACGATCATTAGGATTCCCTGTCCAATCTGCATCCGTAAATATTTCAATACTAATGTGTCCATGTTTCGTGAATAATATTCTATGTCCAGCCGTTCCCTTCAAGTATCTCACAATTCTCTTCACTGCTCTCATATGAGCTTCTTGTGGACGATGCATAAACTGACTCACAACCCCTACTGTATATATGCTATGTCTGGTCGTGTATGTGATAGATAAATTAGTTTCCCAACTAACCGTTGATACTGCTCTTGATCTGCTAATAGAGCACCTTTAGTAACTTGTAGATGATGATTCACCATTGGAGTTGTATCTGGCTTGCAGTCCATCATTCCGACCTCTGCTAGCATGTCTAGTATGTACTTCTGTTGAGATATCAGTATGCCCTGATTTGAACGGCTGACTTCTATCCCCAAAAAATACTACAACATCCCCAAATCTTTGATCTCGAATTCCGCAAATAGTCGTTCACGCAACCGTTCTATTTTTTTGTATCATCACTGGTGATGATCATATCATCAACATGAATAATCAGGCACGTCACCATTCTTTCCCTCGTATTGAAGAAAAGTGTATGATCAGCGTTGCTCTGCTGAAACCCATTATGCTTCGTCGCTACAGTAAATCTTCCGAACCACGCTCGCGGAGACTGCTTCAGCCCATATAAGGCCCTCTTTAACATGTATACTTTTCCTTCTTTGAACTCTCCTAAGAACCCTGGAGGAGCCTCCATGTATACTTCCTCTTTAAGTTCGCTGTGCAAGAAGGCATTCTTTACATGAAATTGGTAGAGTGACCAATCTCTGTTTGCTGCTATTGAGAACAGCACTCGAATTATATCTATCTTTGCTATTGGTGAAAAAGTCTCAGAGTAATCTATCCCATAAGCCTATGTATACCCTTTTGTCACCAGTCTCGCCTTATACCTCTCGATCTTACCATCTGCTTGTACTTGATCGTGAATATCCACCGACACCCTACTGGTTTCTTTCTGACAGGAAGTACACATTTCTCCCATGTTTCATTTTTTATTCCATTTCTACTGCCATTGCTCTCCGCCACTCTGTCCCCTTATTTGATTCCTGAACTATTCCGGGAATATATTCAGAGTATATTGGGCTAGTAATGCTCTCCCCGTGAACTACCAGATATCGCGACGATCTGGATACTCTTTCTGGTGAGTATCGTCCTGGTGGGATCCCTCTAGTGCTCCTTGTAGGTAAAATCCGAACATGTCTTTCAGATGAATTGGATGCCGAACATTTAGTTTTACCAGATGAGACACTTACCTCTTGTTGGACATTTTCCAAAGTAGATGTATCAGGAATGAAAACTGGCTTTTCAATTTCAACCAAATTGATTGCAGCCGGCTCAGTGGTGCCACCTGCTTGCTCGTGTTGGACTTCCTCCGGACAACTGAAGCTATATAACAATTCAAGGGAGGATGGCTCACTCTGGTGCTCCCCTTGAGCCATGACTCGATGGACAAAGTAGTACTCAGACTTAAGAAAGACACAATCTATAGTGATGTAGAGACGGCGAGTAACAATATTACAATACAGGTAGCCTTTTTGGTTACTCACATACCCAACAAACACACATTTTTCAGCACAAGAGTCAAGTTTCAACCGAGCAATTTAGGGATATGGACATAAACTGAGCACCCAAAGATCCATGGAGGCAAGGTCAATATCAAGGGTATCGGTGCTTGAGTGGCGAGTACTTGGAGAGGTGTTTGATTATCTAGGGCTTTAGTGGGTAGACGATTAAGTAGGTATACAGAAGTGCCTACAGCATCATGTCAGAGATATTTAGGGGCATGAGACTCAAGGAGCATGGCGCAGGTCATTTCAAGGATTACCCAATTCTTTCATTCGATGACTCCATTTTGCTGCGGAGTATGTGGGCATGAGGTTTGATGAACGAGTCCATATGTATGGAAGAAGGTACTGAGAGGTAGATATTTTGTTCCATTATCGGAACGGAGGGTTTTTATGGTGGTATTGTACTGTGTTTGGCTAAGATGGAAGAAATGAATAAATCTTTTTGGAACTTCTGACTTATGTTTAAGAAAATACACCCACGTCATTCGTAAAAAATCATCAATAAATAGGACAAAGTACTGAAATTGGTGTTGATTGAAAACATTAGCCGGTCCCCATATATCAGAGTGCACTAGGGAAAACATCGTCGAAACTCTGGTATATTGGGTCAAAATGTTGACCGATGACTCTTTGCATGAATACAAGTTTCACACTTAAATGAGATAGGAGTTTTAGTAAACAGACTGGGAAATAAAACTTTTAAATAGCTAACAGAGGGGTGACCTAAACGACGGTGCCATAACCAAAGTTGCCGAGTGGATGTCCAGTGGGCAAGCATAGACCGGTCCTGTTGAGCAACTTCATCAACATAGGATAAACCACCGCGCTCAGTGCCACGTCCAATAATTTCCTTTGTATGTATGTCCTACAAGAGACAAAAGTGCGGAATATATTAGAGCCACACAATCAAGTGCTTGAGTAGCATGACTCAGAGACAATAATTTTGAAGATGGTGCAGGCACATATAAACAATCTGGCACATTCATAGTTGGAGATAACTGAATTGTTCCACCACCATAAACAGGAACCTTTTCAACCATTAGCTGTCTCGATATGTGTTTTGACTGGATAGGAAAAACTAGTAAAATCATTGATGTCGTTGGACATGGTGTTTGTAGCACCATAGTAAAAAATCCAGGTATGTGGGTTGGATAAGGTGAAGTTGGATGTACTATGGACATTGTGCGAAGGGCATGGGAAATAGAGTTAATTGCACCTGTTATCCATTCTTTTCCACCAAGTTTTAAGTAGCATCCAATCTTTCATGAAACTCACTTGCCATCCAGACTTATAGGGGTAATAGACACCTGGCATCCGGATGACCTGTTGGTCGACCGTTGGCCGCTGAAATCGACCTTTGACCGGACTTAACCCTACTTTTAACCCGACTTTAACCAAGGTTGACTATTTTACCTTCAAAATTAAATAGAAAACAAAATCAAAAAACTTCCCACCTTCATTTTCCTGTTAAACGTATGAAAGAGTGAAAATGCACGAGCCTTCCCAAAATTCCCTGCTTGTAAGGCAAGAAAGTTTTCTTCCTTAAATCTTCCGAAGCTGCTCGATTCGAGGTATAATAAAATTCATGAGCAGAAAGCTGGTTTTGTAAAGGTTGAATATTGTTGTTTGCATTCACGTGGATATAGATGTTGCTGCTCTTCTTCCTCTCATGTATACTGTGCAACATTAGCAACCAATGGGCCAGAGCTCGGCTGAATGGAAGGTGGGAGGCGGCAGCGATTTTAGGAGCAAGAAATGTCTGAAAAGGTTGGCTTTGGCAGAGCCGTAGGTGATGGAGCCTCTATGAGCTCAGCGCCGCAAAGAAAGGTGGCTGTCGAAGGGAAGATTTGCAAATTGCAAGAATGCAAAAAAACCCAAAAGCAGCAACAGGAGGATGGCGAAAGAAGAACAGAGTCAGAATCAGATTGAAAAGGATAAGATGTGAAGGAGAAACTCAGTGATCATGCCCAGCGATCATGGTGACGTGTTGGTCGCCGACGCCGACGCTGACGCCGTCATTCGCATCAGTCTACTTGTCAACCTCTTTTACAAGTAGACCAGCCTGCAACTTAAACTTCAGCCTTCAAGTTCCCTCAAGCAGGAAATGAGCTAGTTGCAGAAGATACATCTGCTGCCTTGTCTGATCTTGCAGTGACACCTTGAGATTGAGGTGTATAAATCTGTGCCTTCTTCAGAATCTCAGCAACAACCCAGTTTTTACGCTTGCTCAATGGTCTGGAGGATAAAGTTCACAAGCGAATCTCATTATTTTTCATACTAACAGTTATTGTGCCGGATCCAAGATTATGATGTTTGCAGATTGTTTCAAGAGCTGTCTTAAATATGTTTGCGGGCAGCGTCCTCCCTTGATGTGAATTACTTGATTGCATCATCAGTTTGCTTAATCGTCATCTCAAAATTAACAACGAGCCAGGAGAACAATCATTCACCCCGCGAAGCATTGTGCATTTTGGAGATCTGCGGGCCATATCCCAGTGTATGATTCCTGGGTTGATACTCAAGGGCACAAATGCATGGATTCAAGAACACCATGAAATATTTCAGCTAATAAAGACTTTGTCTTGCTAGCTCGTTTTGTTCTTGTGGTGGAAAAGCCTATCAACCGCCACTTGGGGGATGAAATTAATAGAGGGAAATGAAATTAACCAGGGTTGGGAAAAGTTTGGCGTCCACTTGGGGGGAAGTGAGAAAAAAAAAGGAATTTCATAAAAAACCGCCTACAGCAGGTCATTTCCCGATTGCCGGATGCCAGGTGTCTATTATCCGTATAAGTATGGATGGCAAGTGAGTTTCATGAAAGACTGGATGCTACTTAAAACTTGGTGGAAAAGAATGGATACCAGGTTGCAATTAACTCATGGGAAATATGCAATTGTGACAGGGACTGAATCAGCAATTGTGAAGACTTAAGGTCTTGTTTGTGACTTGGGGTAAGCTAAGGGACCGGATCTCGTATGCGATAATCTGGAGGGACTTCTTCCTGTTTTGCCACAAAGTGGGGGGGGGGGGGGGGGGTTAACACATAAATAAAAGGTATTTAAAAGGTAAAGGGTTGGGAATTTGTCCCAACCCTACCTTCCATTTGCGCCGTTGCCTCTTTATGTTCTTCTTCTTTGATGCTTCCGGCCCCTTCTATGCCGCCTCTCCTTCTAGATCCTTCTAACCCCCTCATTTTCTTTGTTTGGTACGTAGGCCTTCTTGTCATTTTCTCCCCATTTCTTGCTCCGCTGCTGGCACCCATCTGGGTTCCCCAGCTGCAGCTCCTTTTCCATGTGTCTTCCCTTGCTGAGCCACGGCTATTCCACCATTCATGATAGTCCACCAGAAGAAAACATGTCTCTTTGGTGTATTTTCTTCCGGCCACGGTGAGAACATCGGAGATTTGACTTATCTTCTCTGCTTCCAGACTGAGTTATATCTAAACGCTGTGATGAGTGATCTGAGCGCCGGGATGAACCCCTCTACCCTGGCTGGGGTTGTTCGTGCTGCCAGTCCAAACCCCTGTGATGCATTTACTTTGGCTGAGGGGTCTGATCTTAGTATACTCAATCTTACTTCCTCCCTTCGGATAAATCCTAAGCCACTTCCACTGAAAGAAGAGGCTCCCGTTTCAAGAAACTCCCTCTTGGCTTGTTCTTATCCGTCGTCCATAGATATGAGGAACTGGAACAATCTTTGTTCCTACATCTTTTGATTGTAAATTCTGATCTCTTTGGGCTCTTTCATAAGATTCGAATCCTTACATCAATTGTCATCCATAAAGACTGGAATTTATTCCAGACTTCCTCCCAATGTATGCGTTCCCTGTCTGATTGTGTTTGCCCGTTTGTGGAGGTCATACACTTGAAGTGAGTATGTGATTGACCCATACGTAATCAGTAGTCCATCCTACAGTGCCTTGGCCGTGGGATATTGGGATTTGTTACAAGATATGGTTCAATGTTTTAGATTAACCAAGTGAACACACACTCGCTATCCTGCTCCCACCATTGGTAACCTGGCTCATTTGGTTGCGGAGGAGACGGTGTCCCTGTTAAGTGTGCACTTCTCCCCCTGCCGCCGACGCCTTCCAGATCAGGGTGGCCAATAAAGCATAATTATCACCATTGAGTTTAACCCCAATGGTGAGGTTTTCTGTGTTGGTAGTCAGTGTTTGGGATCCCAAACTCTGACGGAGAAGGTTGGCAATTTGTATGGTAAGGTCTTCTGGTAATTTTTGGCTCGTTTTCTTCGGGTCTAAAACTTTCTCCACACATGATGGATATTGTTGCTGGAACTGAAGCTAAGTGCTAGCTGCTTGACCGAGTGAGGTATTCTTTTCTGGGACAATGATGATATGACTGAGTCTTAATTCTAACCAAAGAATAATTCTATTTGGCCTTGGTTTCGTTTGTTTTTTTTCTCTGATGATTTCCGGTAACAGAGGTTCCGGGATCACGGTTGCTCTGATACCATGATAGAAAACAGGATTCACTGAATGAAATATTCGCTTTTCATTGATCCATCAATTACTGATTACAACACATATATAGTACAATATGATGCCTATCTAGGATAAGAAAAAAATCTCGTTGATTTGATAGGGATTTGATTAGATTTTATAATCACATCAAATCATATCCTAACTGTACAATCTTCTCATATCCTAACTGTACAATCTTCTCAACATGTAGAAGCAGTCAGCTAGTGCATTGTATCAAGTCATTTTGGAAGCTGTCTTGTGTAACAAGTTTTAGTCCAGAGGTGCCATCATACTAACCTAGGTCCGGAGTTTTTAGAGAACTTGGTTTATACTTTCGGCCTTCTATTGGTCCGAAAGTTGACTCAGAGACCCATCGACGACACTAATTTAACCAACTAAAAATTGGAGAAAAAAAAAAATTCTGGGGTAGATTTACGAGAAGTTACATATACAATCAACTATGTTAAGAACAAAAGACCAAATTCTTAACATCGAAGTTTCTACTATCTAGGTCCCGTAGAGCTTTGTGAAAGATGCAAATGGAGAGTTCAACGGCTTCTTAGATTGATAAGATATTGTCAGAATCCACACAATGAGCCTACTGTAAACCGAGCCTATAATCCTACAGTGAGTTGGGGTGGATTCAGGTCTTTAGCCATTCAGGCACAGAGAGCAATGTTGTTTCATTCTGTGCGTGTCTTGGTTCGAACCTGCGATTTTTCTTATGCCAATTTTCTTTAACTCAAGTAGCAACTAAGATACCCCGATGCCTGTATATATTCAAGTATCACTTAAATATAATGAAATTGGAGTTTTATTTATTATCAATTAAGCTTAACGCCTATCTTTTACTTGCTTAGGAAAGTATCCACCTCATGCATCTATCCAGTTCAAAGTGGGACAACATTGACTTCTTTGAATATAGTGAGATAGTGATTATAAGAATTATAATTCAGACAATAATGCTTGAAGAAGGTGCAGCATTGAAAAATGTTAATTTGCTTGTGATGGACTCAAATGCATCACCATAAAAACGGAAAGGATCTGTAACCAATTTTATAATAACGTTAGGCACGGCATAGAAGCAGTCATTCGTATTTTCTTTTAACAACCCCATGTATAATAACATTATTATATTATATAATTTTACTATTATCTAACTAAGAAGTAACTAATATAGATTTTTTTCTTTTGGGGACTGCGAGAGGAGGGAGGAGGGTGAACAACTACTCCCTTTGTTTCCATCTGTTGATAAAAGAATCACTGATTATTAGTAGATTATTTACTGCAGTTTGGTCGAAAATTTCTTCCTCCTTATTAATCTAATAAATCACTAGAATCAACTAAAGCACAACACTTTTCATGCTCTAAGAGATTGCAATAAAGTAGAAGAGTTTAATATTTTAATTTAATATCCAGAGATATTCTTAATTCAGACATAGATAGTTCATCCTCCAATATTCAAAGTCATTTTTGATTTCCGTAATTTTTTGTATTTTGAAATCTATATTGAAATAATTCATTAAGCTATATCTGCAGAACTCGCAAATAAGACACCGCCCGGATCCGGTAGCAAAGATACATGAACTTGGGGAAAAAAATAATTAGAAACCAAATCAAACTTAGCCAAGAGGAGGCAAAACGATTTCTTACACATCTCACAAAAAAATGAGCAATGACTAATTCGTAAGATCGTTAATCTAGTTTGTATCATAAAATCCTAAAAAAAAATGAATCTAATCTTTCCTATCGTGCAATATCTTTATCTAGAGCAACCATTTGTCATATCATAGACTCATTTTTATTTTTTAATTGTCATCACATGACTTGTTTCAATCGTATATCTTTCATCATATAACATGCTTCATTACTTACACCACAAAAAGAATTTGGTTTTGCGACGAAAAAGTCACTGACGAAACAAGGTAGTCGGTGTTTCGTCGGTAATTTGCGACGAAATTGCGATACACGCATTTTCGTCGTTAATTGCGACGAAACTACGATGAAATGGGATTGTCGCTAACAAAAAAGTAGTCAGGTTAATCTTTTCGTTAAAATTTCGTCGGTGTTTTGTTGGTGGTTCGTCGCTACTCTGTGTGTTTTGTTCGTCGCTATTTATTTTGTAGCGTTTCGTCGCTATATCGTCGCTAATGTGTCGCTAAAATTCCAGAACACGGATAAACAAGGAAATATGACATGCTTCATTACTTAGATATCTTTAGTCTCACATTACCTTTCATGTGGTTATCTTTCATCATGTATTGTGTTTCAACCAACGATTATCTTTCATCACATTTCACACTTCGTATGTCATGTGTCATGTATCATATATCTGTGTTTCATGTACCGTGTATCTTTCATCACAAGTCCTGTGTAATATCGTTGTCAAGCATTCATCCAAATCAATAAACATATTACTATGCCAAGTAAAATAATAATGGACATTTCTATTGTATGGTATCTTGCGTCAATGATTCATCTCTGATATCACAAGATCTGGTGATTTCATCAACTAGAAAATTATATCTCATCAAAAAAAATTTCAAATGCTATTAGAGGCATTCTAAATAGAGTTCTGTAACTTTAGATATGTTCAATATGGCATCCCGTATACAATTCATAACTAGCTTACTTTACTAAGTAACTTTGACCTTTTTAAAGACATATTGTTCACAGGACATAGTCTGAGAGAAACAAGCAAGGTGTAATCACCTTAAAAGAGAGAAGTTTGAAGTTTGAATCCTTCCGGTGGCATTTGTAGGGAATTTCATTGTTTGAGCTTTATAATTACTCTACCCTTGTATATAAGTTGCCTTTTGTCTGAATCTATCATATTCCTGATTTACATCCCTATATTACTGTGGAACTGGAGGTGACATAGACTCTTAATGGTTGGAGTACAACCTCTCTTTTTAAAGACATATTATTGTTAGAAAAAGTATGTTAAGATACTTTTAGATGTGCTCCAAACTTATATCAAAAAACATGTGTAATGTTGTTTGGGAGTTGGATTGATGATTTGAACACCTTTAACTTCTAGAATATCACTTGGATCGATCCAAGTGTAAGTTGGATCGAACCAAGTGAAAGCTGGAATAAAGTTAAAAATGTTCTGGAGGACATCGATCGTTCTATGTACGAGACATCGATCGATTGATGTGTGCACATCGATCGATCGATGTAGGACAGTGTAATGATAGAACCTTTCTGTCCAACATAGATTGATCACATCGATCGATCGATATGACATCGATCGATAATGGATCGATCTATATGAGGTAGAATGGATTAAGAATGATTATGTCCAACTTCGATCGATCGATGTACCAACGGACAGAACCTTTCATGCTGAGTTGCATCTTTTGGTTCAAGAATCATCTCCCTTCAAAAGTGAACGTTGTTCAACGAACTTGGAAGGTTTGCAAACTGCTGAAAACAAGTTTCAAACAATGTCTTCTTCTACCCTAAAGCCTATATATACAAGGCTTAACTATTTTGCAATATATAGAAATTCTCTTGCATTTTTCTCTAGTGCAGAAAAGTTTCACAGCAGTTTTTCTCCTTCCTCTCCTCTACTTTGATACACTTCTACTTGCAAGTTCATTCTCTTTCTCATAGAGAAAACGAAAAAGGGAAGCCGTTAAATCCTAGGAAGCATTCGCTTGTAGTTCACCTTGCTCACCTATGGAGGCGAAATTGCTTTTAAGGACAGTGATCTTGATCACGTCTCGGCGATAATTCTGTGTTGTTTTATTGTCATTATCCTCAATTTTCTCTAACAATCTTAAAAGCAATTTCTGCAATGGCACCAAACAATCTGTTGTTCCTGATATGTCAAGCCTGGAGCCTTTTGAAGGAAAGTTCTTTAAGAGGTGGTCTGCAAAAGTTCTCTTCTTCCTTGAGATGCTGTCTGTCTCCTACATTCTGACAAAGGAGAGACCTATTGAAGATGGAGAAGATCTCAAGTATGATGTAGACATTGTCACGTGTAGAGGACATATTCTTCATTTTCTCTCGAACTCGCTTTTGATATTTATGTCAAATTTCAATCAGCAAAGGAAATCTGCAAAGCTCTTCAGAACAAATATGGATTTGAAGATGCAGGAAAAAGAAAGTATGTGGTCAGCGAATTTTTCAAGTTTCAGATAGTTGACCACATATCCATCAATGATCAGATTCATCAGTTTCAACAACTGGTGGATAACATTGAGCAGAAAGGAATCAAGATCGATGAAACCTTCCAAGCAGCAGCGTTGATCGAGAAGCTTCCTTCTTCTTGGAATAAATACAAGAAGAGAGGTAAACATGATGACACCAAACTCTCAATGGACAGTGTAATCAAACACATTCGTATTGAGGAAAATAACAGACTTGAAGATGCAAGTGGCGATGAAAATGGTGTCAAGGCCAACATCGTTGAACATGCGGCCAAGAAGCCAAGGTTCCATTCCAAAAAGCCTAAAGGTAAAGCACAAGTACATGGGCGCTTTAAGTCACAATCAAAGGGAGCTTGTTGGGTGTGTGGAAAGCAGGGACACAAGGCGTTTTTCTGCAACAAGCGAAAGGGTCAGTCAAGCGGACAAGCCAACCTTGTTGAAGAACGCTCAGACATGCAGGATGAGACGATCGCTGCAGTATGTTGAGAAATATGTTTGAATAATTTTCAAAGTCATGATTTTAAGTGGTGAATACTTAAACATGTCACACATGGTGTTGTATG
This sequence comes from Eustoma russellianum, assembly GCA_036186865.1. NCBI lineage: Eukaryota > Viridiplantae > Streptophyta > Magnoliopsida > Gentianales > Gentianaceae > Eustoma > Eustoma russellianum. Next base: position 10,327,818 of record AP025049.1, read on the forward strand.
TGATTAAATGTGTAAAAGTTTAAAAAGTTGACATCGATCTCTCAGGTTGTGCAACTAGGGTTTTTAGAAATAATTTTCTAAAATGTGTTAAAATGATTTTTTTACATGATTTATACATGTTCATTATGTGATTATTATGTGTTTTTGGTGATTATTTTTGTCTTGAGACTAACGTGCCTTGGAAGTTTCTACAACTTACCAAAAAGGGGAAAATTGGTATTTTGAGTTTTGTAAGAACATGATATGATGAAAATATTTCAAGGATGTATTCTTATCCTATTTATCATGACAAAGGTGATATCATGAGTATTTATGACCATCCGGGTCATTTCTGGAGTTTTCTTACACTAGGGGTATTTTGGTCATTTTACCCCCAAGGGTATTTTTGGTATTTTCACTCAAGGAATCTCTTGAGTATATTAGTATCTTTATTCTGGAGCTCTTTTATTATTATTTGAATACCACATAAAGTTGCCAAGGTGGACCAATTATTGTGTTTTATTTTGCCAAGTGTACAAGGCCAACCAATGATGAGAAGACATTTGGAGTTGATGATGTAGATGATGACACATTGGAAGTCTTATCTTCAAGGCTCAAACCACACTATAAATAGAGGCAATGGTGAAGAAGATGAAACACACTTGAAGCTCACAAGCATCATATTCATCTTCTTGTTCTTGTTGTTGTATTTTGTTGTAGCAAAGGTGTTCTTGATATTTTTGTTGTGCTACAAGCCTCTTGAGCTTCATTTTTAAGATTGATTAGCCATCTTTATAAGGCTACATCAATAGGTGTTAGAGGAGTTGCAACTAAGTGTTGCTTAGAAGGTGATTGTCCAAGTCTTGAGTAGGGTTGGTGTATAACCCAAGGATCAAGCTTGGCTCTTGTTGTAAGGTGCTCATTTCATAGTGAAATCCAAGGAAAGGTGTTTCTTAGGACTGGAGTAGGTCACATTGAACGAACCAGGATAAATCCTCGGTGTTCTTCTCTTGTTTCTTTATTTCTGTTTTCTGCCCGTTTTTGACTGCAGTTTTTACCCAAATTCACACAATTTGGAAAAATAGCTAAACATTTTCAAAATTCGTGATTTTTGGTGGAGTTATACTTCAGACTGTTAGCTTTCATTTGAAACAAGAATCACTTGATTTGAGCAAGTAAAAGTTAGTCTTTCAGTCTTTGCAAGATAACTGCTCCAATCTGGCTGCAATCTGACCAGTTTTGAGAAAACCTAAATTCTGTATTTTTAAAGAATTGTTTAAGGTCAGGGCCTTTTGGAAACTTCATCTACACATATTAAGGAGTGTTTTGATATAAAGATCAACCTATTTGGTTGAGTATTCAAAGAGAAACACGTTTTGCAAAATCAGCAACATTCTGTCCAATTCTTTTCAGATTGACCATCTGAATCTTTTTATTTGTTTGAAGGGTCAAACGATCTTATTTTTGTCTGAGTTTTGGACAGAATCTTGTTAACTCATTTAAGTTCAATTCTGGAAAGTTTCATAATTTTTAGAGTTGTGTACAATTATTTGTGAATTTTTGAAAAACGGGTTCTGAATCTGAGGTGGTCTCAGATTCTGTTTTCAAGGGGATTTTAACAAAGGGTTGTAGTGTAATTTCCGCTAACCACTATTCACCCCCCTCTAGTGGTGTTCATTGCAGGTGCACGGTCCAACATTTGGTATCAGAGCCAGAGACCAACACCATTTAAAAGAAGCAAGATTCAACACCGTACGAACAATACAATGCCAAGAAACAACAATTCATAATATACTGCTTGTCTCAAATCAAAGGTACATACTATGGCTATTGTTTCTCACAAAGGTGAGTTGGAAGGTATGTCCACGCAACGCCCTCATCTTTTTTATGGCAATAATTTTGTTCATTGGAAACTAAGAATGAGGCTATTCTTAATGGCTATAGACATCGATTTATGGTCTATAGTTGAAGATGGGCCATACATTCCAATGAAAGTTGTACAAGTTAATGGAGTCACACAGGAGGTTGAAAAATATAAAAGTGAATGGTCATCGGATGATAAAAAGAAAATGTCCATGAATGCTAAAGCTATAAAATTACTTTTGAATGGACTTACAACTTCTGAAGCAGGATATGTGTAGCGCCCCGCCCGAAATCAGGGTTCCGGCTCAGTGCACCCGCCGTACTCTACTCCATAGAGTACAAAGCGTCGATACTATACATGTACATATCGACATGAATAATGAATCGATAAGCGGAAGCAACATAACATAAACAAATCTTCATCGACATGCACTGTACTACATCATAAACTGTACAATCATCATATACAGAATACTGAAATAATATATCATACATCATAATCCGAAACTTAATGCCTTCGAAATAATCTCTCAGTATGCTCTTCGTTATCAATGGTCTATCTAGCATGTCTTCAACGAGCCTGTATATTGATACCTGTTATCTGGAAAGTTATAAATGAGGCAAGTATGAGCGATAGCCACCGACTTTTAATCGCTCAGCAAGTAGTCTTACCAGATACGACATGTGGATCATACATGAGGAGACGGGGTGAAAATCATAATAATCATAAATTTTGAATATAATAAGCACGTCTCCTTTTTAACAAGTAAAGTATCATATCATATCTGTAAACTGCTGTAAACTGAAAGCAGATAAATTAGGAAGATTTCAAAGCATACATAGCATAACAGCATCTCATTCTGCTTCATCCATAACATCATACTATATCCATACTTAACTTCTAATCCATAACTTATACCATCTTTACATATCTTACATGTACTACATTCTCATGCTTAACACTACATTGTCCACTGTAGTGCTATCATATACTTAAAGAATTCTTAATCATACACCTAAGGTGACATGGTCATGACGTGATGCATAAAACATAACTTTTCATAAAATGACTTTTCGTAAACATGACTTTTCATAATCATGACATGATTTTCATAACTTGCATAACATGACATATTCATAACTTGCATAACATGACTTTTTCATAACATGAAGACATAACATTTATATAATTGGCTATAGCACTTTTCATAAGAATAATAACGCACGACATACCGATCGATTCCCCATGTAGTACATGTACGACATAAAACATCATAAACATATGTACATGTGCTAACGGTGACGCGCTATGACGGAGATCCCGTGTCCCAGACCCGGTGTTACACTCAGCCATAACGTAAACATGGGCCCCTGACACCTACCACTCCGGTCCCGATGTCAGGACAGCGCTTCAACATAACATAACATAATCATGATCATGACATAACATATCGTGTGTCAATGGAATCAATCGTCTCGCGTTTATTATTCACATGCATATGAACTTTTAAACATGTAATATGATACAAACAACTTTTCAAACTTTCATTTCATGAATGCATGAGACTCGGTCAACTGAGGGTATCTTGGTCATGCTACTACTAGTAACATCACTTACTTACTTACAGTCTACTTATCATAACTTAAAGAAATACCATAACTATACTTTCTTAATATCTGATCTACACATGTATCTTATAATTCATAACTTAGGTGCATAGAACATATAATTCCTAATTACCTTAACATAATCCTATCATTTATCACACCTACGAATATACATAATCAAGAAGTGAAATTGTTTATGCCGCCAAAGTCTTATTAAGCCGTGTATATGCATTTATGTACTCGTATACATTCTAAACTTGTATTTCTTATAAAGGGCATATATGACCGTTTATTACCTTTATGTATATCCGAACTCATATTTTCAGACTTATCACATATAATACCTAACTTAGTCATATGTCATATCTTAGTGTATGTAATACATTTATTATACTTTAACATGTGATGAAACCCTTTATATTAAAAAAATATAATCTGTATAATCATATGTGTATAATTGTATAATAAAAGCACATAATTATTAAAGTAATGACATTCATCTGAAAAAAAAAACAATATATAAAACTATCATTACAAACTAAATACGTTTGATGCATAAACAGACTAAATGATAGTAATTTGTTAAGTTCATATTGTGCCGTAACATGTCATAGGCGATTGTTACCGAATATGTATAATACATGCATTCAAAGCTTGAAAGTAACAGAAATACATATATATAACAATAATCTAAGTAGCATAAAAAAATCATCATTTAACAAAATAAAGTATTATAATAAACTGTGCACTATGTAATAACACACTTCCAAGTCTCAAATGCTAATAGGTTAATTAATAGTGTAATCTCATCATCATGAGATGAAGTAAACAATAAATAAATACTATCTTCCAATATAGAAGTATTATAATTCGTGTAGTGCATATACCTAATTTAAAACACAATTAATTCAATAGTGTAAACCATTGCAAATATAACATAACGTGTGTCCAGTGATGTGTTTTATAAAATACATCACTTGATCAAAGTAGTGCCATCATACATATATACATATACATAAAATATAATAAAGTCATCTTATCATAAAAGGCCTAATAGCCGAAAGAATAGGTAATGTGTATACATATATATAATCATTTTATAATACACCTATGTATATATATGTAAGGAGTGTGTATGTATAGTAGATATATATATGTATAGCGTGTATGTATATATGTATTTATCTCTACATGACAACTTGAAATCACTTCATATTTATACATATAATTATACATAACAAATACAACATTTATACTCCAAAGGCCTTATGGCCGAAATCTTCCAAATGTGTATACAATATATACATGTCACATAAACATATATTTACTCATTATTATGGTGAAAACTTGAAACTACAACATGGATGATCCAACCTTGGTATAAACATACATATTTAATCTTTGAAAATCCATGTAGGATCTAGGAAGAGTACTTGCCTTGATTCACTTTCTTACACTTAGATGGTGATTCTTTCACTTGGATTCGAAGAACACACTTCTCCTCCTTCTCCTTGGTGTATACGGTTTTTGTGCCCAAAAATGAAGAGTTAGTATACAACTTATGAAACTAATTATATGGAAGAATCAAACTTAAAATTCATAGAGTTCTTACCTTGCTACACCTTGGTTCTTAACCCTCTCTTAATTCGGCCATGGCATTAAAATGAATGAGGATGTTGTTGTTAATATCTTAAAATGTGTATGAGATGAAGAAGAAAACTACAACTTTCGGCTATGACTAATAGAAATGGAAGGTTTGTGTGTGTTGGAGAAGAAAAAGAGGAGATGATTTACTTATGGTGTGAGTATGAAATGAAAAAGATGATTTCTCCATTTTCCTGAGAATTTCCGTCGAGTATGCTAGGAGAGAGGGAGGGGTTAAATCCGAAAATAATGGGGAAGAGAAGAAGTAAAGTGAAATGAAGTTAGTAGTATAATATTGGTGCTTTGGAGTGTGTAGAAAAATGAAGTGAGTGGAAAGAAAGGTGTAGAATAATTGACCCCATTTGTATTCATGAAACTTTCGGATGGAGTGGGTGGCCAACCGATTTTCTTTCTTTTTATGGGGTAGGAGGATAAAATATGTAAAGTAAATAGAATAGGGTAGTGGGTAAAAAGAAATAAAAAGAAAGGTGGTGGCATGGGGGGGCATGTGAGGTAATGGGAGATGATTTGTCTTTTGTTGCTATGTAGGATAAAGTGGAAGAAAATATGATACTAGTGTGTATTGTAATTATCGTATCGGGTATTTTTATTCGGTTTGATTTATCTCTATCGACTTATGTTGCTATCGACTAATTCATTTAAATACCTTGTATGTCCGATACAGTCATTGTCTAATCTCATCCAGTCTCGTTATATCCGTTACTTACCTTAAGGTTATATTTATGTGTGTTTCTAACCCCGATATTTAATATCGATGTCTTTATTAACTCTAAATAAAATTTTAAATTCCACCAAAAATCTTATTGACATCGCATTCGCGTTCTATTTTTCATCATTTTATTTCATTTCCACTAGCCCGGAATCTCGGGTCGTAACATTCTCCCCCCCTTATAAAAAATTTTGTCCTCGAAACTTAGGGTTGTATCGATTTTACGCTTAATGATTTATACTTAAGTTCTAGTGTTATTTCTTAATCATCTATGATTCAACTGAGTATTTCATGACTTATAAAGTTTTCTTAATTTACTGTTATCGTATACCTCCTATCAATCTGCTTAGACATTCTACCACCTCATATTTCTGCGCGTTATACTAACCTTTATACTTACCAAATTCAGCCTCTTCATCCGATTAAATCTTATATCATATCAACTCCTACTTAGTCATACTTACTCAGGTTCAACCTACGTCCACTAATTCCATCCAGAAAATCAATGTCCTTCAAAATTCATAATTATCTCTCGATATAACACGACTTATTGCTTTTACTTGTATAATCACACTCTTATCACTATGAATTTACATTCCTAATGCAACTAACATCCTTGACCTACTCCCTACATTTCTATATTCATCATCTTAACCGACCTCGTACTATTTATGCAATGTATTTATCAAACTCTAATCATTATTATTCTTATAAATCACTACTTATAGTCCTACTATATATCATTTCTTAATCAGCCTACCAAATTCTATCAATATATCTAATATAATCCCAAATAGAGCTGAACCTGAAATTGTGGAAATTAAATTTTATGACTATTATGTTACTATCTATAAAAAAATTGAAGTATTCTAGTGACTTGACTTCTATAAATACTGGAAAGCCTAAACAATATACTTATACTCTCTAGTTTCTCGTATATGCTTAATACCGTTCTATTTCTCTTATACTAAGGCTGTCGCATTCGTCTAAGATCGTTTCTTACGTCTATGATCATTTCTTAAATTCTAAGATCACTGCTTAAGTTCATGTCGTTGTTTACTTATGTGTCCGCAGTGGATCTAGAGCCACTGCTCTGATACCAACTGTAGCGCCCAGCCCGAAACCAGGGTTCCGGCTCAGTGCACCCGCCGTACTCTACTCCATAGAGTACAAAGCGTCGATACTATACATGTACATATCGACATGAATAATGAATCGATAAGCGGAAGCAACATAACATAAACAAATCTTCATCGACATGCACTGTACTACATCATAAACTGTACAATCATCATATACAGAATACTGAAATAATATATCATAGATCATAATCCGAAACTTAATGCCTTCGAAATAATCTCTCAGTATGCTCTTCGTTATCAATGGTCTATCTAGCATGTCTTCAACGAGCCTGTATATTGATACCTGTTATCTGGAAAGTTATAAATGAGGCAAGTATGAGCGATAGCCACCGACTTTTAATCGCTCAGCAAGTAGTCTTACCAGATACGACATGTGGATCATACATGAGGAGACGGGGTGAAAATCATAATAATCATAAATTTTGAATATAATAAGCACGTGTCCTTTCTAACAAGTAAAGTATCATATCATATCTGTAAACTGCTGTAAACTGAAAGCAGATAAATTAGGAAGATTTCAAAGCATACATAGCATAACAGCATCTCATTCTGCTTCATCCATAACATCATACTATATCCATACTTAACTTCTAATCCATAACTTATACCATCTTTACATATCTTACATGTACTACATTCTCATGCTTAACACTACATTGTCCACTGTAGTGCTATCATATACTTAAAGAATTCTTAATCATACACCTAAGGTGACATGGTCATGACGTGATGCATAAAACATGACTTTTCATAAAATGACTTTTCGTAAACATGACTTTTCATAATCATGACATGATTTTCATAACTTGCATAACATGACATATTCATAACTTGCATAACATGACTTTTTCATAACATGAAGACATAACATTTATATAATTGGCTATAACACTTTTCATAAGAATAATAACGCACGACATACCGATCGATTCCCCATGTAGTACATGTACGACATAAAACATCATAAACATATGTACATGTGCTAACGGTGACGCGCTATGACGGAGATCCCGTGTCCCAGACCCGGTGTTACACTCAGCCATAACGTAAACATGGGCCCCTGACACCTACCACTCCGGTCCCGATGTCAGGACAGCGCTTCAACATAACATAACATAACATAATCATGATCATGACATAACATAACGTGTGTCAATGGAATCAATCGTCTCGCGTTTATTATTCACATGCATATGAACTTTTAAACATGTAATATGATACAAACAACTTTTCAAACTTTCATTTCATGAATGCATGAGACTCGGTCAACTGAGGGTATCTTGGTCATGCTACTACTAGTAACATCACTTACTTACTTACAGTCTACTTATCATAACTTAAAGAAATACCATAACTATACTTTCTTAATATCTGATCTACACATGTATCTTATAATTCATAACTTAGGTGCATAGAACATATAATTCCTAATTACCTTAACATAATCCTATCATTTATCACACCTACGAATATACATAATCAAGAAGTGAAATTGTTTATGCCGCCAAAGTCTTATTAAGCCGTGTATATGCATTTATGTACTCGTATACATTCTAAACTTGTATTTCTTATAAAGGGCATATATGACCGTTTATTACCTTTATGTATATCCGAACTCATATTTTCAGACTTATCACATATAATACCTAACTTAGTCATATGTCATATCTTAGTGTATGTAATACATTTATTATACTTTAACATGTGATGAAACCCTTTATCTTAAAAAAATATAATCTGTATAATCATATGTGTATAATTGTATAATAAAAGCACATAATTATTAAAGTAATGACATTCATCTGAAAAAAAACAATATATAAAACTATCATTACAAACTAAATACGTTTGATGCATAAACAGACTAAATGATAGTAATTTGTTAAGTTCATATTGTGCCGTAACATGTCATAGGCGATTGTTACCGAATATGTATAATACATGCATTCAAAGCTTGAAAGTAACAGAAATACATATATATAACAATAATCTAAGTAGCATAAAAAAATCATCATTTAACAAAATAAAGTATTATAATAAACTGTGAACTATGTAATAACACACTTCCAAGTCTCAAATGCTAATAGGTTAATTAATAGTGTAATCTCATCATCATGAGATGAAGTAAACAATAAATAAATACTATCTTCCAATATAGAAGTATTATAATTCGTGTAGTGCATATACCTAATTTAAAACACAATTAATTCAATAGTGTAAACCATTGCAAATATATCATAACGTGTGTCCAGTGATGTATTTTATAAAATACATCACTTGATCAAAGTAGTGTCATCATACATATATACATATACATAAAATATAATAAAGTCATCTTATCATAAAAGGGCCTAATAGCCGAAAGAATAGGTAATGTGCATACATATATATAATCATTTTATAATACACCTATGTATATATACGTAAGGAGTGTGTATGTATAGTAGATATATATATGTATAGCGTGTATGTATATATGTATTTATCTCTACATGACAACTTGAAATCACTTCATATTTATACATATAATTATACATAACAAATACAACATTTATACTCCAAAGGCCTTATGGCCGAAATCTTCCAAATGTGTATACAATATATACATGTCACATAAACATATATTTACTCATTATTATGGTGAAAACTTGAAACTACAACATGGATGATCCAACCTTGGTATAAACATACATATTTAATCTTTGAAAATCCATGTAGGATCTAGGAAGAGTACTTGCCTTGATTCACTTTCTTACACTTAGATGGTGATTCTTTCACTTGGATTCGAAGAACACACTTCTCCTCCTTCTCCTTGGTGTATACGGTTTTTGTGCCCAAAAATGAAGAGTTAGTATACAACTTATGAAACTAATTATATGGAAGAATCAAACTTAAAATTCATAGAGTTCTTACCTTGCTACACCTTGGTTCTTAACCTTCTCTTAATTCGGCCATGGCATTAAAATGAATGAGGATGTTATTGTTAATATTTTAAAATGTGTATGAGATGAAGAAGAAAACTACAACTTTCGGCTATGACTAATAGAAATGGAAGGTTTGTGTGTGTTGGAGAAGAAAAAGAGGAGATGATTTACTTATGGTGTGAGTATGAAATGAAAAAGATGATTTCTCCATTTTCCTGAGAATTTCCGTCGAGTATGCTAGGAGAGAGGGAGGGGTTAAATCCGAAAATGATGGGGAAGAGAAGAAGTAAACTGAAATGAAGTTAGTAGTATAATATTGGTGCTTTGGAGTGTGTAGAAAAATGAAGTGAGTGGAAAGAAAGGTGTAGAATAATTGACCCCATTTGTATTCATGAAACTTTCGGATGGAGTGGGTGGCCAACCGATTTTCTTTCTTTTTATGGGGTGGGAGGATAAAATATGTAAAGTAAATAGAATAGGGTAGTGGAATAAAGTGGGTAAAAAGAAATAAAAAGAAAGGCGGTGGCATGGGGGGCATGTGAGGTAATGGGAGAGGATTTGTCTTTTGTTGCTATGTAGGATAAAGTGGAAGAAAATATGATACTAGTGTGTATTGTAGTTATCGTATCGGGTATTTTTATTCGGTTTGATTTATCTCTATCGACTTATGTTGCTATCGACTAATTTATTTAAATACCTTGTATGTCCGATACAGTCATTGTCTAATCTCATCCAGTCTCGTTATATCCGTTACTTACCTTAAGGTTATATTTATGTGTGTTTCTAACCCCGATATTTAATATCGATGTCTTTATTAACTCTATATAAAATTTTAAATTCCACCAAAAATCTTATTGACATCGCATTCGCGTTCTATTTTTCATCATTTTATTTCATTTCCACTAGCCCGGAATCTCGGGTCGTAACAATATGTGTCAAATTGTACAAGTGCATACGACATGTGGAAATCACTTGTATTAAAGCATGAAGGTACTAGTGGTGTTAAAGAGTCAAAAATAAACATGCTTATGACTGAATTAGAGACTTTCAAAATGTTGGCAAACGAATCCATAACATCTATGGATTTGAGGATTACTAATATTTTCAATGCACTTGAAGCTTTAGGGAAGTCATTTTCGAACAATGAAAAGGTTCAAAAGGTGATACGAAGTCTCCCTGCTGAATGGGATCCAAAGGTGACTGCAATCGAGGAGACAAAGTCAATCACCAAGATAGATGAATTGATCGGGTCTCTTAAAGTCTATGAGGTAAAACTGAACCAACAAAAGTCTGAATCGTCTAAGTCATCCGGTAAGTCAATAGCCTTCTAAACAACCGAAACATATGCTAATAACGATGATAGTAATAGTGATACTGAATTAGACGATGACTTGATATTGATCGCTAGAAAACTTAGAAAGTTTTTCAAACGCCCAAATAGGAATAGACAACGTAATTCTTCTTCTTCTTCTTTTTCTCAATCTAAGAAAACAACACAAACAAATGGTATAATAAAGAATTAAAGTGTTATGAATGCGGTCAAAAGGGACATATTTCATACGATTGTCCAACAAAGAAAAATAATAATAACAACAACAATAATAAACAAGCCAAGGACAAGGAAGCTCAAACGTCAAAGACAAAGGAGTCTAAGGCAAGAAAAGGGAAACGAGCAATGAAGGTGAGCACATGGAGCGACTCATCCGACTCAGAATCCGAAACTGAGGAAGCTCAAGTGTGCTTCGTATCCAACGAGGTATGTTCTTCTTCTGATAGTGATTCTGATAGTGACATGACATTTGATGAAATGTATGAAGAATTCCTACGAATGCATGCTCACTGTAAGAGGCTCTCTAAAGAAAAGAAGAAACTAGTTGAAGAAAATGACAAGTTGAAGACGTCCAACTTGGAATTTTCCGATCAACTAGAATCTCTTAAACAAGAGTCTACTAATACTCTTGATTCTTTAGAGAACAAAATTGAATCATATAGGAAAGATGAACAAAAGTTACAAATGGAAAATAAAATGTTGAAATCCAAGTTAGAAAGTTGTGAAAATGAAATAGTGCAACTTAAGTCTTCTAAATTTATCTTAGAAAAAATGATAGAACAATTTAAATCGGGTGCAAATATGTTAGATACACTTATCTCATCACAAAAGTATGGCAATGATAAAACCGGTCTAGGCTATAAAGAAGAAAATGAAAAAGTAAATGAAAAGACTAAGTTTGTTTCATCTAGTACAAAGTTGTCATATAATACAAAATCAACTTTGCCTGCTACATCTTCTTCTACACCTTCTTCTACTCATATCAAGGCAAAAATACAACACAAACCCACCAATATGCACACGCATAAACATACATCTAGGCCAAACTTTGCATCTAGACAACCTAGAAATTATGCCTACATGTATACAAATGCAACTAGACCAAATAAAATGCATCCAACTTTTTATGAACCTAAGCATAAGCAACGCTCATACAAGTCTTATAGAAATACACATGAATATACATATAGAGCACCATATAAGAAACAAAATCGCATGCCTTATACACATTATAAGATTCGGTCATCCTATAATGATTATCAACCATGGCGCAATATGTATAACAATGCATCCTCACTTATGTGGAATAATCATCTATATGCTTATCCTTCTTACTTTAACCATGCTAAAAATGTGCCTAGAAAGTATATTCAAGTTTGGATACCTAAGGGTTATCTAAACAAGAATAATGCCCCTAACATTCAAGGACCCAAATAAAGGGTACCTAAAACTTTGTCTCCATTGTAGGAAATACGCAAGGAATGCAAGAAAGAGGCAAAGTCAAAGAATCTAAAAACCAAATGGTTTTTAGATAGTGGATGTTCGAGGCATATGACGGGCAACCCCAATCTATTCACCGAACTTGAACATATTGATGGTGGAAAGGTAACATTCGGTGACAACAACAAAGGAAAAGTTGTTGGAAAAGGAACAATCGGGGACCCAAACACATTTCAAATACGAAATGTGTTGCTAGTAAGCAATATCTCTTATAATTTACTTAGTATTTCTCAACTTATAGATTGTGGTTATAATGTCTCCTTTCTTCCCAATTCTTGTGATATAATAAATGAAAAAGGAGAAACGTTTTTAAAAGGAAATAGAGATGGAAATATTTATACCCTTATCTTAGATAACATGTTAAATGCTAAGGTTAAGTGTCTAATATCACATGACTTAGATGCGAATTTATGGCATAGAAGATTAGGCCATATAGGAATTTCAACCATTAGGAAATTATCTAAAAAGAATTTAATTAGAGGTATGCCTAAGTTAGACTTAGATAATTTTCATATGTGTGAAACATGTATTAAGGGAAAACACATTAAAGAAACCTTAAAATCGAAACATGAAGTGAGTACTAGTCATGTACTAGAATTGCTTCACTTAGACTTATTTGGTCCAAGTAGGACAAGAAGTCTAGGTGGACACTACTATGTGTGTGTCATAGTAGACGATTACTCACGCTACACATGGACATTGTTCTTAACACACAAAGACGATGCTCCATTAGCAATCGAAACCCTTATCAAGCAACTTGAAAACATTTACGAAGAAAATGTCAAAAGAATTACAAGTGATAGAGGTGGAGAATTTAAAAATAAAGACGTAATCAAATTTTGTGAACTTTATGGAATAAAACATGAATTCTCACCACCTAGAACACCACAACTCAATGGAGTTGTTGAACGTAAAAATAGAACGATTCAAGAAGTTGCAAGGACAATGCTGTGTGAAAATAAATTACCTAAGTATTTATGGGCTGAAGCTGTTAACTGTGCATGTTATATTATAAATAGGCTCACTATTAGAAAGAAATTAAATAAAACGCCTTATGAATTGCTAAACAATAGACAACCTAAAATAGATTATATTAAAGTATTTGGATGTAAATGTTTTGTGCTAAACACTAAGGATAATCTAGATAAATTTGAACAAAAGTCTATTGAATGCATATTTGTTGGATATTCAACTAACTCAAGAGCATACAGGTGTTATAATCCTGCATCTAGAAAAATAATTGAATCCATATATGTGAAATTCAATGAAAATGCATGCTTTAAAGTTAGTGATAAACATCAACATAAACAAGAAACAAATGTTGAAAATATGTTTGATGATGATGTATTACTTGAGCCTGTACTTGATCATCTAGCACCAACTCTCCCTGACCAAGACATGCATGAACCCTTAGATGAAATAAATCAAGAGAATTTGCAATTGGAAGATGATACAACTAATGATCCAATTACATATGATAATGAACAAGATGAGGGTGAACCTAGTCAATCTAGGAATTGGTGGCACCCTAGAGAATTAATCATTGGGGATCCAAGTGTCGGGGTTAGAACACGTAGAAACATAAGTCAAATTGAAGGACATAGCTTAGTCTCACACATAGAACCTAAGAATGTTAAGGAAGCCTTAGGTGACATATCATGGATAGATGCTATGCATGAGGAATTAAATCAATTCACAAGGAACAACTTGTGGGACTTAGTACCTAAACCTGAAGACAAGTCTATCATAGGAACTAAATGGGTCTTTAGGAATAAAATGGATGAACAAGGAAATATTACAAGAAATAAGGCTAGACTAGTCGCACAAGGTTATAATCAACAAGAAGGAATAGATTATGAAGAAACCTTTGCACCCGTTGTACGACTAGAAGCAATTAGATTGTTACTTGCGATTGCAAGTCTAAGTAACATTAAACTCTTCCAAATAGATGTCAAGAGTGCATTCTTGAATGGATACATCCAAGAAGAGGTGTTTGTCAAACAACCCCCTGGATTCGAAGATCCAAAGAATCCTAACCATGTTTACAAGCTTAAGAAAGCTTTATATGGTTTGAAACAAGCTCCAAGAGCTTGGTATGATAGATTTGCAAACTTTCTCATTGCAAATAATTATCAAAGGAGAACCATAGACAACACATTATTCCTAAGAAGAAAAGGTAATGATTTGTTAATAGTTCAAATATATGTAGACGATATTATCTTTGGTTCAACTAACCCTACCTTAGTAAAAGACTTCGAAGAATGTATGAAGTCAGAGTTTGAAATGTCAATGGTAAGAGAGTTGAATTATTTCTTAGGACTCCAAATCAAACAAACCTCAAGGAATTCACATTAGCCAACTTAAGTATGTCAATGATATGATTAAGAAGTTTGGCTTTGAAGATTTGAAACCTACAACTACCCCCATGAGTGTTAGTACCAAACTTGATAAGGATGAAAATGGTAAACCTTTTGATGACACACTCTATAGGTCTATGATTAGCTCATTGTTATACTTAACTGCATCAAGACCTGATATCATATTTAGTGTGTGTATGTGTGCTAGGTTTCAATCTTGTCCTAAGGTATCACATTACAATGCAGTGAAAAAGATATTTAGATATCTTAAGCATACACCTCACTTAGGACTATGGTATGATTGAAACGCTAAGTTGGAATTACACGCATATAGTGATGCTGATTATGGTGGTTGCAAGTTAGATAGAAAATCCACTAGCGGCACATGTCAATTCATAGGAACCAATTTGATCTCTTGGTTTTCTAAAAAGCAAGCTAGTGTAGCTCTTTCTACCACTGAAGCCGAATATATTGCTTTGAGTTTATGTACTACCCAAATACTTTGGCTTAAACAGCAACTTAGTGATTTTGGCATTAAAATGAAAAAGATTCCAATTTTCTGCGATAGCACAAGTGCAATCAATCTTTCCCGGAATCCGGTGCTTCATTCTAAGGCCAAACACATTGAGGTGCGATACCACTTTCTTCGCGATCATGTTCAAAATGAGGACATAGTGATAAACCATATAAGAACTGATCACCAAATCACCGATATCTTTACCAAACCCCTTAATCAAGCCACGTTTGAAAACTTGCGTGCCAAGTTAGGTATGATGACGTACGATACCATTATATAGTTCTATCTTTTGCATGATTTGCAAAATAAAGGGGGAGATAGAATAAACACATGATTTTAGTTGGTAAGTCATCAATTGGTATAAAATAATAAGTTTCAATTGGTTACGAGTTGAGTATAGGTTAAGGCGAAGAGTATGAGTTGAGGGGGAGGGAGCAACATACTATTTAAAAGTTAAAAACATTTGGTTAAACTTTTGGTTATGAGTTGTGACATTAAAGAGTTGTGACATTAAAATCATGTTAGGTTATTTTGAAAATCATCCAAAAGGGTGAGAATGTTGAGAAATATGTTTGGATAATTTTCAAAGTCATGATTTTAAGTGGTGAATACTTAAACATGTCACACATGGTGTTATATGTGATTAAATGTGTAAAAGTTGAAAAAGTTGACATCGATCTCTCAGGTTGTGCAACTAGGGTTTTTAGAAATAATTTTCTAAAATGTGTTAAAATGATTTTTTTTGTACATGATTTATACATGTTCATTATGTGATTATTATGTGTTTTTGGTGATTATTTTTGTCTTGTGACTAACGTGCCTTGGAAGTTTCTACAACTTACCAAAAAGGGCAAAATTGGTATTTTGAGTTTTGTAGGAACATGATATGATGAAAATATTTCAAAGATGTATTATTATCCTATTTATCATGACAAAGGTGATATCATGAGTATTTATGACCATCCGGGTCATTTCTGGAGTTTTCTTACACAAGGGGTATTTTGGTCATTTTACCCCCAAGGGTATTTTTGGTATTTTCACTCAAGGAATCTCTTGAGTATATTATTATCTTTATTCTGGAGCTGTGTTATTATTATTTTGAAGATAATATGGTGATCATATATCTTATTCTCTCAACCGATGATATTATTGACTATAGCTGGATATGTGACGATTTGAGATGTCACATTCTATTTTTTCTTGAAGATCCTCTTATATATTTTATAAGAGAACATTTATCATCATTATTCAGAGATATTAAAGGTGTCAAAGGTGTGGAAATGATCTCAACATATAAGAAGAAATATTGGGGAATTTCTGTGTTACACGTTGACATAATCTTGTCAATTGTTATCTATTTATTTCTTCTTCAAAAATCTGAGTTGCTACACATATATGTATGGTCAAAAACGTGATTAATCAGGTGTAAATGATGTGGTATTCATTTTATGAGTTGGAGACAAGTGGACCAACCAAAAAGGAGGTAGTTGGCAAAATTGCCAACTTGGATTTTTTTCTAAATATAGCCAACGGCTATATAGCTTCTTGGAGTATTTTCAGCAGATTTTTGGAAGTCAAATGAAGCTCTAACATGTCCTATTATTGTGCTTGAATTTGGGGATAATTTGGTGGTATTATCCTTTCTTATTTTATTAAGAAAAAAACCAAAAATTATTTTTGCAAAAATGCTAAGTAGCCAACGGCTACTACATTCATTTTGGAGCTGAATTTTTTGAATTTAAAATGGTCAAGCTCACATGCCTATTATCTTGCCAAAGAGTTGAGAAGATGGTAGAGTGGTTATGGCCTTATTATCTTCTTGGTTTCAAGATAATTCCAAGACAAATCCTAGGTGTAATTTTCGGCCACATAAAGTTGCCAAGGTGGACCAATTATTGTGTTTTATTTTGCCAAGTGTACAAGGCCAACCAATGATGAGATGACATTTGGAGTTGATGATGTAGATGATGACACATTGGAAGTCTTATCTTCAAGGCTCAAACCACACTATAAATAGAGGCAATGGTGAAGAAGATGAAACACACTTGAAGCTCACAAGCATTCTATAGCTTTCATATTCATCTTCTTGTTCTTGTTGTTGTATTTTGTTGTAGCAAAGGTGTTCTTGATATTTTTGTTGTGCTACAAGCCTCTTGAGCTTCATTTTTAAGATTGATTAGCCATCTTTATAAGGCTACATCAATAGGTGTTAGAGGAGTTGCAACTAAGTGTTGCTTAGAAGGTGATTGTCCAAGTCTTGAGTAGGGTTGGTGTATAACCCAAGGATCAAGCTTGGCTCTTGTTGTAAGGTGCTCATTTCATAGTGAAATCCAAGGAAAGGTGTTCCTTGGGACTGGAGTAGGTCACATTGAACGAACCAGGATAAATCCTCGGTGTTCTTCTCTTGTTTCTTTATTTCTGTTTTCTGCCAGTTTTTGACTGCAGTTTTCACCCAAATTCACACAATTTGGAAAAATAGCTAAACATTTTCAAAATTCGTGATTTTTGGTGGAGTTATACTTCAGACTGTTAGCGTTCATTTGCAACAAGAATCACTTGATTTGAGCAAGTAAAAGTTAGTCTTTCAGTCCTTGCAAGATAACTGCTCCAATCTGGCTGCAATCTGACCAGTTTTGAGAAAACCTAAATTCTGTATTTTTAAAGAATTGTTTAAGGTCATGGCCTTTTGGAAACTTCATCTACACATATTAAGGAGTGTTTTCATATAAAGATCAACCTATTTGGTTGAGTATTCAAAGAGAAACACGTTTTGCAAAATCAGCAACATTCTGTCCAATTCTGTCCAGATTGACCATCTGAATCTTTTTATTTGTTTGAAGGGTCAAACAATCTTATTTTTGTCTGATTTTTGGACAGAATCTTGTTAACGCATTGAAGTTTAATTCTGGAAAGTTTCATAATTTTTAGAGTTGTGTACAATTATTTGTGAATTTTTGAAAAACGGGTTCTGAATCTGAGGTGGTCTCAGATTCTGTTTTCAAGGGGATTTTAACAAAGGGTTGTAGTGTAATTTCCGCTAACCACTATTCACCCCCCTCTAGTGGTTTTCATTGCAGGTGCACGGTCCAACACAATCGTCGTCGATGAGATAAACCATGTCGGAGGTGCAACAGAATGGGTGGTGGACACTGGAGCCACCAGACATATTGCAACCAGCAGAGATCTATTTCTTGACTATAAAGAGATAGACAGTGGAGATCAGGTCTTCCTAGGAGATGCACGAGCGACCCGAGTGATCGGGAAGGGGAAGTGCTCCTTAAGTTGACTTTTGGTAAAAGGCTGGAGTTGAGCAATGTGCTATATGTTCCTACCATTCGGAGGAACCTGATTTCTGGAGCACTTCTGAACAAGGCTAATATTAAGCTTGTTTTTTATTATTATAAACTTGTTCTTTCTAGGAGTGGGGAGTTTGTTGGGAAAGGTTTCTGTTCGGGAGGACTATTTGTTCTTGATGCCGTTTGTTTGAATAATAAGAATGCGCTTAAGTTCCGGATTGCCAAGTAACATGTGGGGTGAGGCTATACTTTCAGCATGTCATATTCTTAATAGAATTACACATAAGAAAACCAGTTTGACTCCATATGAACTCTGGAAAGGCTGTGCACCCAACTTGAGTTATTTGAAAGTGTGGGGGTGCTTAGCCGAAGTTGGAATTCCTGAGTTCAAAAGGAATAAAATTGGTTCTAAAACTAGAGATTATATGTTTGTGGGATATGTCTTGAATAGTGCTGCACATAGGTTTATGACCTTAGATAATGGTGTGATTATGGAATCTAAGGATGCTGAATTTTTTGAACATGAGTTTCCAATGAAGAAAGAGAAGGTGACTAGCACTAGTTTTGAACTTGGTGAGTTTAGCAATAAAGCTAGTGATGAAATTGCTTTTTTACCTAGAAGAAGCAAAAGACAAAGGGTTGAAAAATCATTTGGAGATGACTTTGTTACTGATTCTATTTTGGAAGAAGATCCTAAGACTTATAAAGAGGCTATGAGTTCCATAGACGTTGAGTTTTGGAAAGAAGCTATAAATAGTGAACTTGAGTCGATTCTTAGTAACAATACTTGGGAACTAGTAGAGTTGCCTAGAGGATGTAAGCATATTAGTTGTAAATGGGTCTTTATGAAGAAACTAAAGGCTGATGGCTCTATCGATAAGTTTAAGGCAAGGATAGTTGCCAAGGGATTTACCCAACAAGAGGGTATATATTATTTTGGCACATATTCACTGGTAGCAAGAATACCGTCTATTAGAGTGTTAGTGGCTCTAGCTTCCATTAACAAGTTAGTGATACATTAAATGGATGTTAAGACGGCTTTCTTAAATGGTGATCTAGATGAAGAGATATATATGCATCAACCAGAATGTATGATTGTTCAAAGTCAAGAACATAAGGTGTGTAGACTTAAGAAGTCTTTGTATGGCCTTAAACAAGCGCCAAAGCAGTGGCATGAAAAATTTGATAATGCTATGATTTCTAATGGTTATACTGTGAATGAAAGTGATCGTTGCATTTATAGTAAGGTTGAAAATTCTGGTAGTGTCATCGTATGTTTATATGTTGACGATATGTTGATCTTTGGGAACAATATTGATGTTGTCAATAATACTAAGTCATTCTTATCTTCTGTCTTTGACATGAAAGATATGGGTAAGGCTGATTTGATACTTGGTTTAAAGTTAGTCGAGAATTATGGGAGTTATGCATTATCTCAATCTCACTATGTTGAGAAAATGTTGAAAAGATTTAACTTCTTTGAGGTTAAACCCGTAAGAACACCATATGATCCTGCAGTACACTTAAAGAAAAATAGGAACAATAGTGTTTCACAAGTTGAATATGTTAGAATTATTGGAAGTGTGATGTATTTAATGAATTGCACAAGACCTGACATAGCTTACGCTTAAATAGGCTTGCGAGATATACTCATAATCCAAGTAGTGAACATTGGATGGCTCTAGAAAGATTAATGAGATATATCAAAGGTACAATGGATCTATGTCTTGTGTTTAGTGGTTTTCCGGCCGTATTAGAAGATTTCTGTGATGCTAATTGGGTATCGGATAATGACGAGATTAATTCGACAAATGGCTATGTATTCACTTTAGGTGGTGGAGCCATATCTTGGAAATCTTCTAAACAAACATGTACAGCAAAATTAACTATGGAATCGGAATTCATCGCTTTAGAACTTGCTGCAACAGAAACTGAATGGTTAAGGAATTTGTTGGTTGATATTCCTTTGTGGTATAACCCTTTGTCCTCTTTTTATATGATGTGATTCTCAGGTGGCGATTGCTCGAGCGAAGAATAAGATCTACAACGAAAAGAGCAGGCATATCAGATTAAGACACAATATTGTACGGGATTTAATTAGTTCAGGGGTGATTAACTTGGAGTATATAAGAACCGAGTTGAATCTGGCAGACCTCTTAACTAAAGGACTGAACAAGAAGTTAGTCCAACAAGCATCGAGGGGAATGGGACTGGTTCCATTGTTGTGAACTTTGTATGACGGCAACCCAACCCACTATTAGTAGAGATCCTACGAACGGGGTTCAATGTGGTAAAAACAAGTCACATAAAAGTTCTACAAGTACTATCGTTTTGTATCTTCCTATGGTGTTGTTGAAGATAGTACTTACTGCAAATTGAAGAGGGTGAGATTTATTAGAATCTCTTAATAAAGTTTATAGCCATGTTGTATGGTGGTGTGCGCAGTACACACTTGATGAATTTCACCTATATGAGTGTGGAGGTGGTGCCGCTTCCTATGAGAGTTTGAAACAACTCATTAGAGCGCTTATGAAAACCTGGGACTGGGTGCATGGCCGATATCGTACCATACCGCGAACTTGCCTGAAGCTAGTCAATGGCATGTCAGTTGTAAGTCTATATAAACAATAGCGAGGTAAGATTCAAGACACATGTCATCTTATTTTCATTTATATACTTCTTCTTGTACTAAATGGCAATTTAAGACGTAAGTCATTGTCCATTATGTGTCACTGTCTTCGTTTAAAAGTAGAGAGGTTAGTTGATTAACGTTCGAGAATGTCTGTATATAAGTTTGGATCATGTGAGGGATTATTGGAAAAAATATGTCAAGATACTTTTAGATGTGCTCCAAACTTATATAAAAACATGTGTAATGTTGCTTGGGAGTTGGATTGATGATTTGAACACATTTAACTTCTAGAATATCACTTGGATCGATCCAAGTGTAAGTTGGATCGAACCAATTGAAAGCTGGAATAAAGTTAAAGTGTTCTGGAGGACATCGATCGTTCTATGTACGAGACATCGATCGATCGATGTAGGACAATGTAATGATGGAACCTTTCTGTCCAACATAGATCGATCACATCGATCGATCGCTATGACATCGATCGATACATGGATCGATCTATGTGAGGCAGAATGGATTAAGAATGATTATGTCCAACTTCGATCGATCACATCGATCGATCGAAGAGACATCGATCGATCGATGTGATCGATCGATGTGCCAACGGACAGAACCTTTCATGCTGAGTTGCATCTTTTGGTCCAAGAATCATCTCCCTTCAAAAGTGAACGTTGTTCAACGAACTTGAAAGGTCTGAAAACTGCTGAAACAAGTTTCAAACAATGTCTTCTTCTACCCTAAAGCCTATATATACAAGGCTTAACTATTTTGCAATATATAGAAATTCTCTTGCATTTTTTCTCTAGTGCAGAAAAGTTTCAGCAGTTTTTCTCCTTCCTCTCCTCTACTTTGATACACTTCTACTTGCAAGTTCATTCTCTTTCTCATAGAGAAAACGAAAAAGGGAAGCCGTTAATCCTGGAAAGCATTCGCTTGTAGTTTACCTTGCTCACCTGTGGAGGCGAAATTGTTTTAAGAACAGTGATCTTGATCACGTCTCGGCGATAATTCTGTGTTGTTTGATTGTCATTATCCTCAGTTTTCTCTAACAATTATGTCTTGTCTCAAAAAATCGAAGTTATAGAAAGCGAAAATAAAATTTCTATAGATACTCGAAATACTTGAATTACCTGAATATAAGTTGTGTAGCTGCGACACTTGATTCATATTTGAATACCACCTTCCTGCGGTAGACCGCAGCTTATTCAAATTGAGAGGGTCCCTAAAGATGCAGCGGTGGAGCAGAAGCATCTCAAATTGAGAGGGTCCCAAAAGATGCTGCGGTGGAGAGATGGGTTCTCATCACCTCTCTTTCCCACACCCTACTACTCATCGCTCCATACATGGCAGTAGGAGGAGATGGTGAAGCTAGGTATGGGTAACACCCATTTACTTTCATCACCTCTTCTACTATTACGTGTCGGACGGTGAGCAGTGGTGTATCTCATCACCCCTTTTAATACTACGTGTCGGACAGTGAATAGTAGGGTGAAGAAAAGAGGAGTGAAAGGATCCGGTGGAGCATGAGCATCTCGGGGTCGACCTACATGGTCTACAAAAGCAATTTTCCTATGATTTTCACGCTCTGTTACTCCCAATACACACACAATCGAACCTATTCGCCCAATTATCATTCATCAGGACAAAGGTGTGATTTGACATCAAACGGCAGAAGTAAAGTCGACCCAAGTTGCTCTCGGCAACAATCCTTACTAGAAGTTAGTATGAACCACCAAAATTTGTCCCAAATCTTCACTTTGGGGACTAGAAGCCGTACAACGATATTACCAAAATAGTAATTCAATCTAATGGAGCCTACCTCTAAAGAGACTTCCCTTGTCGATCCGTTCTCGGGTTTTCATTCCGTTTCTTCGAAGCTTATGGATTGTTTTATAGTTCAGAAAAACCTTCTCTGTCTTCATTCTGGTATCATGCGCATAAGGGGAAAAGGAAACAGCGTCATAATTCGTCAATTTTTTCCAACCCCTTAGAAATACTGGTAAAGTTGCTATGACTTTGAAATCGCGAGTTTAAACTGTAAAAACAGTCTCCTATACAAAGTATAAGGCTAAGCTATACAAATCAAATCACAAAACGAGATGACCTCTCTTCATATTGTTCAAACACGGGAGGCTTGTACACTAAAAATGCATTTATCAAAGGCTTTTATAAATATTTCATTAATATGATTTAAAATGATTATTCTGCTATTCTAGTTAGATTTTATATCTCGGGGCCTGACATTCCAGGTTCTCTAATATACACATATATATATATATATATATATACAAACAATTATATATACACACGCAGAGACTTGTACACAAACAAACATTATTGTATGTTTGTTTGTGTGTGTATGATCACAAAACAGGGGCTTTGC
Organism: Eustoma russellianum; assembly: GCA_036186865.1. NCBI lineage: Eukaryota > Viridiplantae > Streptophyta > Magnoliopsida > Gentianales > Gentianaceae > Eustoma > Eustoma russellianum. Next base: position 10,351,723 of record AP025049.1, read on the forward strand.
TTTTTTACTTGGGTATTTTTTATCTCTTATTATGATTAGGACAAGTCTTTAGACAGTGAAATATGACAGTAAAGCTCGAAAATGAATCTGAATATCGCTAAACATATTTCAGAGATCACCACTACAGCCCCAAGTTCCAGATAAAATCTTAACATATGTATTTTGATCACAAATACAGCATTCCAAGAAACACAAGCAACAGGAAAGCAAGTTGAGTTCACAGACACAAGCAAATCTCATCCAGAAATAGAAAATGAAGCTCACTTATTCTGTAAACTGTAAAAAAACCCAAACAAATATATTCTCAGTTGTACCAAAGAACAAAAGAATGGTTATAAAATAAAATATATCTGCAACTTCAACGCGCATCATGTCTGCTCAGAAGACTAGTCTGAAACTCCACTTTCTTTTTGCCTTTCTATAAACAAGAATGTTGCGCATTTATCTACTTATAGTACACTGTAAATGTTCTGTCAAGAATTGATTGGGCTCTTGAAAGGGCTGTTTGACCTCAAGGTTTCTAGTTCTTTATTCGAGTTTTGTCTGCTGAGAAAAAAAGTAAGCAAAATATCAGGACCTCTTGAAACGCGCAGGATTATGCATAACATGCTGCCCAAAAAGGTTACCTTGGCTCTCATTCACGCCATTATGATTATAGTCAGGGACGTTGCTCACATCCCGTGGCAAGAAGGAAGTCTGACTATCCACCAAACCTATTACATCATCCACAACGGCAGTAGATTATGCATCGGTACATGATACATGAATGAGAGAGAGATAAAGATATGTTACCTTGGTTCTCATTCGCGGCATTATGATTATTATCAGGGAAGTTGCTTATACCTTGTGGAAAGAATGAAGTGTGATTATTCACTTCACATGTTACATCATCCACAACAGCAGTAGGATATGCATTGATGTAAGTACATGAGAGAAAGATTGTGTAAGAGACAGAGCGAGAGATGTTACCTGGGTTCTCATTCACGCCATAATGATTATGGTTATAGAACTGGCTCATATCTTGTGGCAGAAAGGAAGTGTGATTATCCACCATACCTGTTACATCATCCGCAATAACAGTAGGCTATGCATCGACACATGTACATGAGAGAGAGAGAGAGAATACCCGTATTGCACAAATCCATGTTTGAGTCAAAGAAAGAAAAGCCAGAGTGACTGACATAATTATTATATCTTTCAAGTAGTGCGCTTTCATGTAGACGATTAACTGCACTTTGGTACTGAGGATGGTACCCCATGCCAACAGAAGGTGGAAAAGGTGGAAGAAGGGATGCTGATGGATCATGTATTATTGGAGGAGACTGCAAGAAATTGTTGTGATCATCCAACAACCTTTTTCCATGAACATCATATTCTGTGCCATGTTGATATGAATCAACATGTGTTTTTTGAATCCCTGAGTTATCATATGATCCACTGTTAATGAATCCACCATTTAATCCTGAGGAAATTGGCCACTGCGTGTCCTCGGGTATTGGCACGAGTCCTTTGTTCTGCATGAGGCCGCCTTCTGGCACGTGAGGTTGTGCTTGCATAATAGACAATGGGTTATTAAGGACAGAATATATACATATATATTGCAAACATGAACGGCCAAATGAGCTACAAGACCAGATAAATAGAAATGTCGATTGCATTAACCACCACTCTGTTCCATCTTTTACATCCTTGTGGACAAGTAAAAAATGTACTTCATGAAAGAATGTATACCACCAAATTAATATAATAATCTAAAGTTAAGGAAGAAATGAGTCGTTTAGCACCCGTGGGTATCAAAATTTCACTTATATGAATCTAAGGGCAAAAGAAATCTTACTTGAAGGCATGTTAAGCCCGTTATTAGAGGAAGAAGCATCCTTTGAGGATCTTAGATTACTCGTTAGCGCCGCCTGTTGTTCAAGCAGTCTGTTGAATTTTTCGATTTGCTATTTCACTACCACCCGCTTATAGTATGCCTTAAAGAATTCTTCATTTTCTTGTTCCAGTAAATACCAAACTGTAAAAAGTACAAGAAACAGTGAACATGAGATATCACAAAATAAAGAGAGAATAGAGGAAAGCAAAGACAAAGAAGATACGACATCCTATAATATTGTGTCACATATTTGCCTGCCTCTCATTTTTTTCAGACCTTAACAATAACTTTTGTTGTCGTGGGATATACTTGGTATGTGTTGTTGTTGTATGTTTAAAACTTTGCTAACATAGTTGTTAGGAAATAAAGTGTGATTAATTGGTGATTGATTGTCAAATAAATGTAATTGATTTAGGAATTGATTTAGGAGATTCTTGATTAATTGTAATTAATAGGAATTAGGAAATTTCCTTGTATACAATATACACAAACTTGTATATTTACCATGACATGGAGGAACGAAAAAATACACAGAAAATTTCCCATATCTTGTTAATTGCCTTGTTCTTGACATGGTATCAGAGAAGGCAATGTAACAAACACTGTTTTTCGTTGGTGGCTCAGAGTTTGAGTTCATCATTGCCAAGACCTTTCCCTAACCCGACTTGAGACCAAGCATCTTACCCAGCCTTACCATACAGTGCTGAAGTCCAGACGGACCACGCACATTCTTACCATCCTGTGCTGAAGTCCAGACGGATCAAGCACCCTTTGCCCATATACCCATATCTTCCTCATACCTGCAGTTTACACAACAAACAGGATGTCAATCAACCCAGAAAACGAAGGAAAAAGCTCTGAAACCAAACCACAAGCATCTGTTGGTTTGGATTTTTTAGAACAATTTGCAAAATTTATTCAACAACACTGGCAGGTAGCAAATTCACCAACAACAGAAAGTACCCTTGTGCTGAAAGTTAAATTGAACAGCACCAATTATACACTGTGGAAAAGACTAATGATGATGGCTCTCAGAGGCAGGGGAAAGAGCACCCACATTTCTGGGGTCCCTCCACCTCCCCTGCCTACTGACCCGAATTATGGCAGATGGGAATAAGAGGACCAGTTGGTCCTCACGTGGCTTATCGATAATATTGAGGATAGCCTAATTAACAGCGTGTCCAAATACCCTACAGCCAAGTCTTTGTGGGAAGGCTTGGCAATCACATATGGATCGGGTGGAGACCCAATCCAAGTTTATGATTTACACAAGCAAGCAGCCGCAATCAAACAAGGTAACAGGCCCCTTGAATCTGTTTGGAATCAGTTTCAAGAAATTTGGATGACAATAGATACACTAGATCCGAATCCCATGGAGTCTCCCAGGGATATTCAGACCTACAACAAGAAGATACAGGAATTTCGGTTATACCAACTGCTTGTGGCCGTAGATGAACGATTTTCCAACATCAAGAAGGAATTGCTCAAACGAGATCCCAGACCATCCGCAGAAACAGCCTACAACGAACTTCGAAGGGCTGAAATCCAGGAAGGGATCATCACCCCTTCAGAAACATCATCACAAGGGGTGGGATATGGAATGACCGTAAATCGCGGGACAACTGGACGGGGCAGGGACGAAACCAAGGGACTGACCGAGGAAGTTCACAACCACCACGCTCAGCCAACACCTCACTGCGTGGTGGTGATAAATCATCAATGGAATGCACTCACTATGGAAAGCGAGGACATTTAGCAGAGAAATGCTTTAAAATACACGGATATCCCGAATGGTGGGAAGATTTCAAAAAGAAATCTCAGGCGAAGATGGCAACCACTTCCACCGAAGGCAGTACCAACAACAAGGGCACCACCAGTGGTGAAAACGAGGCCTGCAACAGAGAAGGAGCAGCAGCTGCGCACATGGCAGCCACCAGCCACCACGAAGGGGAAGGTAACGGGGTTAGGAAATGCAACCCTAACCCTAATTCTCCTTTAAATTGTCCAGCAGTTTTTAATTTTACCCCCTGGTCCCTGCAAATTTTAAAAATGCTAGTTTTGTCCATACTGCATCTAAATTATCAAATTCAGTCCATTCGGTTTCGGATAGTCCAATTTGCCCCCTGAATTCCCCTATAATTCCAGAAAATCCCACAGACTTTCAAAATTGTCCAAATTTACCCCCTGAATTCCCCTATAATTCCAGAAAATCCCACAGGCTTTTAAAATTGTCCAAATTTACCCCTTAACTCTCATAAAATGACACGTGTGCCCTCCACCTCACATCATCAATCCGCATCCCTATGTCTCACAACAAAATCTAACCCCCATTGGATATTCGATTGCGGGGCCACCGATACAATGTCCTATGATATCCAAGACTTTGTAACCCATACCTCACCCACTAAAACAGCTGTTGAAACAGCCAATGGCACGTCAATTCCTGTCAGAGGTGGTGGATCCATTGCTATCACACCCACAATTACCCTTAAAAATTGTCTCTACGTTCCCACTTTATCTACCAAGCTACTATCTGTTAGTCAGGTTACTAAGGAGTTAGACTGTATTGTACTCATGTATCCCAATTTTTGTCTCTTGCAGGATATTCATACGAGGGTGATCATTGGGCGTGGCACTGAGCGAGATGGCTTATACTATGTTGATGCGGTGGCGCAACAGGGACAGTCTAATCTGGCCACCGGGACAGTCTCTAGGCAGGTGTGGTTGTGGCATCGCCATCTGGGGCATCCATCATTTACTTACTTAAAACATTTGTTTCCTACCTTATTTTCCTCTTATCATAGTACTTTATCCTGTGATACTTGCCTCCGGGCGAAACAAACTCGGGCATCATATTCATCCACTCATACACGAGTGCATAATATATTTTCCTTAGTTCATTCTGATGTTTGGGGCCCATCCCCTTATGCTACTCCATTTGGTTTCCAATATTATGTTATTTTTGTTGATGATTTCTCCCGTATGACTTGGATATATTTATTGAAACATAAGTCCGAAGTATATCAAAAATTCCTGCAATTTTACCAGATGGTGAAAACACAGTTTAATACCACCATCCAAATACTCCGATCCGACAATGGTGGGGAATATCTTACTGGGGCACTCAAAGATTTCTTTCTATCCAATGGAATCATACATCAAACAAACTGTCCTAATACTCCAGAACAAAATGGAGTAGCCGAAAGAAAAAATCGCATCTTGTTAGAAATGACTCGTGCTATGATGTTTGAATCTCATGTCCCGAAGAGTTTCTGGCCGGAGGCAGTATCTACCGCTACATACTTACTAAACCGTCTACCTACAAAAATCTTGGACCATAACACCCCCATATATACACTGTCAACCCGACATCCTATTCCTGTTTTTTTTACACTACCACCAAAAGTGTTCGGCTGCACTGTCTTTGTCCATACCCCTAAACATGAACGCTCCAAACTTGATCCCTGTGCCGAACGCTGTGTCTTTGTAGGCTATGGCTCTACTCAAAAGGGCTATCGGTGCTACAACCCCCGAACCCATCGCCTTCATATTACCATGAATTGTAGCTTTCTTGAAACCGAATTCTATTACCTTCCCCAATCTCGGGTTCAGGGGGAGACCTCTGATGGAACCCTTGATTGGCTGTCACTACGCACGTGTCCAGAGATAGTTCCAACACGGCCAGTAGATGGCGCCGACTGTGCTATAGCTCCCAACAGAGTGACGCCGGATCCTTAAGTGCCCACCAATGGTCAAACTCCTACGAATATCGGCACAGAGGTCATCATTATAGATAATGAGGCTATACAATCTAACACTAGTAATAATGACATAATGACACTCGCCCCTGAAACCCCACAAAGTACTTCAAATTCCCAGTATACTCACATAAATGATACTCAGAATCCCTTGCCTATGGATGATCTTGATAATTCAGATGTATATATAGAGACTACTAACATTTCAAATGAGCAGGAAACAGGGCGAGTGCTACCCCCCAGAATCAAGAGAGGTGTTCCACCAGAGCGGTACACTCCGGAAAGGATGCCTCAGAAATCAAGGTACCCCATTGGTAATGAAAAACGAAGGATATCTGATATGGCTAAAGGTTTCTTTGCTGCAATTTGTTCAGGGCAGGTGCCAAAGACAGTCAGTGAAGCTCGAGGGAAACCAGAATGGAAAAATGCAATGCAAGTTGAAATGGATACACTAAACAAGAATCAAACATGGAGGAAATGTGTTCTCCCTAAAGGAAAAAGACCAGTAGGGTGCAGGTGGATATTCACAAACAAATACAAATCCGATGGGAGTATTGAGCGGCATAAAGCTCGACTTGTGGCAAAAGGATACACCCAGACCTATGGAATCGACTACTCCGAAACGTTCTCTTCTGTTGCTCGCATTGATACAATCCGAGTACTATTCTCTGTAGCGGCAACAAAAAATTGGCCCTTAAGACAGTTTGACGTGAAGAACGCATTCCTACATGGTGACCTCAAGGAAGAAGTATACATGGAACCACCTCCAGGGTTTGAAGAAGATTACAAGCCAGGGGAGGTATGTCTGTTGAAGAAAGCACTATACGGTCTGAAGCAGTCCCCTCGAGCATGGTTCGGACGTTTTACCACCGTAATGAAGGAGAATGGATATCACCAGAGTAATGCTGATCACACCTTGTTCATCAAACACCGGAAAGGTATGGTAACTTGTCTTGTTATTTATGTTGATGATATGATAATTACAGGGGATGACACTGAAGAGATGGCACAACTTCGGAAACATTTGTTTACTAAATTTGAGATGAAGGACCTCGGGGACCTGAAATACTTCTTGGGAATAGAAGTCCTGAGATCCAGGCAAGGCATCTATATCTCCCAGAGGAAGTATGTTCTAGTCCTATTGACAGAAGTAGGGATGCTCGACTGCAAACCATGTGATACACCTATGGCTGCAAATCTCAAGTTAGAAATGATTGAAGGGGCCACAACGACTGACAAAGGACAGTACCAGAGACTTGTGGGAAAACTGATCTACTTATCTCATACTCGACTCGATATTGCGTATGCAGTAAGCATTGTAAGTCAGTTCATGCATAACCCACAACAACATCACTGGGAGGCGGCTATCAGAATTTTGAGATATTTAAAGCAAACACCAGGCAGGGGTATCGTTTTTAGAGACAATGGACATCTCAATATTGAAGCATACACTGATGCAGACTGGGCCGGCAATCCAATTGATAGGAGATCCACATCAGGGTACTTTGCTCTTGTTGGGGGCAATGTTGTTACTTGGAGGAGCAAGAAACAAAAGGTCGTTGCATTGTCTAGTGCCGAAGCTGAGTTTCGAGGAATAGCAAAAGGAATTGCAGAAGTTCTATGGCTTCAAAAATTATTCAGAGAACTTGGGCTCGATGTACATTTACCTATCCGACTAATGTGTGACAACAAAGCTGCCATCAGTATATCTGAGAATCCTGTGCAACATGATAGGACTAAACATGTGGAGATTGATCGACACGTCATCAAAGAGAAACTGGAAAATGGGATTATTGAGCTACCGTTTGTAAAGTCTGAAGATCAACTGGCAGATATCTTGACTAAGGCAGTGTGTGGGCGAACATTTGAAACCGTACTGTGCAAGTTGAACGTTGGCGACCCTACGATTCAACTTGAGGGGGAGTGTTAGGAAATAAAGTGTGATTAATTGGTGATTGATTGTCAAATAAATGTAATTGATTTAGGAATTGATTTAGGAGATTCTTGATTAATTGTAATTAATAGGAATTAGGAAATTTCCTTGTATACAATATACACAAACTTGTATATTTACCATGACATGGAGGAATGAAAAAATACACAGAAAATTTCCCATATCTTGTTAATTGCCTTGTTCTTGACAATAGTCACAATTCTACTGAATCAAAATATATTTTATGGTTTACTTAAACCATAATTTCTGACACAATATAAAGACTTGAAAACAGAGGATCATTTAATACAAAGTCATAATCAGGAGCTTTAAACCCTCTTAGAAGCTTTCTTGAAAGAGCATACTTTTTAGAAAAAAAAGCATAAATTTCCCTCAAGTGACAAAATTCGTTAACTTCTTGGACGCACTCATATACTCTCTTGAGTTGTTGTTACCTGAAAATATTTTAAATTTTGGTAAAAATAGTGAGCAATATTTTGGCATATAAGATTAACAAGACATGATGCCAGATAAGAGGGAAAAAATGAAATTGCTCCTTTACAGTAGAATGATCTAAAAAAGGTTGAAAATTTTCAACCATTTCCACAAAATATACAGCAAACAAATGCCACCAAATAAGAAATAAAAAAGGTACCTATTCGAGTTAAGCGAGGCTCTATCTTGTTCTCGTCAAAAATAGTCTCCGCTGTTTCTTTCTTGGTCATATATTTGGTGAGACAGTTCTCTATATGACTCTTCAGCTGATCAAATTATTATAGTCAGATATGCACCGACAATATCTAAATACATTTTGATGATTCGTCTAAAACTACAAAACAAGAGACTTACTGACAAAGCAAATGAACTCAAAAATACAATGTAAGTTATTTTGTTTAGACAACCCATTCAATGACTAGAAGGTCAATGTGTACTTCTACTTTAGGAACCAGCAACCTAACTGTAAGTCACTATACAAGCTGATCTGAAAAACAGAAGGGGATTAAAAATCATGAGCCTACATTTCTTGCAAGAAAATCATGAGCCTACATTTTGACCAACGAACCACTAACATACAGAGTAGAGTGACTTCATAAACCATAAGATTTCTAGAATGCGGGAAATTAGAAATATCAAGTCAAGGAGATCACCGTCTGTAATCCTTCCTTCGTCACTGGAATGCCAAAATCATCGGACATTTTCGCTATAACTTCTGAGTAACTGCTGAGAAATCTAAAACACCGCTGCAGAATGAATCGATTATCAAACAAAAGAACTCGTCAGTTTCGCTAATGAATCATAAAAATTGCAGTTAGTAATCCAGAAGATGAATCATATTATTCTTTCAAAGAAACTTACATTAAACAATACGTGGCAATCACTATCAGCTACTTTAGTGATTATATGAAATAGTACACTAATAGAAGGATCTTTTCACTCATTTGACATCCCAATAATATGAACAATCAATTGTGAAAATTATGCCAAATAAGCCTTAATCTATTAAGTAACTCAAACAAAATGACAAAAACAAAAATTACAGAACAAGACAGTATTCTCTACCATATTATGGGTCATCGGAAATAACTTTTGTGTTTTTCTAATACATGAGCATGGTTGCGTACATCCGGCTCCTCATACCTCGCCATAGGCTCCATAGACAGGAGCCTCTAAATTAATAGGTGATGTTGTTGTTACTAAACGGTTTTAGCAAAATCATAGGTATGACATGAAGAATTATGTGAAATAGTGATAAATATAAGTTTTTCTTTAAATTAAATTTACACTAGTTTTGTCTTTTTTCTCTTATATATTATATATGTGAAGAAAGGTGTGGAAAAATGTGAGACAAACCTCTTACATTCGTACATTAAGTATGAGTTTGTGGTTTTGGTTGGTGCAAATTGAATTGCCCTGCGCTTCTAGCGGTGGAGTTATTAGGGTTTACATGGTCCGGTTCGGCCGGTTTTTGAGAATTTTACAGACCAAACCGTTTGTTACGGTTTGGAAAATAGAAAGCCGAAAATCAGACCAAACCAGTCAACAAACCGTTTGACCGGTCCGGTCTAGTCCGGTTTGGTTTCGGTTTTTTCCGGTTTTATTCACATGAAGCATTGATAACGTTGATTAAAAAAAGTCAAAATTCATAATCAAAATTGAGGACAAGTTTTCTTCCTGATAGGATTTTTTTCAAACTAAAAATGAAACTATACTCCCGTAGAATACTACTATACCTTAATTTATCATAGAATATTATTATATCTTAATTTATCATGTCTTGACAAGAAACTCATACTATAATAAATTACACAAAGTACATGACCCTCAACAAAAGGATGGATTAAGGTGATAGAGTAGTTTAATCGAAAAATCATCCAAGTATCCTTAATACTCAATCATGTAATCACATTATTTGCATATAGAATAATCATCCAAGTAACAAAATTTCAATTCTTTCATACTTTTACGGGATGATAAACAATGTGTGGAAATAATTATACACTAAGAATTACTAAAAATCATAAAAGTAATTAAACGAGGATAAATAAATCAAAGAAAAAATCTAATATTTTATTAGGTATAACAGACAAATTGATACGAATATGGTTCGTATATTGATGTTGTCCCGATCTTTCTTCACTCTCCAAACGTCCCTCAAGCCTTGAATGTGATGGACAATGGTGCCAAGCAACCACCTTCCCTTCAAGCCTCCAAATTCGTTTGGTTGTTATGTGTTTCAATCCGCCCAATCCAACCAGTCACTCCTAATCCTTGGATTGTGGATCACCAACAAGGAACACACAATCCTTAATTGGGTCTAGCCTTGATTTAAATATGTGTAAACCAAAGGAAAAACACAAACTTTTATTCAAGAAACTCAAGAACAAAAACAATACCAAAAACCGTATGGTTTTAGTCTCAAAGGTGCGAAAATAGTCTAGCTACTAAAAGAAATGCTAAGTGATCAATATATTTGATTACAAGTCTTGTTGGCCAACCCAAAAAAACGTCTAGGTGCATCTTGGAGCTTCAATGTTTGCGCCATTTCCTTCATTGAGATGCAAATCTGATTTGTTATTTTAGGTAAGCTTCTCTCTCTTGGCAAATCCACACTTATTGTCTCAATCACCAATTATTGCCTCATTAACCATCCTTCTAGAACTTGCCTTGTGTATCCATGTGCCTTCAATACACGCCATTCAGCCCTCATTGTGACAAAAGATCAGATTTCCTAATTTTGGTAACTTTCTCTCACTTGAATTATCTCCTTAGATGCTCCAAATCTTCAATTATGACTCCATAATTCATTCCAATCATCCCAATCTGATTTATGACATTCTAGAAGGTCTCTTAATTGCATTTGATGATAATATGCGGCTGCCACACCCTCAAGAAGACCGAAAACCCTAATTTGCACAATTGGGCTTGTTTTGGACTTCTTCCTTGCAACTCTTGCAACTATTTTTGTGGACTGATTTTGACAAAACCCAAAACATGAAAGATGCTCTAAATTAAGTCTACTTCAAGGTCCAGCTGGTTCCATGCACGCCCAATCTCACTTGAAAGCCCAAAGCCACAAAACAGCCTTGTATGGACAAGCTTGGTCCAAATCTGAGAAGCCTTCCTTTCCAAAGCTCAAGGCGTTTGATCCAAGACCTATAACACCTACAAATCACACTCATACACCAAACATAAGTATTCTAAAACAAACTTTAAAAGAATCAAAAGAAAGGAGCAACTAAAAGCCACAGAAACGGCACCAACAAGCGGACTGACTATCCTGCCCTCCCACCAACCCTTTAACTTATTTATTGACATTGAAAATCATTGGATAATCAGTTCTTAAGATCAACAATGAGCACCCATTTAGGAGGAACGTTCATTGGTTCATCTTGCACATGTTTGGTTAGAAAGGAGCCAACATCAAAACCAACTTGAAGACAATTAATCCTCTTAGTTTGGCTCCTTGTCAAAGGCCCCTTATGGTTAAGGGCACCTTGTTCAAGCTCTTCATTAGGGGGCTGCTCCTCAGCCTCATCAATCCCCCCTCCTCAAAAGGATTCGCCCTCGAATCATCAAGATAAAAATGCTCAAAAGGGGAAAGATCACTTACATTGAAGGTGTTGGAAACTGAACCATACCTGTCTTGAGGAAGATCAAGCACATAAGCATTTGGACCAACCTTTTGAATGACCTTAAAAGGTCCATCTCCTCTAGGCATAAGCTTGGACTTCCTCTCCTTAGGAAACCGTTCCTTCCTTAAATGCAACCAAACAAGATCTCCAGGATAAAACACAACATCTCGTCTATGCTTGTTAGCTTGTTTGGCATATTGTCTATTCTTTCTTTCAAGTTGGAGTTTAACCTTTTCATGCAACTTTTTGATCATTTCAGCTCGTTGTTTACCATCCATGCTAGTACGCTCATCAATTGGAATAGGCAACAAATCAAGTGGGGAGTGGGGTAGAAAACCATAGACAACTTCAAAAGGGGAATACAAAGACCCACTATGAACAGCCCTATTGTAAACAAACTCAATATGTGGTAAACATTCTTCCCAATTTTTCAGATTGCTTTGGATTAAGGCACACAACATTTGTGACAAGGTCCTATTTACCACTTCAGTTTGGCCATCTGTTTGTGGGTGTGCAGTAGTAGAAAACAAAAGCTTAGTTCCCAACTTGCTCCAAAGCACACGCCAAAAATGACTCAAGAATTTACTGTCCCTATCACTAACAATTGTTTTAGGCATGCCATGCAACCTAACAACTTCTTTAAAGAATAGATTTGCAATGTACGAAGCATCATCTACTTTGTGACAAGCAATAAAGTGTGCCATCTTAGAGAATCTGTCTATCACAACAAAGACACTATCTCTACCACCTTTTGATCTAGGTAAGCCAAGAACAAAGTCCATAGAAATGTCCTCCCAAGGTGCACTAGGTACGTCCAAGGGTGTGTACAAACCATGAGGTTGTGTTTTGGACTTAGCTTGCCTACAAGTGATGCAACTACTACAAGCCTTTGCAACATCTGATTTCATGTGAGGCCAAAAGAAATGTTCCTTTAAAGTTTCTAAAGTTTTAAAAACTCCAAAGTGTCCCATTAACCCGCCCCCATGTGCTTCCTTAACCAACAATTCACGCATTGATCCCTTAGGAATGCATAATCGTTTCTCCTTAAACAAATAGCCATCATGCAAATAAAATTTACCAAAAGGAGAATCAACACATGCATCATAAATGGAAGCAAAATCAGAATCATCCTTATACAATTCCTTAACAAATTCAAAGACAAGCAAGTGTGAAGACAACTTAGTAATCAAAGTATACCTTCTAGACAAAGCATCAGCAACTATGTTATCTTTTCCTTGCTTATACTTAATGACATAAGGAAATTGCTCAATAAACTCAACCCACTTTGCATGCCTCTTATTCAGTTTTCCTTGACTCTTAAGGTACTTCAAACTTTCATGATCAGTATGAATGACAAACTCTTTGGGTTGCAAGTAGTGTTGCCAAGTTTGTAAGGACCTTACTAAAGCATACAACTCCTTATCATAAGTAGGATAGTTCAATGCAACACCTTTCAACTTCTCACTAAAATAAGCAATAGGATGCTTACCTTGGGTTAGAACAGCTCCAATTCCCACGCCACTTGCATCACACTCTACCTCAAATGTATCATCAAAGTTTGGCAACTTCAAGATAGGTGCTATAGTGAGACGTCTTTTAAGCTCATCAAACGCCCTTTGTTGGGTTTCCCCCCAATGGAATCCAACCTCTTTCTTGACTATCTCATTCAATGGTGCGGCTACGGTTGAAAAGTCTTTGACAAACCGCCTATAAAAACCTGCCAAACCATGAAAGCTCCTCACTTCTCCCACACTTTTTGGTGTAGGCCATTCAAGGATGGATTTCACCTTGTCTTGATCCATTTCAATCCCTACAGAACTGATTACAAAACCAAGAAAAACAACTTTGTCCAAACAAAAAGAACATTTCTTAAAGTTAGCATAAAGTTTTTCTTTTCTTAGCTTTTCAAAAACAGCCCTTATGTGATCTAAATGCTCTTCTAAGGACTTAGAATAGATCAAGATGTCATCAAAATAAACCACAACAAACTTCCCAATAAAAGCTCTCAAAACTTCATTCATTAGCCTCATGAATGTACTAGGTGCATTAGTTAATCCAAAAGGCATAACTAACCATTCATACAATCCAAATTTAGTTTTAAAAGCTGTTTTCCATTCATCACCCTCTCTTATTCTCACTTGAAAATAACCACTTTTCAAATCAATTGTCGTATACCATTGTGAACCATGCAACATATCAAGCATATCATCAAGTTTAGGAATGTGATACCTATACTTTACAGTGATTTTGTTGATGGCCCTACAATCTGTACACATCCTCCAAGTGCCATCCTTTTTCGGGACAAGGATGACTGGAACTGCACTTGGGCTCATACTTCCCCTTACCTTCTCTTTGGCTAAGAGATCCTCCACTTGCCTTTGTATTTCCTTTGTTTCCTCCAGATTGGCCCTATAAGCTGGCCTATTAGGTAGGACAGCCCCTGGAATAAAGTCAATGTGGTGCTCAATCCCTCTTAAAGGTGGCAACCCATGTGGTTCCTCCTCGGGAAACAAATCTGCAAATTCTTCCAACAAAGAAAAACACCACTAGGCAAGGTAGATGGTAAGTCATTCTTAGAAAACAAGCATTCAATACTATCTTTGTAAAGCATCACCAAAACAGTTTTATTATCATACAATACATGTGTAACTTCATGCGATTTTGCAAAGAAAGCATGCTTCTTAGGTGGATGTGAAATTTGTGAGGTGGATGCTTGTGAAAGTGTTTGAGCCGTGGGTGAGGGTGGATTGACTTGGGCCGTGAGTTGTGTACCCTTGGCCGAGGAGTTTGTGGCCTCCAAAAGGCTTCTTCTCTCCTTTTTAAGAACCTCTAAGAACCTTTTTTCAGCCTCCTTTTCCTTAGGATCTGAATGGTCCTTCTTCATCCTCTTAGCATCCTCATAAACTTTATGTGGAGACAATGCATGTAACTTAAACTTTTTGCCATTAAAAGTAAAAGCATACATGTTCAATCTACCATCATAAATAACATGCTTGTCAAATTGCCAAGGCCTACCTAACAAAATATGACTAGCATGCATAGGAGCTACATCACACAAAATTTCATCTTTGTAGCCACCAATAGATAAAGAAATCAGAACTTGCTTAGACACATGAATCTCACCACAATCATTTAGCCAAGATAACCTATAGGGATGGGGATGATCAATCATAGGTAAATCTAACTTTCTAACAAGTTCAATACTTGCAACATTAGCACAAGAACCACTATCAATAATTAAAGTGCAAGTTTTGCCTTTTACCAAACAATGGATGTGGAAAATGTTCTCCCTTTGCAAGTTTTCTTCTTCCTCCTTCATGTGTGCACTTAAGGCTTTTCTTACCACAAGAAAGTCCTTATATGCACCCTCTTCATCACTCTTTGACTCCTCAGCTGAGTCCTCTTGGTACTCCTCCTTTGTTGCTTCTTCTTCCTCCTCTTCTGAATAGAATTCATTAGTTTCCTCAAGGTACAACACTTTCTTGGCATTAGGGCAGTCCCTTGCATAATGCCCTCTCCCTCTATATTTAAAACACTCAATCTCCCTTGTCCTTGGAGGGTTTGCGGTTGCCTTGCCTTTGCCTTTGTCATTTTGACCTTGATTTGCACCATTGGTCCTTTGAGTGAAGTGTGGTTTATTTGGAGTGTTAGAACTGTTTTGGCCGAATGTGTTTGAACTTGTCCGTGCCCCTCCATTGCCATTAGACCTAGGCTGCAATTTAGAAATAGAAGAAGCATTAGTTCTAAAACCAAATCCACTAGTAGAAGAACGTACCTTTAATTGCCTCTCAATTTTCTCAGCTTTATGAACCATGGAAGTTAGATCAACATAGGTAGTGAGTTCAAGTTGAAACCCAATCTCCCTATTAAGACCTCCCAAAAACCGAGCCATGGTTGCCTCCTCAGTTTCTTCAGTATCAGTTTTTATCAACAAACTTTCTAACTCTTTAAAGTATTCATCCACACTTTTATTTCCTTGAGTTAGGCATTTCAACTTTTGGAACATGGATCTCTCGTAAGATTCTGGAATGAATTTCTTTCTCATCTCATATTTCATGTCATCACAAGTTCCAATTGTTGGTTGTCTAGTCCTTCTCCTTATACTTTGAGTTTGGTCCCACCAAATCAAGGCATAATCCAAGAACTCTATACTTGCATATCTCACTTTTTGCAACTCAGTATAGTTGGTATAGGAAAAGATCATGTCAACTTTTCTTTCCCACTCAATGTAGGCTTCAGGGTCACTTTTGCCATAAAAGGGTGGAATGTTTATTTTGGTTTTCAAATAATCATCCTCTTGAGGCACATGCCTCCTAGGTTGCATTTGGCCTTGAGGCCTTGGGTATACCTCCTCAACCTCTTCCTCTTCATAGTAATCATTCCATTCCTCCCTAACAGGTTGTTGTCTCATTCCTTGCCTCCTATCTCCTCTACCCCTTGCTCCTCCTCTACCTCCCATGCTTGTGGACCCCTTAGGTTCAGTTCCACGGGATGTTTGGCCTTGGTTTTGAGGTGGGGGCTGTTCTTGGGTAGGAGGTGTGTTGGATGTCATCCTTGCTTCCCACTCTTCCATCCTAGATTGCATATTGCTAAGCATCTGTGCAATCTTTTCCATTGAATATTCCACTTTGTCTCCTCCTCCTTGGGTACTGTTTGAACCATCCATGGCAACCTGAAACGCTATCACAAACAAGAAAAGAAGAAAACTAACACAAGAAACAAAAGTGAGTTGTTAGTGAAAACAATAAGGAAAACGAGAATCTGTTTGGCCTTTTTTGTCCTCCCTTGTTTTCTCTCAATTGCTCAAGTGTTTTTCTTGGCCAATCTTGAGCCAGAACCTCTTAAGGAAGGTCCCAAATTGGCTAACCACAATCTGCTTTGTTTTCTGTCCTTGCAAGCTTCTTTTGCCTTCAAAAACACCAATTGATCAACAAGTGGTAAAACAGCTTCAAGAAGTTTAGAGCACAATTTGAACACACTTAATAACTATGATTCAAAGAAACAAGAAACCAAAAAGTGATGTAGTTGGTTGAACCAAAGAATTGCTAAGGGTTGTCCTGGGCAATCTTTAATTAAACCAACTTATGCAATATCAAATGCAAGCTCTTTGATTGATAGTATGAATGTGTATCCAAGGTTGAGAATTGAAGGCTTTATGTGTGTCTTTTTTTTGGGGTTGGATAGTAGATGCAAAAAGATGGAATTTTTGTACAAAAGGAACTTCCTTTCTCTTCCTTTCTTTTGTGCACTTTTCCTTTTTTTTGTTGCTTTTGTGCACGTTTTCTTTTCTTTTCTTTTCCTTTTTTTTGAACGTCCAAGTCAGCCTTGATGCAACCTTTGTTTGCTTTTGCAAGAATCAGTTGTGTATGCTTGAATATACTGCTTATATGTAGGAAAGATGATCCTTTTTGTGTTTGTATGGATGTGTAGTAGAAAACAGATTTTCCTTGGATACCGATACAACCAAAACAAACAAACTTGTATTCAATATCACACAAGCAAATTTAATTAAAAGCTTCGATAAAAACAAGGTGTTTGACTCAAAGGTATCTTCTTTTAGGTCTTGGGCTGATTTTAGATGGAGTTAAATCCTATTCAATGCAAACAACAATGATCCTATGATTAAGTGTGTTGAAGATGAGATCTTTAATGATAGGTGATCAATATTGATGCAAAAGATGAAGCCTTTTTTTTTGTTTTCTGAAAAGAAACGTTTTTTTGAATGATTGAGAATAACAAGAATGACACAAAAAAAATGGATGAATAGATGAAGATTTGAAGACAGGGATGAGAAGAACAAGAATGACGCAAATGACACAAGAAAAGATATTTGAGATGAAGATAAACGAGAGCTCTGATACCACTTGATACGAATATGGTTCGTATATTGATGTTGTCCCGATCTTTCTTCACTCTCCAAACGTCCCTCAAGCCTTGAATGTGATGGACAATGGTGCCAAGCAACCACCTTCCCTTCAAGCCTCCAAATTCGTTTGGTTGTTATGTGTTTCAATCCGCCCAATCCAACCAGTCACTCCTAATCCTTGGATTGTGGATCACCAACAAGGAACACACAATCCTTAATTGGGTCTAGCCTTGATTTAAATATGTGTAAACCAAAGGAAAAACACAAACTTTTATTCAAGAAACTCAAGAACAAAAACAATACCAAAAACCGTATGGTTTTAGTCTCAAAGGTGCGAAAATAGTCTAGCTACCAAAAGAAATGCTAAGTGATCAATATATTTGATTACAAGTCTTGTTGGCCAACCCAAAAAAACGTCTAGGTGCATCTTGGAGCTTCAATGTTTGCGCCATTTCCTTCCTTGAGATGCAAATCTGATTTGTTATTTTAGGTAAGCTTCTCTCTCTTGGCAAATCCACACTTATTGTCTCAATCACCAATTATTGCCTCATTAACCATCCTTCTAGAACTTGCCTTGTGTATCCATGTGCCTTCAATACACGCCATTCAGCCCTCATTGTGACACAAGATCAGATTTCCTAATTTTGGTAACTTTCTCTCACTTGAATTATCTCCTTAGATGCTCCAAATCTTCAATTATGACTCCATATTTCATTCCAATCATCCCAATCTGATTTATGACATTCTAGAAGGTCTCTTAATTGCATTTGATGATAATATGCGGCTGCCACACCCTCAAGAAGACCGAAAACCCTAATTTGCACAATTGGGCTTGTTTTGGACTTCTTCCTTGCAACTCTTGCAACTATTTTTGTGGACTGATTTTGACAAAACCCAAAACATGAAAGATGCTCTAAATTAAGTCTACTTCAAGGTCCAGCTGGTTCCATGCACGCCCAATCTCACTTGAAAGCCCAAAACCACAAAACAGCCTTGTATGGACAAGCTTGGTCCAAATCTGAGAAGCCTTCCTTTCCAAAGCTCAAGGCATTTGATCCAAGACCTATAACACCTACAAATCACACTCATACACCAAACATAAGTATTCTAAAACAAACTTTAAAAGAATCAAAAGAAAGGAGCAACTAAAAGCCACAGAAACGGCACCAACAAGCGGACTGACTATCCTGCCCTCCCACCGACCCTTTAACTTATTTATTGACATTGAAAATCATTGGATAATCAGTTCTTAAGCTCAACAATGAGCACCCATTTAGGAGGAACGTTCATTGGTTCATCTTGCACATGTTTGGTTAGAAAGGAGCCAACATCAAAACCAACTTGAAGACAATTAATCCTCTTAGTTTGGCTCCTTGTCAAAGGCCCCTTATGGTTAAGGGCACCTTGTGCAAGCTCCTCATTAGGGGGCTGCTCCTCAGCCTCATCACAAATCCACTAGGTATCAACCTTTGTTCACCAAAAAATGATTAATCAACTGAGTTTTTCCTCCCTAAGTTATAAACATCCAATAAAAAACTAACTCACAAACAATATAAACAAATAACTAAAATACTACTATAATGTATAAAATATAATTAAATATATAATGTATAATCAACTTTATATATATATATATAACCGGTATGGTCCGGTTTATACGGTTTGAAATTTTTAAAACCGGAAACCGGACCAAATGAAACAGTCCGGTTTTTAGCATTTATTAAACCGACCATAAAACCGTGGTCCAGTTTTTTACGGTTTGGTTTGACCGGTTGAGTATGGTTCGGCCGGTTTTTAAAAAGCATGTACACCCCTAGGAGTTATCATACCCATTCTTTTCAGTTAAAGGGGAAATCTTGTTGGAAAAAATTCGATTCTAATGCAAATTTCTCTAAAAAATTTATAGTTATCACTCAAATAACAATCCGCACAAAGAAAATAATAATAACAAAAAGAGATCCTATATTACACGTGCACATATTATTATACACGTTCAAACTTACTTTTGCAAATCATAAAAGAATACAACATTTTTAATTTACAAAACATATATTTTGTACAATATATATATATATATATCAATATATTTTATAAATAAAATATAATAAAATCATAGATTTTGTTTTTCCTCACTGGCCGAAGACAAATTTGTCAAGTATTAGCAACTCATACACCATTTAATATATATCAATTTCAGCAACTCAATCTTTTTTTTGGCCCCCTCATAAAAATCGACATCAGCAACTTTGGATTTCCTTTATGTATGGATCTAACTTCTTTTATGCATGGACATTCACAGCATCATCACACACAAGAAATTAGTAATATCGTCCAAATTGTTATCTAGTGCGTGTGTGTATATATATATATCGGCAAGATTTCAGCCTACACCATACAGAAAATTTTGACTCATCAAACATATAATATATATATATATATATATATATATATATATATATATATATTCCATGCACAAATCGAAATCATGTATATATTCACATAGAATTCAACTAACTATGCAACTAAAAGTATTCATGTATTATCCGGTTCTTATACGAAAGTAACATTATAACTTTGCAAAAACATAGCAAAAATAGCAATAGTATTTGTCTTTAGTTTCGATTATACGATACCGTAAGAAAATCGGGGTTGAAACCGGGCACAATTTCGCCTCCTCCTCTCTTTATTGCTGGCGGCTGTTGGTTGGGTAAACGGCAAGGCTGCTGCCGTTTTGGGGGATTGGGGGTGATTTGGGAGGGGCTGGCCGGTTGGGGATGGGGGAATTGGTTGAGGTATTATGTGTGTATATATATATATGTGTGTGTATATATATATATATATATTTATTTATTTATATATATATATATATATATTTATATATATGAGGATGGCTGCCCTCACTTCTTTTTTTTGAAGATGGCAACGTGAAGGAAAAAGTGGCCAGCTATTTGGTGGGTGTGGGAAGGGCTGCCGGATAGGGGAGGAGGGGAATTGGGATGTAATTTATGTGTATATCTATGTATATATACACTTAGTTTAAGTAGATGTGTATGACATTTTCTTAGATATCTTAGGACTTCTCCAATTAATTAGAATTTTATCTTAACTTCTTTTCCTTTTCCTATTCTAATTAGGACATTGTTTTTTATTTTATTTATAAATTGTTATTATTTATTATTTATTTTTTCTTCTTGTTTACCCTTCTTTCCCCACCCCTGTTTCCACCCTTAGCCACGCTCTTTCTCTGCTTCTCCCCTAACAGCCCAAACCCACCGCTTGCTTTTCCTGGAACTCACCCTCATACCTTGAAATCCCATTTCTCTAAACAAATTTTGTTTTTCTATTTTCGTTTAGACATCCTATTCAATGGAAGTTACTATACTGTGCAATGATGTGCTACTGGTTAAAGTGGGTAAGCTGATCTGAAAAACATACTATGTCTGTTTTGGCATAAAGCATAACGAAGTTTTGTGATGAATGTTCCGAATCGGAATGGAGCTCCGATGGTGGTGAGTAGAAGGAATGGAGCTCCGATGGTGGTGAGTAAAAGGAGGAGGAGGGTGGTTGAGGGCTGTTATGCCCCGCACCCTCCGTAGGGTAATTAAAAGACAAAAAAGGATTTTACGGAAATTAATGACGGTCAACGAAAATTAATTAGACATTAATATGAGGATTAATTAGAAATTAATGAGGGGATTTAATATTAGAATTTAATTATATTTAATTTAGAATTAAATAATTAAGTTTTATCCCTTAAGATAAATAAGATAAAAGATATAATTTAGAAACATCAAATTTTACCCTAAATCCTTATTAAAACTGACAACGTCAGTTTTTGCTTCTCTCATCGCAAATCTTCTTCCTCCCCTAGGCGATTCTGAAGAACCTTGCAACCCTAGGAGAAGAATCTCTCTAGAAAGCCATCCAATCCTCCTTCGTTCTTCAATCCGTTCTCGAGTAATCAAAGGCAAGTAACTTTCTTATAACTTCCTACGATTTGTGAAAGAAAAACGGCCTATTTTGTTATCAAATTGGATCACCATGCAGTAGTTTCGTTTTGTGATTACTTGTATATGATTTATGTGTCTTCGTTTCAAGATTTGGCCGATGTATATGACAAAGCATTTGTTGATATTGTTGATTATGTGAAATCCTAAAAATCCCTACCCCATGAATCCCTTCTTGGTGTGGTTTCATAGTTGTGAAGGGTTTGAGGGAAAAGATGAGATTTTTGGGATTGAAGAAGTTGGATAATTGCGTGCTAGGCTTGAATCGTCGTTTGGTATGTGCATAGCATTTGAATCTATAGTTTAAGCACGAATGGTAGTAGGGATTAGGCTTGGATTGTTTGGGATGAAGATTGGATACTGGGTGTTTCTGGTTCTGCAGTGGTTGCAGGAAACGTAGAGGAAATTTGGAGAAACCGCAGACATCGATCGATCGATGTCAGAGATCGATGTCCCCAGTTGGACATCGATCGATCGATGTATTGGTTGCTGAGAGATCGATGTCACCAGTTGGACATCGATCGATCGATGTGCAGGTAGCCTGAGAGATCGATGTCCCCAGTCGGACATCGATCGATCGATGTAGGTGAGGCTGATAGATCGATGTCCCCAGTTGGACATCGATCGATCGAAGTAGGGGATGAAGTCCATCAGTTTTGTGAAAAGATAGAGGAAGAAAGAGGGAAGCTCGGGAAATCTTTGGGTGACCTTAGAGACTTCTTAGGACCTGATTAAAGGTAGACTAAGTTTTAGGAACATGACTTAGGACGGTGAATCAAATTGGTGAATCCAAAGGGTTTTCGAAACGGGTTTCAACGTGGATAACCTAGGAGGGTTAGGAGATGAACGTACGAGGTGTTTTAGAGGTCAATGAAGGAAAGATAGGGACACTTGCAGTAGGTTGTGAACCTTAGAATCAAGACTAAGTGTTGACGAGTTAGTTGAAGCCTAAGTTTTGATGTGTAAGTTAGTGAAATCTTGTGTGTTGCTTGTAATTGCGTATGTGAATATGAATTGCATACGTGAACGAGAAGTGTGATTGAAACGAGGAGTCTTGCATCATGACACTTGCATTGCATATGGTTTGAAAAAGAGATGTGATTCGGCACAGATTTGCGAAGGTGAACTGCAATGTTAACCGGGATGGAAATTTAAGCCGGGGTGCATTGCAGGACAAAAAAGGCTGTAACGTTAACCGGGATGGAAATATAAGCCGGGATGCGTTACAGGGTATAAAGTCCTAATGTTAATCGGAATGGAAATATAAGCCGAGGTGCATTGTAGAGTTTTACGAGATCTGTGATGTTAATCGGGATGGAAATTTAAGCCGAGGTGCATCACAGAGCATACGAGCCTGTAACGTTAACCGAGATAGAAATATAAGCCGGGGTGCGTTACAGGGTAATGAGTACGAGACCGGACATTGTGACATGCATTGCACTGATTTGAAAAGAAATGGCATGCATATGTGATTGTGTAGTATAGTGCATATTTTGACATGCATCACGAGAGTCGTTGTGGTATGGATGTGCATGGTATTTGATTGTTATTGATTCGTTAATTGCGTTCGAATTACTATACTTGATTTTACGTGATTCGTTTCTTTATTTGGAAGTTTTCCAAGACATGTGCCCCACAATTCCCTTGAATTATATGTTACTCATGTCTTGCCATGTGTTGATCCCGTATGTCTTATAAGCGGGTTACTTGCTAGCGTGTTTTGCTAAGGGTACTGCCTTTGTGATACAGGAGAACCTGAGTACGACATGATTTTCATTGAGGACGACGGCGAGTGGGCGGAATGGGATGCCTAGACTTGATGGAGAGAATGGATTAGATAGTTTCAGTTATGTCTGTTTCTTAATTCAATTGAGGTTTAGTTGGCTACGACCATATATATTTTGATATTCACATTGTCTTTGACGTACTGCTTTGATGGTTTAGATTGACATGATATGTTTCCGCTCTTATTTCTCTTACGTCATTGATGATGTGTATTCGAGAGATGAGACGTCTTGTAGTCTTCTCAGTAAGCTACGACGGGTGAACCGGTTCGGATTTCGCTGTCCGGGTCGGGGCGCTACAGGTGGTATCAGAGCCTAGGCTTCAGATCTACCTCGGAGACCTAGGTTATGACATGTAGAGTCTTAAGACATGATTTTCACCTTAAGTTGATCTTTAAGTCTAAGTATGCAATCTTAGATTTAAGTTTGATTGGGATGGTGTGTGTACGAGCGCGACTAATCGAAATCAATAAACGTTATTTATTTTAACTTATGGATTCTGCCTTGTACAGCATTATGGACCCCAGGCATTTATTTTTGGAACTGCGGGATACTAATATGCGTGATCTTGCAGAAAATGCCTCCTAGACGTGACAACCAAGGAAACGGTGGAAATGGGAACAACAACAACCCTCCACCGCCACCACCTCCAGTCTTGGTACCCCAAGCGCTAATTGATGCTATCACAGTGATAGCACAAGGGGTTGCTCTGCAGTAACAACAACCGCAGCAACCTCCGCCACCACCGCCACAGCACGGCATTAGGTACTATATTGGGGAGATGCGCAAGATGCATGCCCCAACCTTTGAAGGAACCACGGATCCAGAGGTGGCTGGATTTTGGAAAGATGAAATTGAAAAATGTTTCAGGCTTGTGCAAGTGCCTGAAGAGCTGAAGGTGGATGTAGCCACCCCACTACTGATCGGCAGAGCCAATGATTGGTGGAACGGCATTCTGCCCAAGATGACTCCTCCTATCCAGTAGAGTCAGTTTGTACAGGCCTTCAAAGACTACTATGTGCCTGAGACTGCCGTTCTAGAGAAGATGAGGCAGTTTGACAAGTTTGAGCAAGGGAGAATGACGGTTTCCGATTATGCTGACAGGTTCCATGCCTTGGGCAAATTCACATCCTTGGTATTGGAAAATAATCGGATGAAGATGCTGAAATTTGAAGAGGGTCTGAACCCCCGCATACGGCGGCTATAGCGGGGTCGAGTTTGAAAACTTTTGAAGAAATGCTGGACGCATGTTACCGAGTGGAGAGTGACATGCGTAGGTCATAACCGAGAGAGTCCCGAGAGGAGACGAGCAAGAGGCTGAGAGTAGAATCAAGCGGAGGTAGGCCCGGACGTTAGGTTAAGATCCCTAGGAAAGGGCAGGCGGGGCCAGTTCTGAGGGCACCACAACAGAACCAGCAGAATCGTCAAGCACCTGCAGAGTGTCCACACTGCCAGAAAAGACACGTGGGTGAATGTTGGAAATTTAGCAGTGCATGCTTCAAATGTGGAAAGGCGGGTCATAGGATTAAGGATTGCCCTGAATGGAATCCTAAACCTCAGGCAGCAGCAGAGCCGGCCCAGCAACAGAGAGGCAGGCCTAATGCGAGAGTCCACGCGATGACGGACGTTGAAGTCCAGGAGGATGCAAACGTGGTGACAGGTACGACCTAAGTTAAATAATAGTGGTCTAAGCTGGATTTTAGTTTTCTAAGTTGATAATTGAATATGTGTTTTATGTGAAACTTTTATGTGTTACCCTCTTGTGAATATGTGTGATCTTAGTTAACAACGTGCCTGCAAACGTATTATTTGATAGTGGAGCTAGCCACTCTTTCATCTTTAAACGTTTCGCCAAAGGACTCGACTGTTTACCCGAATGTCTTGAGAACCCCTTTAGGGTACAAGCAGCAGGCGAGCAAGTACTGGTTTCGCACCACCGGTACAAAGATTGTGATTTGGAATTAGATGGAAAACTATTCTCAGTGACCTTAGTCCCAATCCCAATGAAGGACTTTGACGTAATATTGGGCATGGATTGGCTGACCAAGAATCATGCCAATATCGACTGTAAACTCAAGCAAGTGACCCTCAAGGACCCTGAGATGAATGACATGACGGTGCAAGGAAATATCAAGATAACCAAAGCTCCAAAGAAAATATACCTGACGGCGATTAAGGCCTTTAAAGCCTTACAGAAAGGAGCAGAGGTATTTATGGTATATGCATTGGATGCGAAGCAGGAGGTTCCCTCTATGGATCAAATTTCGGTGATCAACGAATTCAAGGGTGTATTCTCGGATGATTTGCCAGGAGTCCCGCCATCGAGAGAAGTAGAGTTCGAAATCAACTTGATCCCTGGAGCCGAGCCAATATCTAAGGCACCCTATAGAATGGCTCCAGCTGAACTTAAGGAGTTAAAGGGGCAACTTCAGGAGTTGTTGGACAAGAAATTGATACGCCCCAGTGTATCACCTTGGGGAGCTCCAGTTCTATTTGTAAAGAAAAAGGATAGCAGCATGAGGTTGTGCATTGACTACCGCGAATTGAACAAGATCACCATTAAGAATAAATATCCTTTGCCAAGGATTGAGGATTTGTTTGATCAGCTAAAGGGAGCCCGATGGTTCTCAAAGATCGATCTCCGTCAAGGGTATCATCAGCTGCTTGTGAAAGCCGGAGACGTACCTAAGACCGCTTTTCGGACTCGCTATGGGCATTATGAATTTTTGGTGATGCCTTTTGGATTAACTAATGCCCCAGCGGCCTTCATGGATTTGATGAACACTGTATTCCGAAAACAGTTGGATCAATTTGTAGTAGTGTTCATCGACGACATCCTAATCTACTCTCCCGACGAGCAAGCACACGCTGAACACTTGAGGGTAGTGTTGCAAATATTGAGACAACAAAAGCTTTACGCCAAGTTCAGCAAGTGTGAATTTTGGCTAAGAAGTGTAGCCTTCCTTGGTCACGTGATTTCGGAAGATGGGATCTCGGTGGATCCTAAGAAGATAGAAGCCATCACTGAATGGCCAAGACCCACAAATGTGACCGAAGTCAGAAGCTTCCTAGGCTTGGCAGGCTACTACAGGAAATTTGTTGAGGGATTCTCAATGATAGCAGTGCCATTGAGCCGACTTACACAGAAGAAAACCAAGTTCAAATGGACTGCTGAATGTGAGCAGAGCTTTACCGAGCTCAAGAAGAGATTGACCACAGCCTCGGTGTTGGCACAACCCTCCGGCACCGACGGGTTCGTGATCTATAGTGACGCGTCCAAGAAAGGACTAGGTATGTACATCATTACAATTAATGCATCGTATATACCCATGCTAGTCCTAAACTAACGTTCTGTTTATAGGTTGTGTTTTGATGCAAAATGAACGAGTCATATCATAGGCATCAAGACAATTGAAACCATATGAACAGAACTACCCGATGCATGACTTGGAACTCGCAGCTGTGGTATTTGCTTTAAGATCTGGAGACACTATCTGTATGGAGAAAAGTGTGCGGTGTTCACTGATCATAAGAGCTTGAAGTACCTATTCTCGCAGAAGGAGTTAAATATGAGACAGAGAAGATGGTTGGAGTTACGCAAGGACTACGATTGACCATCAACTACCATCCGGGTAAGACCAACAGAGTGGCGGACGCATTGAGCAGAAAATCTAGTCACGCGAGACAGTCTCCGGTGGAAAGAGAGATCGAGGAGTTTGACCTCGAATTGGTAGATTCAGTGGTAAACGTCCTTACAGCTTTGTCTATCAGCCCAGACTTGGTAGACAAAATTAAAGAAGCGCAATATGAGGACCCAGCACTGAAAGAAGTCCGCGACAAATTATCCACGGGACCAGTAAAGGATTTCCAGTTGTGAGGAGATGGGAGTCTATGGTTCCAGAATCGGTTATGCGTGCCAAGTAAAGACGAACTCTGAACAGAATTGCTCCAAGAAGCGCATAACTCAAGGATGTCTATCTATCCCGGAGTACTAAGATGTATAAGGACCTCAAAAGAAACTATTGGTGGATAGAGATGAAGAGGTCAATAGCGGCATATGTCGAAAGATGTTTGATATTCCAACAAGTCAAAGCGGAACATCAACGACCTGGTGGTTTGATGAAGCCACTAGAGATTCCAGAATGGAAGTGAGAGCACGTGACGATGGATTTCGTAATGGGACTACCCAAGACCAGAAATGGAAACGAGATGATTTGGGTAATTATAGACCGATTGACAAAGACGGCCCATTTCATAGCTATGCCACATGGTATGTCTTATGAGAAGCTTTCCAATATATATGTGGATAACATTGTAAGTCTACACGGAGTCCCAGTCAGCATTGTGTCGGACCATGATCCCAAGTTTACCTCTAAATTCTGGAGGGCATTTCAAAAGGCGATGGGTATCGAACTGAGGATGAGTACCGCATACCACCCGCAAACGGATGGACAATCCGAGAGGATCATCCAAACCTTGGAGGATATGTTAAGAGCATGCGCCTTAGACTTTAAAGGAAACTGGGATAGCATGTTGAAGTTAATGGAGTTCTCCTATAATAACAGCTATCACAGTGCAATTGGCATGGCGCCATTCGAAGTGTTATACGGGCGTAAGTGTAGATCCCCGGTTTGTTGGGATGAAGTTGGAGAAAGGACAATCACTGCACCCGAGTTGGTTGAGCAAACAGTCGAAAAGGTCAAAGTGATAAGAGAGAAACTCAAGGTGGCTCAAGATCACAGTAAAAGTTGGGCTGACACCAAGAGACGACCGTTGGAGTTTGAGGAAGGTGATAAGGTTTACCTACGAGTTTCGCCAACCAAGGGAGTTGCTAGATTCGGAATGAAGGGCAAGTTAAGCCCTAGATATATTGGGCCCTACGAAATACTTGGTAAAGTCGGTGAAAGAGCATACAGACTCGCCTTGCCTCCGAGTTTGTCACAAGTCCACAATGTATTTCACGTATCTCAACTAAGGAAATATGTATCAGACCCGAGCCATGTTTTTGAAGCTCAACCATTAGATGTGAAAGGAGATGTCACTTACGAAGAGCATCCTATAAAGATTGCGGATAGAAAAGATCAAGTCCTACGCCGATGCGTCATTCCGTATGTCAAAGTTCAATGGAGTAACCATACGGAGCGCGAAGCCACGTGGGAACTTGAGGAGCAAATAAAGGAGCTATATCCACATCTCTTTCAATAAGGTACGTCAGTTTCGAGGACGAAACTTTTTGTAAGGGGGGTGGGATGTTATTCCCCGCACCCTCTGTAGGGTAATTAAAAGACAAAGAAGGATTTTACGGAAATTAATGACGGGCGACGAAAATTAATTAGACATTAATATGAGGATTAATTAGAAATTAATGAGGGGATTTAATATTAGAATTTAATTATATTTAATTTAGAATTAAATAATTAAGGTTTATCCCTTAAGATAAATAAGATAAAAGATATAATTTAGAAACATCAAATTTTACCCTAAATCCTTATTAAAACTGACAACGTCAGTTTTTCCTTCTCTCATCGCAAATCTTCTTCCTCCCCTAGGCGATTCTGAAGAACCTTGCAACCTTAGGAGAAGAATCTCTCCAGAAAGCCATCCAATCCTCCTTCGTTCTTCAATCCGTTCTCGAGTAATCAAAGGCAAGTAACTTTCTTATAACTTCCTACGATTTGTGAAAGAAAAATGGCCTATTTTGTTATCAAATTGGATCACCATGCAGTAGTTTCGTTTTGTGATTACTTGTATATGATTTATGTGTCTTCGTTTCAAGATTTGGCCGATGTATATGACAAAGCATTTGTTGATATTGTTGATTATGTGAAATCCTACACATCCCTACCCCATGAATCCCTTCTTGGTGTGGTTTCATAGTTGTGAAGGGTTTGAGGGAAAAGATGATATTTTTGGGGTTGAAGAAGTTGGATAATTGCGTGCTAGGCTTGAATCGTCATTTGGTATGTGCATAGCGTTTGAATCTATAGTTTAAGCACGAATGGTAGTAGGGATTATGCTTGGATTGTTTGGGATGAAGATTGGATACTTGGTGTTTTTGGTTCTGCAGTGGTTGCAGGAAACGTAGAGGAAATTTGGAGAAACCGCAGACATCGATCGATCGATGTCAGAGATCGATGTCTCCAGTTGGACATCGATCGATCGATGTATTGGTTGCTGAGAGATCGATGTCACCAGTTGGACATCGATCGATCGATGTGCAGGTAGCCTGAGAGATCGATGTCCCCAGTCGGACATCGATCGATCGATGTAGGTGAGGCTGAGAGATCGATGTCCCCAGTTGGACATCGATCGATCGAAGTAGGGGATGAAGTCCATCAGTTTTGTGGAAAATAGAGGAAGAAAGAGGGAAGCTCGGGAAATCTTTGGGTGACCTTAGAAACTTCTTAGGACCTGATTAAAGGTACACTAAGTTTTGGGAACATGACTTAGGACGGTGAATCAAATTGGTGAATCCAAAGGGTTTTCGAATCGGGTTTCAACGTGGATAACCTAGGAGGGTTAGGAGATGAACGTACGAGGTGTTTTAGAGGTCAATGAAGGAAAGATAGGGACACTTGCAGTAGGTTGTGAACCTTAGAATCAAGACTAAGTGTTGACGAGTTAGTTGAAGCCTAAGTTTTGATGTGTAAGTTAGTGAAATCTTGTGTGTTGCTTGTAATTGCGCATGTGAATATGAATTGCATACGTGAACGAGAAGTGTGATTGAAACGAGGAGTCTTGCATCATGGCACTTGCATTGCATATGGTTTGAAAAAGAGATGTGCTTCGGCACAGATTTGCGAAGGTGAACTGCAATGTTAACTGGGATGGAAATTTAAGCCGGGGTGCATTTCAGGACACAAAAGGCTGTAACGTTAACCGGGATAGAAATATAAGCCGGGGTGCGTTACAGGGTATAAAGTCCTCTACAATGTTAATCGGGATGGAAATATAAGCCGAGGTGCATTGTAGAGTTTTACGAGATCTGTGATGTTAATCGGGATGGAAATTTAAGCCGAGGTGCATCACAGAGCATACGAGCCTGTAACGTTAACCGGGATGGAAATATAAGCCGGGGTGCGTTACAGGGTAATGAGTACGAGACCGGACATTGTGACATGCATTGCACTGATTTGAAAAGAAATGGCATGCATATGTGATTGTGTAGTATAGTGCATATTTTGACATGCATCACGAGAGTCGTTGTGGTATGGATGTGCATGGTATTTGATTGTTATTGATTCGTTAATTGCGTTCGAATTACTATACTTGCTTTTACGTGATTCGTTTCTTTATTTGGAAGTTTTCCAAGACATGTGCCCCACAATTCCCTTAAATTATATGTTACTCATGTCTTGCCATGTGTTGATCCCGTATGTCTTATAAGCGGGTTACTTGCTAGCGTGTTTTGCTAAGGGTACTGCCTTTGTGATACAGGAGAACCTGAGTACAACATGATTTTCATTGAGGACGACGGCGAGTGGGCGGAATGGGATGCCTAGACTTGATGGAGAGAATGGATTAGATAGTTTCAGTTATGTCTGTTTCTTAATTCAATTGAGGTTTAGTTGGCTGCGACCATATATATTTTGATATTCACATTGTCTTTGACGTACTGCTCTGATGGTTTAGATTGACATGATATGTTTCCGCGCTTATTTCTCTTACGTCATTGATGATATGTATTCGAGAGATGAGACGTCTTGTAGTCTTCTCAGTAAGCTACGATGGTGAACCGGTTTGGATTCCGCTGTACGGGTCGGGGCGCTACAATGGCGGTGGTATTGGATGCAGAAGATAGAGTTGAGCCGCGTGATAGGGGCGATTGAGTGGCGAAAAGGATGGCATCGAGACTGGAATGGAAAGCATATTGAAGCTATGGTGTTGAATGTCCCGAATCGGAAAGATATCTGTACTCAGATTCTGTTATGAAATGAAAGTCTAAGTTATAAAAAAAAATTCACCAAAGAGATAAGAGGCGACACTCTGAATAAAACCCATTGACGATTTTCCAACCTTCGGTCCACGTGGAAAATCCACGTAATCCGTCGGAGATCTGTCAACAAATTTATGTTCAAGATTGGTATTATGGTTATAGTATATCGATAGTTTTCAATGCCGTTTAAATATAAATATAGTAAAAATGTAATACTATATATTGACTATGTGGTGTTGTTGTATTGTTTGTTTTTTTTAAGTACTTGGAAAGTCCTATTGTGCATTAAATCTCTGTTTCTTTTAATTTTCCCATACCTTTTTGGCTTATGATTATTGAATTTGCCTTAGTTGGAAATAATTGTCACAGTGGGTTTTTTAATGGAAAAAAAAAAAGAAAAAGAAAAGAAAATATATAGTCGAATAAAAAGAGGTGGCGCATGATTTACAATTATACCAGTTGCTACAAAGGTAATGCTCATTAGGCTTGACGCATTCAGTAACATAACTGTATTCCTCATAATTCAAATAAAATATGCACTATGTTCTCATAAATGTCATATGATAAAATGATTCTGTCAGTTTTTTAGTGGTCACATGACACACTTTTATCATTAACACATGGGTACGGTTGCATACATCTGACCTCTATACTCATATCCCGCCATAAACGGAAGTCTCTAAGACAATGGGGTAATGTTGTTGTTGTTGATGACACAGTTTTATCATCTAGTGGTATAGTAGGTGAGTGAACTCAAAAATA
This sequence comes from Eustoma russellianum, assembly GCA_036186865.1. Taxonomy (NCBI): domain Eukaryota; kingdom Viridiplantae; phylum Streptophyta; class Magnoliopsida; order Gentianales; family Gentianaceae; genus Eustoma; species Eustoma russellianum. The sequence goes on from AP025049.1 coordinate 10,383,778, forward strand.
CAATGGAAGTTATTTTGTTTAGACAACCTATTGAATGAAAGTTACTATACTGTGCAATAATGTGCTACTAGTTAAAGTGGGTAAGTTGATCTGAAAAGCATACTATGTCTGATTTTGCATAAAGCATAACGAAGTTTTTTAAGATTTTGCACTAATCCCATAAATTTCTTGCAAGAAAATCATGAGCCTACATTTTGACCAACGAACTACTAACAACCATAAGATTTCTAGAATGATAGAAATTAGAAATATCAAGACAAAGAGATCATCGTCTGTAACCTTTCCTCTGTCACTAGAATGCCAAAATCATCATGACATTTTCGCTATAACTGCTGAATAACTACTGAGAGATTTAAAATACAGCTGCAGAATGAATCAACTATCAAACCGAGAGACAAACAAAATAATTCGCCAGTTTCTCTAATGAATCATAAAAATTGCAGTTAGTAATCCAGAAGATTAATCATCAATATGTCTAGATGTTAGAACAAGAAAATTTAGCAATTAAAACAATAATGTCACATAAAACACATAAAATATCCATCAGACATGCTTGCTTCGTACCAAAACGAGGAAAATATGCATCTATCTTTTTATGACGAATACTCCCTGTGCGAAATCTATCTCTGCCTACTTGTGCTTGAAAGGAATAAACTATTATTTATTTATTTTTTCAATTGAACGGCAGCGGACTTTCAAAAAAAAAGTGGGGCTTTAAAATTTTTGTTTCTTGTACGTGAAAGCTGTACGCGGCAGATGCTTGGGTAGAGTGTGAAATTTGTGATGTGGTGTGTATGTATAGAGTAGGATAGGTATAGGATAGATATTAGGTTTTAATATTTGGTTAAGACTTAGGTTTTCTAAAACATCTCTAATTTTAATCTAAAACATCTCTAATTTTAATTGTTTAACTTTATCTGTATCTTTTATTGATATCTAACTATTAATTATCATATATATAATTTAAAAGAAGTGTGGCTGTAACAAAACTTCTTTGCTAGTTGTCCTCTTGTATCTATGCCTTCGACATGATAAAAATATAAAACAGAGCTTATCCTTTCACTTATTATACTCTCTTTTTTAAATCAGTGATATAATTAATCAATGATAAACTACGTAATTTTAAACAACAACACTCATATGACATTTCTTGTTAATCATCCGTATCTATTTAAATAGTACAGTAGATTGCAATAAAACTTTTTTTTGGGCCACTGAAGTGTAACTCAAGTGTGATATACTTTTTCTTTATAGTATTTCTTCTTGGAAGTTTCTTTCTTTTAACTAAAAGGAGTTCCGATATTTAATTGATTGAATATAAATACAACAATAACATTACGGTATTGTCTTAGAGGATCCAACCTACGATGAAGTATGGGGGTCGGATGTATGCAACCATACACGTGTTAAAAACATACAGATGTTGTATCTCGATGACCCATAATGAAAATTTCGTCAAGCTGTGTCAATCAACTGCTACTTCACAATATAAGAAACACAACTAATTTAGTGAGTCATTTTAATTTATTCATTGATGTTCCAAACTAAAGGAAAATAATTTTTTGCTCTTTAACAACTACACAGAGAAATCGCAGCGAGCTGGCTTCATCCAAGAGCTGATCTTGTGGACAATCTTCTACTTCATATTGGGCTCTTACCAAGAGAGGGAACTGCTTGAATCATTGCAGCCCAAGTTAGGCATCTTAGGGAATCATATGTGTGCAGAGAGCATAAAGAGTCATCGATTGTCCAAAGCTTAGTAGGGTGCCGGTGTTTCTTGAATGCCAGAAGTATGATTATGGCTAGTTCATGTTTATAGTATAAAAAAGTCAGACCTGGTTCATACCCACTGCGTGAGTGTTCGGAGAGGGAAGACTTACGCTGCCTTACCCACATAAGGAGACAGATTCGAAATTCATGTTTATAGTATGTAACTATTAAATGTGTGTTTTAAAATGTACCATTTACTCTTGAGATTTCTTAATGAATCATCATTTATACTTCCTGTTTCTTTATGAAAACAAGACTACATTGGGGGTGACGAGATTAAAAAGTACGTTTGCGGTGCATTAGCCTCCTGCGTTTACGAAGGGTCTAGAGAGGGATCGGATCGTTTCGCCATCTGATCTACACAGCCTTACCCTAGGATGGGTTGGATCGTTTCGCGATCTGATCTACACAGTCTTACCCTACATTTTTGTGTAAGAGGCTGTTTCTGTGTCTCGAACTCGTGAACTCAAGGTCACAAAGCAGTAAGAGTTGCTCCAAGGCCTTCAATGGAGGGGGTGATGAGATTATAGTCATTGAACCTGGTCCAGTCTTTGATCAGGTAAGCATACTGGGGGGGTCAATGGTTGATGTCGGTACCGGTCCAGCTGTTAGGTTTTTATATAATAACAAGATATTGAAGCTATTTGATAAAGTTGGCTGGGCTAGTGATATAAAATTGAGCTCACTTACTACTATGTAAAGTGTAAAAAATCCAAACCTATATGTTCTGAGTTATTATACCAAAGAACAAAACTGTCAACTCCGTAAAAGAGTTCGTTTTCATTGATTCATTTGTTTGTACAAAGACCTATCTATATTACATTTCATTGCTTCATTCTTTCCATATCCCTCTCCTTTGTTCTCATTTACTCATCAAATGGCATTCAGTTCATATTTTTAAGGTTGATCGTATTAATTATGGTAAAAGATAAATACAATGAATATCGAATATAATACAATAAATGTTCCGTGATTCTAGCTATGACTGGATTTCCTTACTCAATGTCATCATATCTTCTATCACTCACTTTCAAGTTGAGTGATACCCAACTTGTACAACATTGACTAAAATATCTTTTCAGTAACTGCATTTGTGAGGATGCATGCCAATTGATCTTGAGATCGTACAAACGGAAGTTCTAAAACCCCTTCTTCAAATTTTATTATAAAGTGTCGATTCATCTCTACATGTTATGTTCTGTTTTGTTGTACCAGATTTTTAGATATACAGATTGTCACCTTATTGTCGCGCATCAACTGAGTTGAAGCCTTGAGTGGAAAACCAATTACACTCATCAAGTTATTAATACATATAACTTTTTTATCTCTTTTGTAATGCCTCTGAATTTTGTCCCAGCACTGAATAGAGCTACCACCTTCTATTTTTTTATGTCTTCATGTTACCAAGTTTTCACCTACTAAGGCAAAGTACCATAAAGTGGATCGTCTATCATTTAGGTTACTAGCCCAATCATCATTAGTAAAGACTTCAGTATCTACTTGTCTATTCCTCTAAACATAATGCTCCTCCCTGGTATGTCTTTCAGGTATCTTATTATCCTCATGGTTGCCTCCATATGTTCTTCTTGAGGCTAATGCATAAATTAGCTTACTACTTCGAGATCTTACGCAATATTAGGTCTCGCATGTGATAAATAAGTCAACTTTCCCACTAGTCTTTAGTAATGTTCACGATTTGCTAGTATAGCCCCTTCTACCATTTTGAGCTTGTGATTCGCCACCATCGGAGTATCACTATACCATTCCAACTTCAGCCAATGTCGAGAATGTATTTTTATTGGGATATAAAATTCCTTTGTTTAACTCAATAACATCAATCCCTAGATAGTTTAATCCACCTAGATCTTCATCTCAAACTCTGTAAATAAAATCTTCCTGAGTCGTGTGATTTTTTGCTTAACACTTCCCGTTATGATAATATCATCTACATATATGATCAAACACGTAATTAAATCTCCTCTTTTTTCGAAAAACAAGGTATGATCATCATTTCTCTACATGCATCCAATATGTTTCATTGCTATCGTAAATCTCTCAAACCATGCATAAGGAGACTGTTTTAGTCCATAGAAAGCCTTACTTAGTTTGCACACTTAATTTTTTTTCTCGAAATTACCTAAAAAAAAACACTAGTGCTTCCATATATATTTTCTCCTTCAATTCCTTATATAAAAAAGCATTCTCAACATTGAACTGGTGGAGACCAACCTTTATTTGCTACTACTGAAAATAGTAGTCTAATGGCATCAATTTTTATATCTGGAGAAAGTCTCTGAGTAATCAATGTCATATGTCTGCATGTATCATTTAACTACCAACCTTGATTTATATTGCTCAATGGTACAATTTCTTTGTAATGGATCGTGAAGACCCATCGGTACCTAACTGCCTTTTTCCCTCTCGGTAATAAACATTTCTCCCATGTTTTATTATTTTTTAAAGCTTTCATTTTCATATTCATTGCTTCCTGCCATTCCATTCTCTCACTTGCTTCTTGGACTGTTCTCGAGACAGATTTTGAGTATAGAGAGGTAAAAAACACCTTTCCAAGCTCTACAATTATCCCCCTATTTATCTGGTGAGTACTGCTCAAGTGGTACATTCTTATTTCTCCTCGGAGGTACGAACACTACCTGTTTTTCTTCCAAATTCCATTGTTAGTTTCATTCCCATTATGTAAATCAGAGGATTTGATATCATAGTGCACTTCATTTATCTCTTGTAGAACATCTGAGGAATAAGGACCATCAGTTGGTGGTAATGGTTTGTCGACCCTCCCTATGTTGAGAGAGACATGATCGGCGGTTCCATCTAACTGCATTAGTAGAAGAGTCTTGTCCCTGAAGTTATTTAACTAATCTAATGGTTCACTGACCCGCTCCCCCCTGAACATGAGGTTGGTGGATAAAGAATTGCTCAAACTTGAGAAAGACACAATTTATAGTGATATGGATCATACGAGTGACAGAATTATAGCAATGGCATCCTTTCTAATAGGTGGCATACCTGACCAAAACATATTTTTTCTTCATAGGGTCAAGTTTAGATCATTCAGTTTTGTGAATATGGATAAACACCATGTACCCAAAGATGTGAGGTGGTAAGGTTAAAATGGATGGAATGGCAGTTTAAGTAGCCAGGGTTTTGTATCAATGTTTTATGAAGGATTTTTGTGGCTAGACGGTTTAAGAGATAAGCGGAGGCGACTAAGGCTTCAAACCAAAATTTTTGTGAAACTTGACATTCAAGCATCATAGCACGTGTCATCTCAAGAAGTGTTTGATTTTTTGTTATGCCATCTCGTTTTATTAAGGTGTGTTTGAGCACAAGGTTTGATGGATCAGGCTATGTTTTTTGAAGAATGCTTGCATCGACTGATTGACAAACTCTCTACTATTATCAGAGCGAAGAATTTGTATTTTGATGTTGAACTTAGCATGGATTGTTTGAGAAACATCAAAGACTTTTTTGGTACCCTGGATTTATGTTTCAGAAAATATATTTTGGTCATGCGGGCCAAATCATCCACAAACGACATGAAGTACTAAAACTGACTATTATTCAAGATGGGAGTTGGGGCCATACGTCGAAGTGTATCGATAAAAAAAATAGAGTTGATGCGAGTGTTATTTGGATGAAGTATAACTCTATGATTTTTAGCAAATATGCGTGGTTTGTGCTATGAGTGGTTTTATTCGTGAACAAATTCCGAAATAAAAACTTTATATAACCCAAAGATGGATGTCCTAGCGTTTGTGCTATAATCAAAGTTGTTTGTTGATCATATGATGAGCAAGCACGGCATGACCTTAGTGAGCTACCTCATAAATATAGTACAGGAATTCGTGCTCAGTACCACGCGCAATGATCTCCTTCGTAAGAATGTCTTGCAAAATGCAAAAATGGGGATACAAGTGTAGAGAAAAAGGGGTTTGAATGATTTCAAAATATGTGATTTAAATGAATGATGTAAAACATGCATGATATACACAAAACGTGTGCATGATATACATGTATGCATGATACATTGCTTATTACTTGCCTTATTTAGTCATATATAATGTTGACGTACTAACGAGCCATGAAGCGTTAAAGCTTATATCATATGGCAAACATTTGTTGTGTTTACACTATTTTCAGGTGTCACCATTAATGAACTAAACTAGTTCATTAAGTGAAGCACTTAGTTAATTAAACTAAGTAGTTCATTAAAGGAAGCCACATTTGGAAAAGGCACAAAGGCAACGAGGCTAAGGAAGGAAAGTCTTCTCCTCCTCCTCTCATTTATATATACATGCCATACACACATAAATATGCATATATTTTCAGATTTCTTTTTAAAAGGCACATACACATGTATTCCAACGTACTACCAACACGTTATATATTTTACGTACGTACGTTAACGTCACATCACTATAATTAACTCATATTTATGAGTATATTCAGGTCTTATATCATATGATATAAGACATGGTGATGACAAATTAAATACGACACGTTAAAAGGTTCTAAGCCGAAAATTGTCGTATTAGGCGAATACCGAAACTTCATCAACGTGTCACGTACTTGCCATAAATAGATGGACAGCCCCTACACCTCAAAAATCATCAACAATTTCGTGCACATGACAATACTTTCAGCTAAAAATTCTTTCCATGTTGGCACACACAAATCACACTACATTAAGGCCAAAATGTGAAGATTCCAATTTTAATTTTGTCACATGTTAATGGTGCCACTTTAGACCAGCCAAGTGCTGAGATTTAAAGTATATATTATATATATATTATGTGTAACATAATATATATAACATGTGCAAGAAGTTGGAATCTAATTAGAGAAAAATCGGGCAATTGATAAATATCGAAAATTCGGTTTTCTACGTACACAACACATGGAATATTTTTGTCACATCATATGACACATATCTAGACAATTTTTACATATGTTATACATCTTAAAGTGTTCTAGAAAATTAAATTAAGGGCTGATTGGAATATAACATGTGTGTATTATTAAATGTGCACTATTTTACAAAGTTAGCAAAAATAATTTTCAGCACAAGTACATACATTATACACGCATATCACAGCTGAGATGGAGCCTATTTGGAGCCTTTTTGGCATATTGATTGGTCAAGAATCAATCACACAATGTTGGTGAATTAAAGAGAGAAGCTACAAATGGTAAGATTTCAAATCTTGGCTCATTTAAAACACATGCTGAAAATTTCAGCATGTTGAAATAGGCTTGCCGATTTTTTGGAGTTTAATGAGACATATTTTATCATCTTGAATTATGTGATTGATTGGAATAAGAAATGAAAGCAATTTGAATATTTTTCAAAGTCATAAAGTGTGATATTTTATATATCACACATGCTGAAATTTTTCAGCATGTGTGTAATGTGTCATGGCCGAATTCATGGTCATAAAAGTGTCCAAATTCATTTCCAATGTGATAAGGATATTTTCCAGCAATTGGTGATTCATGTTAATTAGAAAAATCAAAGAAAAATAGAATTATTTTGAACTTTAACTCCATGTATCACATGCTGAAAATTCAGCATAGTAAAACCTCTTAATGGCCGAAATTTATACCTTGTGTGGGAGGAATTTTGTCTTGCAAAATTGATGTGACAATCTTATGGATTATGGAAATTATTTTATGTTGATCTTGGCACATGTTTTGGGTGATATATTTAGATTTTCCAAGTCATCAAATGATGACAACATCCAACCAATCATGAAGTGCCAAGTAAGCAAAGCTTAAATGTTCATCCAATAAGAAGATGCCAAGTAAGCAAGACCATGTCACAATGATGTCTTACATTCTCCCAAGGACTGAGAAGATAATTTTCAAGAGGGGGAAGGTATCATAGTGGACGGCTACACAAGCTTAAAAGGAAAGAAGATGAGCAAAAACAAGACAAGCACAAGCATTGCAAAATAAAATGATCAAAACGCCTAGCCTCTTCTTCTTCTACATTCTTTTTCTTTCTTCTTCTTGAAAGCCTATTGTATTCATATTTTTCAATCTTGAATAGGCTTGATATAGACCACCACATATTCCATATCTTTGTAAAAGATTGATCAAGGTGTGATCAATCTTCATTCTTACGAGGTGGTGGTGTTCGTGCGAATTGTATTTATCGTACAAGGTTTGTAAAGGATTGGAGTTAGTGTGTAACTCTATCAACCCTGTGGTAAGGTGTATTGCATGTGTGTGATTAGTGTGAACCAAGGAAGGCGTTCCTTGAAGACTGGAGTAGGTTGTTTATAACCGAACCAGTATAAAATTCTTGGTGCCATTTACTTTCAGCATTTATTTTCTGTTACTGCACGGTTTACTCTTTTTTTGCATTTGTAAAAATAGTAAACGACTTTCAAAAATCACGAAAATTTCCAGAAACATAGCCACACGTTCTAGGGTTAATTTGGCATAAGTTTCAACCCTTTTGGATAAGGATAAGTCGATCAAACATCAAAAGTTCTGAGACTAGTGCAATCTGATTTTCAGACTTGCAAAGGTTGAGACTTTGATAGTGATTGACCAACCTCCTAAAAGCATTTTGCAAAACTGTTTCAACCCACTTAAATATAGTATATAAGGAGGTAGTGATTAAAATTTCAGAGCATTTGGACTTACACACAAATAGGAATAAATTTTTCAAAACTGTCTACCGTTTCTAGCAGATTCGTGCAATCTGATCACCAACGGTTTTTGAAGGAGTTAAAGGTTGAATTTTAATTTGAAATTTTTAGGCGACCCTCATAATATCTGAGTCTAAGTTCTCTCAAAATTTCAGAATTTTTGAAGACCTATAACCTGGTTTTAAAAACATTTTAAAACTGGTCCTAAAAACAGAATCTGTTTTCAGAAGTTGAGTTGTTTAGTTTTAAACAAATTTTAAAAATCACACTTTCCGCACCATCTATTCAACCCCCACCTTCTAGTGGTGCCTTGCAGATCCTACAACAAGCATCACAAAGCTAAGTTCCTTAGGTTAATTGACTTAGTAACAGTAACTTGGATGGCATTGTTGGGACGTAAAGACAATTATTTAACTTCATATTTGGAGAAAAAGAAATAGAATGCATCCTTAAAAACATCTATCAGTTCTCCACTTATTGTCTCGATATGGGACTTAGTGTGTGCAAATAAATGTAGAAAATCTTTGGGGTCATGAGTCATCGTGTCTTTGGCTCCGCGATCAAAAATCGATTCGTTCGACTTGACCAGCTTTTAGTAGACGTAGTGCGGGTTCAATGTGCTTTGGGCAAATATTCATATTTTACTAACTCTAAAAGCAAATGTGTAGTATCTAACACTTCTGGAGGCAAATTGCAAATTCTGAAGAATTGGGGGCACATGAACAGAATCTACAGACTTTTAGGTAGATTTTTAAAATTTAAAAAATAGGGGGCAAATGTTTGTGTTGACCATTCTTCAAGGCTGTTTCGCAATAGGTTGGCTATTTGCTCTATTAACTTATCAGGAATGCTTAATGTATTTTTATTTGCATTCGTGTTTGAGCTATCGCAGATAATTGACATAGTTCTTTGTATTTTGGTTGCATTGCATGTAAGTTGGATTTGATTTGAATTGTGGACTTTGTTTAGGGTTATTTGCTGGTTGTTTTGGTTGGAGCATTATGTGGCTTTTTGTTTGTGAACGGTTTCTATTTCAGGGGACTATTTTTGGTTGTTTCACGGCTATTTTGGTGGTAGTGGTGGCTGTTTGATTTCGTGCAATGGACTTGTTTTTCATCACTTTGGCCGAGAGAGGTAATTTGGGACTGTAATAAATTTGTATTGAGTTCGAATGTCAACACTGCTTTAATACCATGTTAACTCTGTAAAATAGTTTTTTGTCATTGATTCATTTGTTTGTACACTGGTCTAAGTATAGTACATCTCTTGTATTAATTACGATAGGAGATAAATACAATGAATACAGATATAATACAATAAATATTTTGTGATTCTAGCTATGCTTGGCTTTCTTTATTCAATGCTACCATATCTTCCACCAAAACAATTCTCATAAATGTAATCTACAACTTCAGTGCGGTAAACAAATATAAAGTAGTGTAACTACCCAAGAAGGCAAGTCTGCATCCTACTTGTTTTCCCCTTTTTATAAAAACGCTTGATGTGCATCTCTGCCACTATGTACATATTCTGCCATCAAGTATACTTGATACAACTGCTAAAATATCATCCACATAATCTGCTAAACTGGATTCGATTTTATATCTAAGGTGACGGATGGAAATTATCAAAATATTCCATATTATAGATATCGAGTCATAGACTGTAATTAAAGCAAAATCCTATCGTACCATATGTATTTATCATAACTAATATATACCATAATTATCAATAGAAACTTGACCATATATAGGGACGGTCGTACACAATCCAAATCAATGAAAAGATTTTTTTTGTTCTAGTGTACATGATATCAGAGCGTGTTTGATCCTGAAGAACTGAGAAACAAAAGTATTCCTCATCGTATGAATCACACAACGCCTTTTTTTCTTTAAAAAACTAGATAACACACCCAGATTACAGACAGAAACTCATATCCACCGAAAAGTCAACTAAAGAAACAAGAAAAAAACCCAGATTAAATTTGAGACTTAGATCAGTTCATCCTCGTCCCAATTATACCTCTCTCGGCCATACCTTTTCGCCAACATAGCCGAGACCAGCACATCATCTACCTCCAACGAATAAGCTACAATGTCAGGAGATGGTGAAATCAAAATGGAAAACAACATGTAGCCCTGCAACTGGTTAACTTGATGCAGAACAACCTCAACCTTCAAGTGCTTAATACAATGCTTGATAATTTATCACTTGGAATCAAATTAAATAGTGATGATTATCATTTATGGGCTAATTTAATGAGAAAGGTAGTTGGAGGCCGAGGGCGGATTCAACACCTCACTGGTGTTCCTCCGCCTTTAATAGCCACTGGCCCCAATTTTTCTCAATGGGAGACCAATGATCAGTGTGTGTCCACTTTGCTCATAAAAAATATTAAGCATAATCTGGTGAACAATGTGTCACAGTACTCGACTATGAAGGCACTATGGGATAGACTAGCGGCACCTTATGGCACCAACATCGACTCATTACAGGTATCTGAGCTGCATAAGCGGGCTAATTCGATCCGACAAAGCGGAGATGCACTAGAAGACCTTTGGAATAGGCGTCAAAGTGTATGGATGGTGATTGATAGGAGGGACCCGAACCCCATGAAAGACCTAAAAATAAAACACTTTACAACAAAAAATTCAAGAACAAGGCCTGTTTCAACTACTAATCAGTAGATGAGAGATTCGAATCCATCAAAAGAGAATTGCTAAGAAGGAGCCGTTGCCACAGACAGATGAGGCCTATGCATCCATTCGAAGGGAGGATGCAAGAACGGCAATTCTAAAAGAGGTTCCTTCAAAGTACAGTGACACATCACAAGGAATTGGGCTGGGGTTAAAGACTCATAACAAGTCCGACGGAAAGGTGACATGATCCCATCACTCACAATCATCACTAGGCAGGGGCAAAAAAGAAGAAAAAAATGAAGCTTTAGTGTACCCACTGTGGATAAAGGAAACACTCCAGCAAGAAATGTTTCTAACTGATGGGATATCCCTAATGATGGGGAGGGAAACACCCAACGGCCAACCAAAACAGTTGGAACGACGAGGAGCGGAGACACTAGGCTGCAGTGCCATCGCTATGAGCACCATTGATAGCGCCAACACAAACGAGGGCAACAACAACGGCAACCATCGGAGCACAAATGGTGTGTCTAGAATGAAGGGAATGACGAAGAAAACAAGAGTGGGGCGGGAGAGAGACAATAAAGGAGGCGACAAAGATAATGAAGAAGGTAAGGTTGAGTTTTTTTAAACCCAATCCTTATTCTGCATTTACTATTTTACCCCATGTTTCAACTGTTGATTCTGTGACAGCCTATGAAATGACAACTATGCCCCTAATCTATTCAATAATATTCCTCTAGACAAAACAAATTCCAAATATATACACCCATACCAAATAAATTCTGAAAATACAGATCCAGACTAGAAGAATCCTAAAAATATACACTATGTTCCCACTAAATCTGAAATTACAACAGACCTAAAAACGGATTAATGTATCCCAATAAACCCTGTGAAGTTACAGTCAGGAGACAATAAACACACGCTCGGCCCCTCATACACGCCTTACAAACAATCAAAGTGGATTCTTGACTATGGAGCCACCGGCACCATGACCTAAGACTCATATGATTTTATTGACTTCTCTAATTCCATCTCATCTAAAACTCACATTGAAATGACTACTGGTGAATACGTGCCTATTTAAGGGGGAGAGTCGATTGAAATCTCATATCTAAAATTACATAACTGCCTATATGTTCCTACATTGTATCTAAGTTACTGCCACTCAGCCACGTCACGAAGAATTCAATTGTATGATACTTTTTTATCCTGATTTTTGCCTCTTGCAAGACAACCATTCGAGGGAGATCATTGAGTGTGGCACTGAGCGTAAAAGAATGTATTATGTTGAAGAGGTTGCTCAACAGGGATGGTCTATGCTTGTCCACAGGATGGTCCGTCGACAACTGTAGTTGTGGCATCGTCATCTAGATCACTTATCCTTCACTTATCTTTGTTCCTTGTTTCCTACCTTATTTACTGAGCCAGTGAGTCATATGTCTTGTGATACTTGTATCCTTGCCAAACATCATCGGGGCACAATTCTTCCTAATAATACTCGAGTAGATCATTGTTTTTCTCTAGTTCATTCAGATGTATGAGGGCTGTCACTGTCCTCTACGTCTCAAGGGTTTTAGTACTTTGTCATATTTGTAGATTGATTATTCTCGAAAGAATGGGTTTACTTCCTAAAATATTAAATCTGAATTATACACTAAATTCGATGACTTCTTATGGATGGTTCGAACCCAGTTTGACAAAATAATCCAAATCCTTCGATCTGACAATGGGAGAGAGCACATGTCCCATGATTTACACACCGTACAAATGGCATATTCATCAAACATCTTGCCCTAACATCCCGCAACAGAATGTAGTTGTGCAGCAAAAAAAAATCGTATTTTCTCGAGATGACCCAGACAATGATGATTGAGTCCCACGTACCTAATACTGTTTGGCCTGAAGCCATTGCTACATCTGCATACCTACTAAACTGTTTATCCAGACAAAATATTCACCATAAAACACCACTCCAAACACTGGTAGCTTAACCGAATATCCCATCTATTATGACCCTTCCATCCTGGATATTCGTTTCACTATCTTTATTCATATACCCAGACAAAAACGATCAAAACTTGATCCCTGTGTGAGAAATGCGTGTTTGTTTGATATGCTGCTCACCAAAAAGTGTACCGGTGTTATAACCAGTCACTCGACGAATCTATATCACAAAGTCTTTCTTGAAACTGAGTACTTATTTGACCACCATACACAGGTTCAGGGAGAGAATCTGGGTGAGCCATTCGATTATTTAAACAACTTCACGAGGTCAGAGACTACCCAACAAAGACAAGCATATGGTGCCACCTTATATGCCTCCTCTAACAAAGGAAGGCTCGCAACGCCTCCACGCACCAGTGATTCTTCTTCATTGGATGTTGCCCAATAGGTAAGTGAGATACATTCTGCTGAAATACGCTCTAAAGAATCTCCTCCTACTTTAAATAATATAGAACATAATGATATTGTGGACGAACAACAGGTACGAGTTCTTTCTCCAAGGATTAACATAGGGGTCCTACCTCATAAATACTCACTCGACCATGCATCTACCTCTAGATATCCCGTGGTGAAACTGGCTAATGGGACACTTTCAGATTGTGCGAAGGCTTTGTTTGCATTCCTGTGTGTAGAGTCTCTTCCACGAACGGATGAGAAGGCAGTTAGAAGGAAGGAGTGGAGAAAGGCAATGGACGTTGAAATGAAAGCATTAAAGAAGAATAGAACTTGGGAAAAATTTACATTGCCAGAAGGGAACAAATTAGCATGATGTCGGTATGTTCACTATTAATTATAAAGCTGACGGAACGATTGAGCTATATAAGGTCAAGTTGGTAGCTAAAGGATACACGCAGGCATACATAATTGACTATTCGGAGCCTTTTTCTCCATTTGCAAAGATCGATACTATACGAGTTTGTTCTCAATAGCCCCAAATTAAGGATTAGCCAATGTACCGGTTTGATGTAAAAAATGATTTTGTACATGGAGAGTTGAAAGAAGAAGTCCATATGGAGGGTATCGCCAGGATTTTCAAGCGAATTTCAAGAGAATGAAGTCTCCAGACTTAAACAGGCTCTCTACGGGTTAAAATACCAATTGCCCCGTGCATGGTTTGAAAGATTTACACTTGTCATGAGGGAGAATAGATATAAACAGAGTAATGCCGATCATACTCTATTCCTCAAGCAAAGGGGTAAGATGGTTACATATCTAACTATATATGTAGATGATATGATCATCATAGGAAATGATAGAGAAGAAATGGTGCAACTTCGGAAAAACTTGTTCACCGAGTTTGAGATGAAAGACTTGGAAGATCTTAAATACTTCCTTGAAATCGAAGTTCTTCGATCAGAGAGGAGAATCTTTATATCTCAAAGGAAGTCCTGTTCAGAGAAGTGGGATTGCTGGACTACAAGCCAACTGATACACCTATGTTGATCAATCAAAAACTACACCTCAAAGAAGGAGCTCCGATGTAGACCGAGAACAATACCAGAGATCGGTGGGAAAGTTTATTTATCTCTCTCATACAAAGCCTGGGTATTGCTTATGCAATTGAGGTAGTTGGCCAGTTTATGCACAAACCTCAAGCAGAACATATGGAAGTTGTGTTGCGAATTGTAAAATATTTCAAGGTAACTCCGGGACGAGGATACTATTCAAAAACCATGGACATTTGGGTGTGAAAGTCTATAGTGATACAGACTGGGAAGAAATCCAAATGATAAACGGTCTACTTATGGATATTTTCCACTAGTGGAAGGCAACCTGGTTACCTGGAGAAGTAAGAAATAGAAGGTAGTAGCGCTATTTAGTGCGGGTAGCAGAATTCAGAGGAACTCCCACATGAGTTATGGAAATATGGTGGTTGAAAAAAATTACTCCGTGAAGTGGGCTCCCTAATGCGACTGTCAGCTCAGCTAAATGTGGCAACAAAGCAGTGATCAGCATTTCAGAAAATCCAATCCTACATGATCGGACAAAACATATTGAGGTAGACATACTTTTAATTAAGGAAAAACTCGATGACAACGTCCTTAAAGTTCCCTTTGTATGCTCAGAAGACCAACTTACAGACGTACTCACAAAGGCAGTCGTCAGAAGAATTTTTGAGTCAACGTTACACAAGTTGAACATTTGCGATCCCAATGATCAACTTGAGAGAGAGTGATTGAAAGTGTCAAAATATTCCATTTATGCGCTATGAAGTCATAAATTGTAATTAGAGCATATCTTATCATATCACATGTATTTATTATAATTAGTATATACCATAATTATCAATAAAAACTTGACTACAGATAGAGAAGGGTGTATACAATTAAAGAAGTTTTTCATTCCAGTGTGTACAGTGACTGACCGATTTTATGAATAAAGAGTAAAGAGGGATGACACGTCCATAGGGATGAATGTGCTTATAATGTAGCACCCTGCTCCTGAGCCCTAGCATCGGGAACAGTGCACCCGCCGTATCTCGCTGAGGAGAATACAAGGCGTCGAATCAATCTCTTCCATGTCATAAATGACGTAGAAATTTTTCTCGCGGAAACGTAAATCATAACTTGAATTAAACTCCAATAATCGTCTTTACATTACTGAATAAAAATTCTGCTTATAAAGGTAATAAATAAGTTTGTGAAAAATCCCCAAAGTGTAAATAAGAACAAACAGTTGTAGAGTCTCTTATATCCTAGATACAGCTATCAATCAGCCCACTCCGCTATGTCCATCCCGTCCTCAAAAAAGATGTGCTCGTAGTCCTCATCCGGCTCACCTGGGAAGTAGGGGTGAGTGATAGAAATCACCCAGTAGATGCCTGCCTCAAACCAATACAAACGTGCATACCGAAATGATATAACCACCTAGCACATAAATATGATATACCATGCATAAGATAAAGTAAATGCGGTAAGTAAAGCACTCCACATAAAAATGCACAACTATGTGATGCATTGCTCTCCATCCACGTGTCACACGCAACCAAAGTGATGTCACACAGAATGTCGATATCTCCGCCATACAAATGCATGATCCCGGGACCTACTGAGTGGCTGTGGGTCGTACCCACCCACAGTCCACCATCCTGAGGTACTTGGCCCCGCCACAGTACACCATCCTGAGCGCCCGTTGACCCGTACGTCATGACCCCACCATCAATGCAATGCACGTGCCATGAATGCAAAAAAACCAATCGCATGAGGCCCCTGGCCCATCCTTATCATCCTCCGGCACTCAATTAGGTTCGTAAATTTTCCGAATATTAGAAAGTTGTTATTTATCATCACCCTTAATTTTTCCCTTAGCTCGTATTAATTTCTAAAATGTTTTACTAATTTTCTCTATTTCTCCCTTATGTAATTGCTATTTATTACTATCTATTTTAAATTTATTAAATTTACTAAACTTTAGAAATTAAGTTTTTTAATTTAATTTTAACCTTTTATATTTTTTGGAATTTATTTGAATTTATTACTGGTACTTAATTATATTTTTCTATACATTTTTTTTGAGTGGTTAATGGGCCGCCTTCGGTCCGGACCCCGCTTGCCAGCCGGCTCGGTCCGTTGGCCGGCTTGTTCTCTACCTTAATTTAATTTAATTTTTATTTAATGGATGTTTCCATCCGTGGCAACGCGTGCTGTGATTCATTTTTCGATCCCAACTCCCATTTTCTCCTATTTCCAGTCTATAGGAAACCTAATTCTAAGGCCAAACACAACTTTTTACAGGCTCCTAGTGCAACAGTTCCCTTTTTTTTTATTCTTTAAGGGTATTTTTGTTCCGATTCAATCTTACCACCCAAATTCACACACATACACGCACATAGTAGCCATAAACAATATATCTCATGCTTTCCAACATATACAAAATTTATGACTTAACAAATAAACACAACGAAACAAAATTTACAAACTTAAATAAATAAAAACAACGAAACAAAATTTACAACTTAAGCAAATAAAAACAACGAAACACCTTAGTATACCATCAAGCATGCATGAATCATACCCGTTTGAGGAGGGAAGAGGCACCTACCTTTTTGACGAATTAACTTCCTTGTCCTTTAGGCTCGAATCTAAACAATTATAGTATAAACATCAACACTAATAATATAGGTTCATTTGGCATACTTAAAATGATTAGTTCATAGCTTTCTAAAAATTTTTTTTTCGTTTTTCCTTTCTGCCGAAATTAAAGCAGCACCCATATTGCTTAGATTCTTTCAATTGTTCTGGACAATGTTCTATAAACTTCATTCACAAGAACAATACACATCTGTATATTGGTTTAACATCCCACCTCGGCATATAACAAGGCATGTTTCTTTTTTTTTTCTTTCTTTTTTTCCCTAGAAAACAGATGTGGCTTAATTCTTCACATAAGTATGAACGAAACAATATATTACACACACACACACTTTAAGACAGTAACCCATTCATATATACATTCGGACAACGATAGATGTATCTATGTATATATTTTTGCAACCAGAATATACGTATACAATTCTAAATACCGTGACTATATACATGTTATATAATTTTCGGAATCATAAGCTATATAATTGGAATAGTAGCGAAATTCTAAGGCAGTAGTTCTAAGAATAAGATAAAATAAAATAACTAGATTACGTATATATGATTCTGGAGTGGTATTTATATACCTAAATATATATTAATCCCAAGTAGCCTATTAATTTACATGCACATTCTGCTAGTGATTACAAATATATACTACTGCATTTTTTTTTGAAATCTGTGAATTGACATGCATGGGAAGCCGAAACACTTACCCCCATAACTATGTATATAATATTTTAATCCAACTCCAAGCATTGCACATGTATAAGACTTCCTGGTGGCAACATTACTTACACACATATATTTACACCCTTTTTTTCCGAAACCGTGACCATACATATATATGTATATCCGAAATTCACAACATCAATTATATATTCATGTACAACAATAAAGCACCCACGCACATGCATACATATATATATATAAACCATTAATATTCAATCAAACAAAACACTCATGAATCACATATATTACACTTAATAAAATTGGTTGTGAGAATTCTAGTAGAGGAGGTGGATACTTACCTTGATTACTGTATTATACAGTAAACGAATTTGGATTGGGTTGAATCAAGAAAGTGCCTTCCCCCTCCTTCTAGAAACCTCGGACGCTGGGGGTAAAACAAGAGCTTGGACATTTCTCTTTTTTTTCTATAAGGGAATCAGCCGACTGGAGGAAGAGTTGCATATCTTCCTTTCTTTTGGTTTGTTAAGAGGGCGGCTGGCAATATGCTGGAGAAGATTGTTGCCGCTAATTTGTTATGATATGGGGAGTGTTGGTTAGATTAGGGTAATTAAATGGGATATTATGAGATAAGCATGATAGGTATAAAAGGTATATTCCTTGTTGATTAGAATTATTACTGGTACTTAATTATATTTTTCTATACATTTTTTTTTGAGTGGTTAATGGGCCGCCTTCGGTCCGACCCGCTGGCCAGCCGGCTCGGTCCGTTGGCCGGCTTGTTCTCTACCTTAATTTAATTAATTTTTATTAATGGATGTTCCATCCGTGGCAACGCGTGCTGTGATTCATTTTTCGATCCCAACTCCCATTTTCTCCTATTTCCAGTCTATAGGAAACCTATTCTAAGGCCAAAAACACAACTTTTTAAAGGCTCCTAGTGCAACAGTTCCCCTTTTTTTTAATTCTTTAAGGGTATTTTTTGTTTCGATTCAATCTTACCACCAAATTCACACACATACACGCACATAGTAGCCATAACAATATATCTCATGCTTTCCAACATATACAAAATTTATGACTTAAACAAATAAACACAACGAAACAAAATTTACAACTTAAATAAATAAAAACAACGAAACAAAATTTACAACTTAAGCAAATAAAAACAACGAAACACCTTAGTATACCATTCAAGCATGCATAAATCATACCCGTTTGAGGAGGGAAGAGACACCTACCTTTTTGACGAATTAACTTCCTTGTCCTTTAGGCTCAGATCTAAACAATTATAGTATAAATATCAATACCTAATAATAAAGGTTCATTGGCATGCTTAAAACAATTAGTTCATAGCTTTCTAAATTTTTTTTTCGTTTTTCCTTTCTGCCGAAATTAAGAGCAGCACCCATGAATTGGCTTAGATTCTTTCACTTTGTTCCTGAGAATGTTCTATAAACTTCATTCGCAAGAACAGTACACATCTATATATTGGTTTAACATCCCACCTCGGCATATAACAAGGCATGTTTCTTTTTTTTTTCTTTCTTTTTTTCCCTAGAAACAGATGTTGGCCTTAATTCTTCACATAAGTATGAACGAAACAATATATATACACACACACACACTTTAAGACAGTAACCATTCATATATACATTCGGACAACGATAGATGTATCTATGTATATATTTTTTGCAACCAGAATACGTATACAATTCTAAATACCGTGACTATATACATGTATATATAATTTTCGGAATCATAAGCTATATAATTGGAATAGTACGAAATTCTAAGGCAGTAGTTCTAGAATAAGAATAAAATAAAATAACTAGATTACGTATATATGATTCTGGAGTGGTATTTATATACCTAAATATATATTAATCCCAAGTAGCCTATTAATTTACATGCACATTCTGCTAGTGATTACAAATATATACTACTGCATTTTTTTGAAATCTGTGAATTGACATGCATGGGAAGCCGAAACACTTACCCCCATAACTATGTATATAATATTTTAATCCAACTCCAAGCATTTGCACATGTATAAGACTTTCCTGGTGGCAACATTACTTACACACATATATTTACAATACAAAAAACAACACAACAACAATATTTACACAAAACATTATTTTTTTTTTTTCCGAAACCGTGACCATACATATATATGTATATCCGAAATTCACAACATCAATTATATATTCATGTACACATAAAGCACCCACGCACATGCATACATATATATATATATAAACCATTAAATATTCAATCAAACAAAACACTCATGAATCACATATATTACACTTAATAAAATTGGTTGTGAGAATTCTTAGTAGAGGAGGTGGATACTTACCTTGATTACTGTATTATACAGTAAACGAATTTGGATTGGGTTGAATCAAAGAAAGTGCCTTCCCCCTCCGAATTTGGATTGGGTTGAATCAAAGAAAGTGCCTTCCCCCTCCTTCCTAGAAACCTCGGACGCTGGGGGTAAAACAAGAGCTTGGACATTTCTCTTTTTTTTCTATAAGGGAATCAGCCGACTGGAGGAAGAGTTGCATATCTTCCTTTCTTTTGGTTTGTTAAGAGGGCGGCTGCAATATGCTGGAGAAGATTGTTGCCGCTAATTTGTTATGATATGGGGAGTGTTGGTTAGATTAGGGTAATTAAATGGGATATTATGAGATAAGCATGATAGGTATAAAAGGTATATTCCTTGTTGATTAGAATTTAATTTCCTGAATCATATCCAATCCAAATTTCAATTTCCTATTTCAACTAGGATAACAATTGTATCTATTTTATTTATTCTTCTCTCTTTTTTGGCAGAAATTACGGTCCATAACACTCCTTCCTCCATACAAAAAGTTTCGTCCTCGAAACTTGCGTATGGTTTATCAATGGCTTAGTATGGTTTTACTTAATCATTCGCTTAGATAATGATCACGCTAAATATCCATCGCGTATTGATACATTAACCATTTTATTTCCATATCATAGGCTAAGGCCTCGAACATCATTCCTTGTACAGTTTCTAAGTCTGTTATTCCCTGCTTATTTAAGATCATAACATACTCCTCTTATAATTCTAGAATCAAACTTAGAGGTATTGTCATCATATAGGGGTTTCCATATCACAGTCATCGGTTTATAACGTACTTATGTCTGCGGCCGTCATCAGCTCTCTCAAATTAGTTCTTAGGTGTACTATAATCTTTAACTTAATTCTCCATAATTACAACTTATAAACTTCTACTTACACCACTTACGTGTATCATTCAACTTATTCCAATCTACGATTCCGTATTCTAAAACTCCTCATATATGATCCTTCTCCTTGTTACATGACCCTTTGAAGTATCCATCGAGTGTTCCAGTATACTAACCATCACTCTCCTTTAACATAGAACCAGGTCATCAAGATCAATTCTTATATCAACGAACTATCGATACAATCATGTTTTCACTTTTTTTTTCGAGATATCATTACCAACTTAGTATACAAAGTATGTGTATGGACATATTTTTCTTCAATTTAAAGTAGTTTACGTACCATGATTTGAAAATATAGCATTAACCATTTAAAATAGTATACCTTATAATTTTTGTAAAGACAAAACCAAAATATCATATATTTGTTTTCGCAAAGCGGTGTCTCAAATGACTACTTATAAAACAATGGTACAACTGGTTCACAAAGTAGTACGGTTAAAACACTTTAAAACAATTGAGACACAACAATCGTATAATTTCTTTTTACAAAACTATTTATACAAGATGCCTTTTTCTTTCCAACAAAATGTATAGTTTGAAACCTATATTTTGTTTCGCAAAATACAACAATTGAAAACTCAATAATTTTGAAGTTTCATAAAACAATTTGAATAAGGTACCACTCTTTTCCAAAGATAATACATATATTTTGAAACTATTTCTGCTTCGCAAGATTTAATGAGTTCATTGCAATTAGATAAATATATTCAAAATCATTTAATGGTAAAATTCTTGCAATACCAATAGATGACAACCAGAATTATTTTAGCAAAAACGAAATTTGAGAAATAATATAGGAACTGTATAAACATATCGTTGTTTGAAAACATCATTATTCTAAAATATATCAGTTTTGTCAGGGGTAGTCGAAATTCTGTTAGGTTGCTATATGAATTCGTAAGGGAATAGAGCCTTGTAAAGTATACTATATAAAAAAAATGGCAGCAGTCAGAGTGTTTAGAAGCAAAATATTTGAAATACCTTTGATTATAGAGTGTATTTTAGTGTACGTGCTTATAAGAAATCGTTTAACTATTTGTAAAATAATAGTCTATACTTTGTATAA
This sequence comes from Eustoma russellianum, assembly GCA_036186865.1. NCBI lineage: Eukaryota > Viridiplantae > Streptophyta > Magnoliopsida > Gentianales > Gentianaceae > Eustoma > Eustoma russellianum. The sequence goes on from AP025049.1 coordinate 10,405,994, forward strand.
TTTTTCTAAGTCACACCTTAACGTCAATAAAAATCCACCTATGTACCATTTCTTATAAATATTTAACTTAAGTTGTTCAATCCTAGCGTGGCACACTAAATATTGACCGATTTAGGACATTCTAATCCACCACACTTCCGCGCGCCACACTTCCATCATACTTCTTCACCTGTCTATTCCAACCGCTAAGTTTGATTTAGCTAGATCTCATCGGAAAAGTAACCACTACTTGTTCACATTTATTTTATTTCAATTCAAGCTTACTCGATACATTAGTACTTACGTGTCTAGGAATCGACGCTTAACCCAAATCTGTAATGATTCGTCATTCCATTGTACTTATTTTTAATAATTCTCACTTATCACTATCAATCAGTATCCCTAATAGGACTAATATATTCGGCTTATTTGATACTCTAAAATTCAACATCTTAATCATAACTATAAACTCCTTTATACAGTATTCTTTGTTAAACTCTACTGATCATATCGCTAATAAATCGTTGCTTAGTCCTTATCATTTTACTACAATCATCTCTTAAGAACTACGATCTCCACTTAGACCTAGTCGCGTTCCTACACTACTGTCGATGTAGAGGTGTGAACTTGTTTTATTTATCATAATGGTATCGATTTGCAGGGGTCAGATCTAAGGAATTGTACGAATGGTTATAATCAATACTTAGGTAAGGCAAATAATTCAAAGTCATATGGAGTGCCCTAGGTATACGTGAGCATATCCCTTATCCGATCATCACTTAGGTCTAATGTTGTGATTTATTTCTAGAATCGATACTTGGTGTCATCATTCCTTACATCTAAAATCATTACCTATTTCTAAGTTCAATGCTTAGAATATAATCATACCTTATGACTAAGATCAGTGCTTATATTCAAATCGTCACTTGATGTTCAGATCACCACTTATGTCTAAGATCACTTCTTATTTCCAATCATACTTAGTAATCAATGCTTAAGTCGAATATCAACTTTTAATCAAGGTCGTCGCTTATGTCTAAGATCGTGATTTACGGATAGGATCATCACTTAATTTCTAAGGTCACGATTTATTTTCAATAACATGCCTAATATAGAATCATTGCTTATGACAAAAAAAAGTCGATACATATGTATAAGATCATGACTTAAGGGCAAAATTGTAACTTAATTTCTAAGATCATAGCCTAAATCTATGCTTTTGCCATGGATCTAGAGCCATGCTCTGATAGATTGCACTGTCGAACACGTAGTACTTCTTAAACTCATTTCGAAATTAGATCCAAGTGATCGGCGGTGTCAGTTGTGCTGCGTCATCACTGCTCCGCATCTCCTTGCCGAAGAATCTCAGTTCCGAGTGAGGTGGTGGTGGAGGAGGTGCATTCCAGTTCAGTAGCTGGTGTTACTGTGCTAAGGTGTTGTCATGGTGACTATGACATCTTCAAGTGCTTGAGGATGATCCCCTGATTCTGGTGGTTCTCACCACCGTTTCCAGCTGGCTCATGTCGTGGAGGCATTTCTGTAATTCCAGTTCATGAAAAGAAATCAAATTAGTCAATAGCGAGTTAAGAGGGTTGGACCCAGGGTAAAATGGTAATTAGACAGACAAAGGTCGCCATCGGCACACATCTTCCATAACTCGATCATAGCTTATGTTATATCCGTATAAAAAATTTAAATTATTTAAATTAACCAAATTCTATCTTAAGCTATCCCTAAATTTTATCCTCATAATTCCACTCTTCACTCCCCCAAACTTCTCACCCTCATAACCATCTCTTATCTCCCTACAATCTCTCATTTTGATTTTTTTGACAAACCCTAATCCTTCCCCACCAAAATTCGACCATAAGAAGGAAAGGAGAAAGGAGGATCGTTGATCCCAGGTTCAAGAAGAAAGAATCACAACGCTAACAAGATCACACACTCTCGTATATCTATCAATTCTCGCTAGGATCGAGGTAGGTGCATACTATTAATTCCCTCAAAATGGTATGAAGATTTGCATAGGCAAAATGGTATTTTTACGTGTTGTTGTTATTTAATTCTTGATTCAATTGGGATCTCAATGATATGCTCCAACGTGTCTATTTTTCGTTATATGTTTCTTGATTTCAATGTGATCTTGTCGATGCATCTTTCTTTGTGGTGATATGATGTCGTTATGTGTGTATGGGAGGGTGTGAATGGTTGAATGGTATTGTTGAATGGACTGCAGGAATTTCAGAATGGAAATTCTGAAATACGGGGACATCGATCGATCGATGTCCAGCCGCTGAGGGATCGATGTGCCTCAGATGGACGTCGATCGATCGACGTCCAGAAGGTGAGGGTTCGATTTACCTTAGAAGTACATCGGTCGATCGACGTCAACTGAGTGAGGGTTTGATGTCTCAGTTGGACGTCGATCGATCGACGTCAGAGGATGACATCCAACTGTTTTCTTTTCCTTTCTCCTGCATTCATGGCACATGCATGTGCATGAGGTACGCAGCATCTATAGGGCGTGGATGTCATGTGACATGCAGCGTCTATAGGGCGTGGGTACTGGGATGATACGCAGCGTCTATAGAGCGTGGGTACCGGGATGATACGCAGCGTCTACAGACAATGACTCCGCGACGTGAACCATCAGGAAATGGAGGACAGGACAGAGACGAGCGTCAGGGGCAAGGGGCGATCCCCCAAAACCTGGCGGATACACTGGCCAATTTGACGGCCTTAATAGCCCATCAGCAGACAAAGATGGCGCAACAATATACACAAATGGCACAGCAACAGGCACAGATTGCCCAGATACTTCAGCACACCCATCAGCAACAGCAATAACAACCACCACCACCACCCCCACCGCAGCAAGGTCTACGATTCTGTTACAGGGAGATGCGGAACTCCGGAATACCAATGTTCAGGGGTACCACTCGGCCCGAGGAAGCCGAGATTTGGCTCAAAAACATAACTGAACAGATAAGACTGATACAGGTTCCTGCGAATCTGAAAGTGGAGGTGACGACCCCGTTCTTGGAAGGGGAAGCTGAAAGGTGGTGGAATGGGGTAAAACACAGGTTTACTCCACCGGTGACTTGGGAGCAATTTGTGGAGGAGTATAAGAAGCACTATGTTCTGGGTAGTGCTATTTGGAGAAGGATGGCAGAATTCCAGATGTTGACACAAGGGTCCATGACAGTTGATCAGTACTCTGAGAAGTTTCATGAGCTGGGCCAGTATATGTCATGCATCATGGACAACGAGGAGGCCAAGATGCTAAAGTTCCATACAGGTTTGAGTTTTCGCATCCAGCAGGCGATTGTTTGTGCAGAGGCCACCACATTTGAGGGATTATTGGAGGTATGTCGACGTGTGGAAAGAAACTTGGAGAGAGCTGCTGCACTGGAGAGACTGAAAAGACCCCGTGAGGAGTTGCAGACGGGCAAATCAGGGAGATGGCTAAAAGTGCCTTGGCGCCCTCAGTCCGGGCAACCATTCTGGCCGGAACGATAGCAGAGGGCAGTGATTCAGACCCCGATGATTGAGGGTCCGGCACCGACTGATGCGCAAACAGTAAGGGATGCGGCACCTGTCTCACGGTGTACACTATGCGGACGTTTTCATCCGGGGCAATGTTGGAAGGATCAGAGGTTGTGCTATAATTGCGGGAAGCAAGGACATATAGCTAAGGAATGCTCTACACTGGCTCAGGTGAACCCGCAGACACAAGCACAGCAAAGAGGACGAGGTCGGACCAATGCTCGGGTCCACGCTATGATGAATGCAGAGGTCGAGGAGTCGGGTGATGCAGTTACGGGTATGTTTATTTAAATACTTAATTTCCAAGTTGGATTAAATTCTAGTTGTTATTGATGCATGTTGTGTGCTAAACCTTGAACGTGGTAGGTATGATTTTAATTAACAAAGTGCCAACAAATGTTCTGTTCAATAGTGGGGCGAGTTACTCGTTTATGGCGAAGAAATTTGCCAAGAATCTGGATATTCTTCCCAAATGGATTGAGACCCCATACCGTATACAAGCCGCTGGCGGCCAAGTACTCGTGTCCAATCATCGTTACAATAGATGTGAATTGGAGATTAACGGTCTGCAGTTCTCTGTGACTTTGATATTGATTCAGATGTTCGACTTCGACGTTCTTCTGGGCATAGACTTCTTGGCGGAATATCATGCAAATATTGATTGCCGGCGACTCCAGGTTAGCATGAAGACACCTGAACTGGGGGAAACTATTTTTCAAGGGAACCCTAAATTGAAGAAGGCACCCCAGAAGCTTTATTTGACTGCGGCTCAGGCACTTCGAGCACTAAAGAAAGGAAGAGAAGGATTTTTGGTTTACTCAATGGGTGCTGAACAGGAGGTTCCACAGATCGACCAAATCCCTGTAGTAAAGGAATTTACAGACGTTTTCCCCGAGGAGTTACCAGTACTACCGCCGGAAAGAGAGGTAGAATTCGAAATCAATCTTGTACCCGGTGCTGAACTCATATCCAGGGCACCTTACCGTATGGCTCCAGCAGAGCTCAAGGAGTTGAAGGAGCAGTTACAAGAACTGCCAGATCGCAAGTTTATTCGACCCAGTGTATCACCATGGGGTGCTCCAGTCCTGTTCATGAAAAGAAGGATGGGAGCATGAGATTATGTATAGATTACCGGGAGCTCAACAAGATCACTATCAAAAACAAGTATCCATTACCTCGAATTGAGGATCTCTTTGATCAGCTACGGGTAATGATAAGTTAGGGTTAAATTTGAACTCTCAGTTATTCGTTAATTTACACCACTAACGAAATTTCTTCCAGGGGGCTAGAGTATTTTCCAAAATCGATTTGCGATCCTGTTATCACCAGTTGAGGATCAAATCAGGAGATACAGTCAAGACCGCTTTCCACACGTTATGGCCACTACAAATTCTTGGTTATGCCTTTTGGATTGACCAACGCCCCAGCCGACTTTATGGATCTAATGAACACAGTATTTCGAAAAAAGCTAGATAAGTTTTTCGTAGTGTTCATTGATGATATCCTGATATACTCTCCTGACGAAGAGACTCACGCTGAGCATTTGAGGGAGGTCTTAGAGACCCTTCGGAGAAGCAAATTGTACGCCAAGTTCAGTAAATGTGAGTTTTGGTTGAAAAGCGTAACCTTCTTGGGTCATGTGGTCTCCGAAGAAGGGATTTCTGTGGATTCAAAGAAAGTAGAGGCAATCACCGAGTGGCCCAGACCCACTAATGTGACGGAGGTAAGAAGTTTTCTCGGACTGGCTGGATATTACAGGAAATTTGTCGAGGGCTTCTCATCGATTGCGGTGCCTCTGAGCCGACTGACATAGAAGTCGAAGTTTGAATGGACCGCCGAATGCGAGCAGAGTTTCGCCAAGCTAAAGAAGAGACTGACCACAGCTCCTGTTCTTGCTCAACCCTCCGCATCAGAAGGGTTTGTTATTTATAGTGACGCTTCAAAGAACGGGCTAGGTAAATGTATATAATTCAAGTTGATTTGTATACAATTAAAGATGTGGTCTAACTTCTGTATTTCAGGATGCGTGTTAATGCAAAACGGCAAGGTCATTGCGTATGCTTCGAGACAGCTAAAGCCCTACGAGCAGAACATCCGACCCATGATCTAGAACTAGCAGCGGTTGTGTTCACATTGAAAATCTGGCGCCACTATTTATATGGAGTGAAGTGCAAGGTGTTCACTGATCATAAAAGTCTCAAGTATCTGTTCACGCAAAAGGAGCTGAACATGCGACAAAGGAGATGGTTAGAGTTATTGAAAGATTACGACTTGACCATCAGCTATCATCCAGGGAAGGCAAACCGAGTTGCTGATGCCTTAAGTAGGAAATCGAGCCATGCACGGCAGGCTACTCTTGAAAAAGAAATGGCGGAATTTGATTTGGATCTTGTGGATTCTACTGCAGATATTCTGGCCGCGCTAATTATCATTCCAACCTTGGTAGATCAGATTAAGGAAGCACAGAAGAACGATGCAGCAATTAGAGAGACGCGAGAAAGAATGCTAACCAGCCAAGTAGATGGATTTCAGGTTCATGATGCCGGCAGTATGTGGTACCAAGGAAGGTTGTGCGTACCGGATGTTGAGGAACTCAGGAGGGAGTTGTTGAAGAGACACATAATTCGAGACTGTCTATTCACCCTGGTGCTACGAAGATGTACAATGATCTGAAGAGACATTATTGGTGGAATGGTATGAAGCGACACATCGCTGAGTTTGTGGAAAGGTGTCTTGTTTGCCAGCAAGTTAAGGCAGAACATCAGAGACCGGGTGGACTGATACGACCTCTAGAGATACCCGAATGGAAGTGGGAGCATGTGACAATGACTTTGTGATTGGACTCCCGAAGACAAGAAATGGGAATGATGTGATATGGGTAATCGTGGATCATTGACTAAGTCCGCTCATTATTTGCCTATCCCTACCGGACTTACTATGGAAGGTTGGTAACTATGTACATCGATAATATTGTCTGCCTTCATGAGTGCCAGTCAGCATAGTATCTAATCGTGATCCGAAGTTTACATCTCAGTTCTGGGCAGCGTGTCAGAAGAAAATGGGGACTGAGTCGCGACTGAGCACTGCTTTTCACCCTCAGACCGATGGTTAATCTGAGAGGACCATTCAGACCCTGGAGGACATGTTGAGGGCGTGCGCATTGGATTTCAAGGGGAACTGGGACAACATGCTTAAGTTGATAGAGTTTTCCTACAACAACAGTCATCACAGTGCCATAGGCATGGCACCATTCGAGGCTTTGTATGGGCGTAAGTGTAGGTCACTAATTCATTGGGACGAGGTTGGCGAGCGTGTGTTGACGGCCCCAGAGATAATCGAGCAAACTAAAGAACAGGTGAAACTAATTCGTGAACGCCTTAAGACGGCTCAGGATAGAAGCAAGAGTTGGGCCGACATGAAGAGACGGCCTTTGGAGTTCGAGGAGGGAGAAAAAGTTTATCGTAAAGTGTCACCCATGAAGGGTGTGACATGGTTTGGAGTTAAAGGGAAGTTGAAGCCGCGTTATTTGGACCGTATGAGATACTCGAAAGGGTTGGAGATTTAGCCTACAAATTGGCACTACCTCCGATGTTGACTCAGGTGCACAACGTATTCCACGTCTCCTAGTTGAGAAAGTATGTTCCTGACCCTAGTCACGTTATGGATGCGCAACCCCTTAAGATTAGACCTGATGCATCATATGAAGAGGTACCGATCATAATTCTGGATCGAAAGGATCAGGAGCTAAGGAGAAGGATTATTCCCTACGTAAAGGTTCAGTGGAGCAACCATCGGGAGAATGAGGCAACGTGGGAACTAGAAGAGCAAATACGCGACCGCTACCCCCATCTCTTTGAGTAAGGTACGGCAAGTTTCGGGGTCGAAACTTTTTGTAAGGGGGTAGGATGTTATATCCGTATAAAAAAATAAATTATTTAAATTAACCAAATTCTATCCTAAGCTATCCCTAAATTTTCTCCTCATAATTCCACTCTTCACTCCCCCAAACTTCTCACCCTCATAACCATCTCTTATCTCCCTACAATCTCTCATTCTGATTTTTTTGACACTCCCTAATCCTTCCCCCCCTCTCTCTAAAAAAGGCTGAGACCTCTCTCTCTCCTCCACCAAAATTCGACCATAAGAAGGAAAGGAGAAAGGAGGATCGTTGATCCCAGGTTCAAGAAGAAAGAATCACAATGCTAACAAGATCACACACTCTCGTATATCTATCAATTCTCGCTAGGATCGAGGTAGGTGCATACTATTAATTTCCTCTAAGAGGTATGAAGATTTGCATAGGCAAAATGGTATTTTTACGTGTTGTTGTTGTTTAATTCTTGATTCAATTGGGATCTTAATGATATGCTCCAACGTGTCTATTTTCCGTTATATGTTTCTTGATTTCAATGTGATCTTATCGATGTATCTTTCTTTGTGGTGATAGGATATCGTTATGTGTGTATGAGAGGGTGTGAATGGTTGAATGGTATTGTTGAATGAACTGCAGGAATTTCAGAATGGAACTTCTGAAATACGGGGACATCGATCGATCGATGTCCAGCCGCTGAGGGATCGATGTGCCTCAGATGGACGTCGATCGATTGACGTCCAGAAGGTGAGGGTTCGATGTACCTCAGAAGTACATCGATCGATCGACGACGTCAACTGAGTGAGGGTTCAATGTGTCTCAGTTGGACGTCGATCGATCGACGTCAGAGGATGACATCCAACTGTTTTCGTTTCCTTTCTCCAGCATTCATGGCACGTGCATGTGCATGAGGTACGCAGCGTCTATAGGGCGTGGATGTCATGCGACATGCAGTGACTATAGGGCGTGGGTACCAGGATGATACGCAGCGTCTATAGGGCGTGGGTGTCATGTGATACGAAGCGTCTATAGGGCGTGGGTGTCATGCGATACGTAGCGTCTATAGGGCGTGGATGTCATGCGATATGCGGCGTCTATAGGACGTGGGTGTCATGTGATACGCAGCGTCTATAGGGCGTGGGTGTCCAAAACAGCAAGTGGTGGCTAGAGACCATGACGCTGGAGTTAGGACCCGGGAGCATGCATTGCATATAGGTCTAGGGCATATATTGCCTGACATATTTCTAGATGCGTGTGACACCTTATTTGAGCATGCATCACGGTACTTGTGCATTTTTATGTGGAGTGTCTTACTTTTCCGTATGAGCCATGCTATCTTGTCCTATGTGATTATGTGTTAATATCTTTTTGGGTAAGTAAGCTTTGTATTGTTTTGAGAGGCACCTACTGGGTGATTACTATCAATCACCACTACTATTCCAGGTGAAGCCGAGACGGAGTATGACTATATCTTCGTTGAGGATGAGTCCGATACCGTGGAATGGGCTGAGTGACTCGTAGATATGTCTGCAGCGAGGATGGAGACGGGCTTTTTATGATGTTATTGGGGTGACACAGACACTTTATTTTTCAGTATTACTTTGGAAATAATTTCATACTTTTAAACTTAGACATTCGACCTTGACTTGTAAGGTCTGGTCAACCTAGTAATAATATATCGTTATTTTTTTGAAGTTCGTTAAATTTCAAATTAGTGTTGTGATTTATCGTTTCCGCAGAAAGAAAAGGAAAACTTTTCTATGTCAGCACTGACGTGTAACAGGTTGATGTGACTCTTTGTATTCTCCTTAGTGAGATTCGGCGGGTGCACCATTACCGAGGATGGAGCTCGAGAGCAGGGCGCTACAGCTTAAGTCTAAAATCATCTCTTAAGTCTTCTTTGTTTATTAGGGGTAAATTCGTTGTTTTACGAAAAGATCGTAGCTTATGTATAGGTGAGCTAGTTAATCCTGTGTTTCTGAGGCGGATCTGAAGCCTCGGCTCTGATACCATCTGTAGCGCCCCGCTCCCGAGCCCTAGCATCGGGAACATTGCACCTGCCGTATCTCGCTGAGGAGGAATACAAGGCGTCGAATCAATCTCTTCTAAGTCAGAAATGACGTAGAAATTTTTCTCGCGGAAACGTAAATCATAACTTGAATTAAACTCCAATAATCGTCTTTACATTACTGAATAAAAATTCTACTTATAAAGGTAATAAATAAGTCTGTGAAAAATCCCCAAAGTGTAAATAAGAACAAACAGCTGTAGAGTCCCTCATATCCTAGATGCAGCTATCAATCAGCCCACTCCGCTATGTTCATCCCGTCCTCAACAAAGATGTGCTCGTAGTCCTCATCCGGCTCACCTGGGAAGTAGGGGTGAGTGATAGAAATCACCCAGTAGATGCCTGCCTCAAACCAATACAAAACGTGCATACCGAAATGATATAACCACATAGCACATAAATATGATATACCATGCATAAGATAAAGTAAATGCGGTAAGTAAAGCACTCCACATAAAAATGCACAACTATGTGATGCATGCTCTCCATCCACGTGTCACACGCAACAAAGTG